>CM053417.1:120468274-120493460 GCA_028644305.1 Xerus rutilus | reverse complement strand
CCATCACTCCAGTCTCTGCCTCCATCTCCACGGGGCTCCTCCTCTGTGTCTGTGTCCCCTCTTCTGTCTCTCAGGAGGACACGGCCATTGCACAAGGGCCCCCCTGACCCAGGAGGAGCTCCTCTCAGGATCCTTCACTAACGATCTCTGCAGAGACCCTGTGTCCACACCAGGTCCCACTCACAGGCTCTAGAGTCAGGACTGTGTAGCCAGGTGGACACAAGGTTTAGGAAGAGAAAGAGAAAATGTTGACAGTATTTGTCTTTTCCTGGAAATGCAGTTGCTCATTTAAATCTTTTTCCCTTTATTGAAACCTCATGAATATTGTCTAATGAATAAACATCCTAATTGCAAACTAACAGTCTCTCTCTCTCTGTCTGTCTGTCTGTCTCTCTCTCTCTCTCTCTCTCTGTCTTTCTTTCTGTCCCCATTTTTACAGGAACACCCATCAACCCAAACCAGTTTCTGAGAATCCACTGAAAGCCGATCTTACCAATAAAACAGCCTTGGGAAAGTCGCCCACCCCTGACCTGGTGGCTGGACACCCCTCCTGGGTCCTGGGTGGTGACTCGGGGGACCTGCATTGCTCCCTCTCCTGGTGTCTCGGTGGCCCCTGCGTCTCTGCTCCGTTTGCAAGAACCTCACTTGGTTGGGGACAGAGCTGCTCCAGGGCCCTGGGGAAGCTGTTCCCACCTGCCAGCCTCGTGGAACAGGAAGAGAGGCTCTATATAAAGGCCAAGGAGGAGGGAGGCCAGACGTGCGTGTGAACGGAGTGAACCCAGAGCAGGGTGTGGCATGGGGACAGGACCCGGTAAGGAGGCCAGCGGCCCCCACGCGCTGCCTTGCGCCTGGCCAGGCTGGGTGTCCCTTCCCATCCTGTCACCTGCCACAGCAGCAGCGAGGATCGGAGTCTGAGGGACACGCACGCTGCAGAGCGGCCCTGAATGCGCCGCGCAGCTTTGCCTAGAGATCGCTCCAGGATCCAGGCGGGGAGGGAGGCTGTCAGCGGCGTCCTCAGCCTTAATTGCCTCCCCTGGCCCCGCTTGGTGGCTCTGTGGCCACGGGAGGCTCAGGATGGAGGCCAGGAACCAGGAGGGCTGTATGGGCGCTGGTTAGCCAGACCCCGGTGCCAGGAGGGTGCAGGACAACTGTGGCCGGCAAGGGGCCAGCAGGAGGTGACCATCAGGGCGGTAGAGAAAGGGGCCTGTCTTTTGTTCAGGGAAAAATGTGCAGAAGCAGCTCCGGTTGCCCAGCCGCGACGGCGGGCTCCGGGGACGTGGAGACACAGCCAGACAGGGGGCGTGCCCCACGTGCGTGCTGCGTAACCGCGCACGTGTTCCTACGCGCCTGTGCTTGCCTGGGCGGGGAGGCTGGGTGTCTGCACATGTGTGTGGCGCACACCGATGCAGGTGACGCCTGCCCCGGCCACAGCGCCTGCCCACCCCCGCACGGACTGTTGTTCAACGTGCGTGTTCACGCGCCCACCGACGGCAAAACGGGCGCGTGCGGAATAGCTCGTATACAGGAGGCGCTCCATATATGCAGAAATGGAACACGTGCCTTTCTGTGGTTTCTGCAGGAACATTTTCCAGGGTCCCCAAACCCACGGATGCTGGAGCCCCTTGGCTCAAATGGCATCGTATTGACATCTGACGCGCACACGGTGCCAAACGCTGAACCCGCAGCATTTCCAAATATTTCTGATGCACAGTTGGCTGGTGCCACTCACAAAATCCTGCGGGTGTGCACACGTGTAGATGGCGTGTAAATTACACGTGCATTTGCGCGTGGGAGGTGTCGCGCACACGTAGGTTGCTATCCGGGCCGCACGCCTGTCATATGCCGGCCCGTGTGCACAAGGAGGCCGGAGAAACTTCTGCAAGCCAGCCTCTGGTTTCAGGGGACTCCTCTGAACCCCAGCCCGGAGCCCACCCCACGGCCGGGCATTCTGCACGGGCAGCCCCAGAGGCCTGCAGTCCTGGCTCTGTGGTGGACAGGACGGAGCTGCCCCCTCTGCCGGCTTCCTGTGGTGCGGCCTCCATGGAGCCTCCGCCCAACGGCTGTGCTGGCCCTGGATTTTAGAGACAGGGTCTGGCTAAGTTGCTTAGAGCCTTGGTAAGTAGCTGAGGCTGGCCTCCAACTTGCCATCCTCCTGCCTCAGCCTCCTGAGCCGCTGGGATGACAGGCGTGCGCCACCGCACCTGACTCAGGAAGGTCTTTTAAGAGAGTCAGAGAGACCACATTCCCAAGACTTGGGCTTGGTGCTTTGCTCTCGATGCTTTAGTGATTCATTGCACATTGCTGAGACTGCTGTGCCCCGTTAGCCGTCACTGTTAAGGGGCCTTCCTGCCTCACTTATCAACTCAACTTTATCCCAGGTGTGATGTCCCAGAAAAAGCAGTTCCCTGGACAAACAGGGATAAAAAAAATCCAGCCTTATGGATTTGCAATGTTGCACTAATGTCGTGAAATGTACACCCACAGACAGAAGTCAGCAGGGGACAGAAACCTCACAGGGCCACGGTGCAATCTCCGGGGTTATGAGGTGGTTCCCTGCACCTCCAGGCTTTGGTGACAGCTGTGGATTCGGGCACCTGCTGGGGGACCTGCAAAGATCTCCTGTGCGTCAGGAGGGACTCCCATAGGAAAGTCCTGTTTTATGTCTCACTGATCTCTCCACCGCTGCAGAGAGTCCCAGCTAGGAGCTTGTGAAGGGGCATTTATCGTCCTTCCTTGAGTCCGTGCCCTAGAACCCGCAGAGCTGAGAACTTGCTAGAAGAGGCCCTGGGCCCGGGCCACCAGAGGAGACAGCAAGCCAGACCTGCAGCCAGAGCTCAGTGAGGGCCCAGCCCCATGCGTCCAGCAACCTGAGCTGCTGGATGCCCAGAGCTGCGGCTGAGATACCTCCACAGAGGGGCCCGTGTCCCGGGAACTGATTCTCCTGCAGCTGTAGGGGCTGCAAGTCCAAGGTCGAGTCCGGGCAGGAGCAAGCTTGGTCCCAGTTTCTGGTCCTTCCTCGGCATCTGGCTGTGCGTCTGCACAGGATATGGGTTTGCACGTGTCCAAACCCCGCCTTTAGATGGGGACAGTAGTTATGTCACAGTGGGAACCCAATGCACCCCCGTGTGACCTGATCTTACCTAACTGCACCTGCAAAAAGCGGGTTCCACTACCGTCTGGTTCAGAGAAGCTGACTGTATCAGCGTGGGCAGGATGTCAATCAAACTCCCTGCAGAACCCTAGCCTGCAGCCCCAGAAAGGACCCTGGAACAATAAAGGTGTCCACAGGCCTTCAGCACCCTCCTGCCCAGCCTGGCGGTCACCGAGGAAGGGGCTTTGGGACCCTGCATCTCTGCTAAGAATCCTCTGTCCCCACAGTCTCTCCTGACGTGTGAGGCTTTGATTCTATAAAAAGGCTGATGCTTTTTTTTTTAAGTTTCTGGCCTTGACCAACAGCTGTTTGCTTTGCAGAAAAGCAACCTCACAACAAAGAGTCCAGGGGCCCAGGGAGGAGCGGCTCTCAGACCCGCAGCTTGTCCACTGCGTTTTCAAGGAGATCCTTGGATGCGAAACCAGGTCTCGCGCGGGAAGCAGCCGGGCCCGTCTGAGCGGATGAGGGTGTCGGTAGCTTCTTGTGCTTGTATGATTTATGGAACGAACAGGGTCGAATGGACGACATCCATGGATCAAGGGAAGCTCTCACTACCGTGTCTGGAGACCTCCCGTTCTTGGCTATTGTGTGCAAGTGCTTAAGCTGTGAAAGAAACAGCAACTGTGAGGGAAAAAGCCGGAAAAGAGGAACAAGAGAAAGGTGCATGCCCAGCCCGGCTGCCTTCCAGACATGCCCCCGAGGAGGCCGGGAAGCCGTGGGTTTGTCGTTAATGCACACGGGGGCTGCGAGGTCACCGGCCACCCTTGGTGTGTCGGGTACAGTGTGGGGTGGTCCCAACAAGATTGCCCGTGGCTGGGGATTTGTCCAGGTGGCACCAGAGACGTGGGTTACATGTGCATGTGAGTCCTTTGTTGGATCAGGATGGAACAGAATCTGCAAGTTCCCCCAGGGCCTGGCTCACCGGTGACCCCAGGAAGGGCTGAACTGAGAGACTCTGGTGCCCTGCGGAACTCCTGCTCCGTCCTCCGTGGGGGAACGTCGGTCCTGGCCCAGAAGGGACTCACAGATTGGGTGACCCTGCAGGATCCTGGGTAGGCCTGAGGCCGTTTTCCCACTTGGGTGGGTTTGAACCCACGGCTTGGTTTTGCAGAGCAGCTGAGGGTGTTGCTCTGCGTCTAGGCAGGTGCCCATCGGGTCCAGCTCTGCAGGTTTAGCCCAGAGAGTCCCGGGAGAGAGGCTGGGAGACCTGGGCTCTGCACCTGGGTCACGCACACAGTCGGGGGACCTGGAGGGCCACCAGCACCCTCTAGAGTCTCTGTCCTCCGAGGTCAAGTTTCCTTTCCCAAAAAAGAGTCACCAAAGCGAGCGGCACCCTCCAGACCCTGAGTGCTTGGGAAATAAAAGTCTCCGCTTCCTTTTTGGGGACACACCCTGCTCCTTTCTCTGGCAGAGGAAATTCGTATTTGAACCTTCCTGAAGGAGCATCTTCCCCTGGTCCCTGGTCAGAGGCCTGCCAGGGTCACTGGAGACCAGCAGTATGAGGGCAGCCGCGGGCAGGGCTCCGGGAAGCTGGCCGGCCTCGCAGGGAAGGCTCAGAGAGGAGGCCAGCGGAGCTGCGCGGCCCTGGGTGGAGGCCGGGAGGAGGCCCCTCGGAGGACCTGCGTGCTAACCCGCTGGTGTGCGTGGCTACCGTCGGGGTGTCCTCGCACCCGCCTGCGCGCGTAGAGAAAAGAGGCTGAGGTTAGAAAATTTCAATTAAGCCTCGACCAGGACCATCTGCGGATGGCGACTGGGGCTCCGTGTAAACAAAACGCCCCGCTCTCGTTACAAACAAACGCTCTTATCCATTGTTGTGTGTTACAAATTAAAATTAGATTAAGCCACCTCGGCGTTACCCCGGCTGCATCCTCAATTTCTCGCGGAGGCCGTGGCGCCCTTCGCCGGAGCGCGTGCCTCCCGCCTGATGAGGCCTCATTATCTCTGTAGCAACGGGGTACACACTGTGCCCGGCATAATCAAAGCCTGGGGGTACGTATTAATTATCCTTTTGAATAGTGATGAAATTTTAAAAAGATCTCCTTTAGGCGCCCGTCACCAGCACATGAAACAAAGAGGCACACAGCTTGCTCGGGAGCTCACATGTGTCTGAACATCTGTTTAGGATATTTCAATTTGAACCTCAACAACCAGGACCGGGATGAAAGGCGAGGGTGCGGCAGGAGGGGACAGATTCCTGTAAATAACAAACAGGACGCACCCTGCGCACCGCGCAGCCAGGAAGGCGGCTCCCAGGGTGTCTCCAGATCGACGGGGACCAGAGCGTGGAAGGTGCAGACCCTGGAAGGAGGACCCACCTGTTATCTCCAAAGACCCGGCATCGTGGGTGCCTCCCTCGGCCTCCGATGGAAAACGGGAGCTGTAGGCTTTGCAGAGGGGAACCTGGAGGTCCCAGTCCTCTCGGCGCGGTTAGGAGGCCCCAAAGGAAACAACCAAGGGGTCTTTGGGAGCCGAGGAGCTGATGCCTGCATGGCCCTCCCCCGGCAGTGATGTACCCAAGAAGGAACCTGTGAACTTCGTGTTGAAATGTCCTCCTGTTCCCACGCCCGCACCGGTTGCCAAGATGAGCTGGCTTCCAATTCCAGTACCGGGGACCCTGTAAGACACCCGCCCCAGAGAGATTCCTTGGAATGAGCTTCCTGACATCCCAATGGGATGGATCCAAACTGGGCCCTTGCCCAGCAGACTTGCAGGCTTTGGAACTGGCCTTCAAAGCCATGCTGTCTGCACCCCGGCTCCATGAGAACCCCACCGCCAGAGTCAGCAGAGCCGCGGGATCGGGGTTACGCAGACGCGTCTTAGGGCGAGGCAAGGGAAAAGGAAAGGGCCCCTCCGCCTCGAGGGCATCGTGAGTTAAAAGAGGGTAAACAGTGTCCGTGTCCAGCCATTTGAAAGACGAAGAAAACTGTCGAATCTGCAAAATTAAATACTGATACCAGCAGAAATGCGTGCACAGGAATCGTGAGCTGGTACCCCGTGTGTTCTCAGCTGCGTTGGGTAAAATTCAGCTGGGGTTCCTCACTGGGGGACGTGGGTGGCAGGCACTTGGAGGCCATGGCCCATGAGTTTGGTAGCTTCTTCTTGCACGTGGGGGTGTTCAGCACCTGTGGGAGAGGACTCTCTGGTGCTGGGCTGATTGGAGCTGGACACTGTGTCCAGCTGGGTGGGCTTCCCCCAGGCAGGGCATGGTGCCTCCCTCACCAAACTGGAGTGGGGACTCAGCCCAGGTCAGCTGGCAACATGCTGCACCCTGTTTGGGGTTCAGTTGTGCCCCAGTCCAAAACAAGCCCTCAATACCTCTCCACGTGACCCTGGGTCTCTGTGCAGGATCCTGAGATGAGCTCCTCTCGGGTCAGGGTGGCCCTCGTGCAATGGCCGTGTCCTCCCAAGAGACAGAAGAGGGGACACAGACACAGAGGAGGAGCCCCGTGGAGACGGAGGCAGAGACTGGAGGGACGGGCCACCAGCCCAGGGCCACCTGGAGCCCCAGGAGCTGGAGAGGCAGGAGGAGCCTCCCTGGAGCCTGTGGACGGAGCTGGACACCATCGGAAGAGGTTGGTCCTGTCCACATCTTGACCCCAGAGCCTGTGAGTGGGACCTCGTGTGGACACAGGGCCTCTGCAGAAGTCGTTAGTGCAGGATCCTGAGAGGAGCTCTTCCTGGGTCAAGGTGGCCCTCGTGCAATGGCCGTGTCCTCCCAAGAGACAGAAGAGGGGACACAGACACAGAGGAGGAGCCTCGTGGAGACGGAGGCAGAGACTGGAGGGACGGGGCCACCAGCCCAGGGCCGCCTGGAGCCCCAGGAGCTGGAGAGGCAGGAGGAGCCTCCCTGGAGGCTGTGGCAGGAGCAGCCTTGGACCCTGGTCCAGCCTCTGCCCTCCAGGGTGGGCAGCTGGATTCGTATTGTGTTAATAACACCCAGTCTGTTTTCCTCATTGGGTGGAGAGGGTCTAACCCGTCTCACCGTGGACACGGAAGCGAGAGGCCATCACTAGGTCTTGGTAGGGAAGGATGCACTGATAACCCCCTGAGGTTTCTAAGACAGGTCCTGGTTAATATGGCTGGTGTTGGAAGGACTGGGGCGTCCTGCTGGTTTAGTTACTCTGTTCCATGCAGCAGGTGACACACACACACACACAAGGGTGACGTCAAGTGGTATGACTCCTTCCTCTCCTGAATCCACACATCCATTTATTTCTGGACACCTTCCTGCCGGGACACCTTTCTTGTCTGGTGTATTGTACCAGTAAACACGGCTTCCCTGCATTTGTGAGCCACTGCTACCTGGGGTCTTGGCCTTTTCCCTCCGGTGATCCAGACACTCTCATGAGATGGTGGGAGTTTCTGAGCAGCTTCCTGACGGTGGGTGATAGTGTGTGTCCACCCCAGTTGCTGGAGCCTCCACCACATGGTGGACCATTTCCGAGTTTGCTTACCGGTACGTGTCCAGCCCTAGTATCCACCTGGGTGGGTACAGAGAGGGGCGGAAATATTATTGTCAAGAAAGGGAAGACTTTGCGCAGAGGGATGTGCATCTGTCTTCTTCAGCATGAACCTGAGATGCTCCAAGGTGTCCCATGGGTGACCAGCTGAGCACAGCTCAGAGACACAGGGTGCTGGACAGGCACCAGTGGACCAAGGTGAAGGGGACAAAGGACATGGTGGAGTCCATCAGCCTCCATATCTTGAATCCAAAACCATCCTCGAATATCTGAATTACACATGAATTGTTCTAAGGTAAGGATCTCAAATTAAAGGTGAGCTCCGGGTACCATATTGCCTGACTCACCAAATGGACAGGGTGCTAGCCGTCGACAGGGGTGATTCAAGCAGAAATCAGAGGGGATGTAACTTTCCAGGATGGACCCCAAACAGATTCAGCCAACTGGACACGGCCTCCCAGGAAAGTCCCAGAACTGCTTGTACCCTAGTGGACCCAACAAGGACATTGAACCAAGTCCCAGAGCGAAACCCAAATGGCCCCAATGGGCACATCTCCCTAGAGTGTCCCCAGAGCTGACGGCAATGCCTGAACGTTGCTTCATTGTGCTGCTTCGGGGGGAAGTCCCCTGGGCTTGGCATCTCAGGTGGCATCTGCAGATCCCACGGTGGCTTATGAACATTCACAACTTGTAGGGAAGTTTTCATGTACATCTTTTTGAAGGGATGTTGGTGACATTCACACAATTCTTTCAAGAGGTCCACCTAATGGAGGTTGAGACCAAATGCCCCTGCAAGTTGAGAGGTTAGAGAAATGGACGTCCAACTGCAATGGGGACTGAAGGTGACATTTCTTCTAGATCCATGTCCTTGCAGACATAGACAATGACCTGGCCAATTAGGACATCATCAAGCATTTCCACAGGGTCCCCCGCACACAGTGTTCCAACATGACAACTGGGGACCCAACAGTCCAAGACTATGTTCTCACTAACATTCTGCAAAATGGCGGCCACTGTGGGAAAAGACGCTTGGTCCCCAGACAGTGAGTACCCGATGCTCCCGTTGGAAAAGCCACTGATTTCTCACCCACATTTATTCTCCTACGCCACCTTGGTTTTTTGCTGGTGGTTTTCATCCCATCGTTTGCTCCCAGGGTGCAGTTTCACGCCTGGTTTTCCGTCCAAAGTGAATCTGAACGGGTGAGTCACGGAAACTGGGTTTCGCAGCAGCCCCTGTGCCACCCTCTGCCAAGGACACGCGGTGGTCAGTGGAAAAGCCCTGGGGACACTGTGTCTTTGAGCAGCAACCCGGTTAGCCTAAGTTCCTGGGCGTCATGTACGTGGGCGGGAAGAGGCGCCCTGCGCCCCGAGAAAGGATCGTCCAGTTTGCACCATCTGTGCAGAAATGTCCCCTGAACCTCCAGCGCTGAGAACTGCGCCCTGAAAACGCGCTGCTGTGACGGTGGAGCCGGCTTCCCGCAAAGAGGGTGCAAAGGGGCGTGTGGCTTTGCGGGGCTCCGTGCAGAGGTGATTAAAAAATACAAACCGGTCGCGGTCCCCCCTGTGCCTTTCCCGAGCACCGGGCTGCTCTCCTGCCCTTTCTTGGCTGGGTCCCGGCTGCAGCCGGGGAGAAGCCACGCATCTGGTATGACTTTGCCTTTTCATTTTTCCTTAATAACATTTGCTGCTCGGGTTTCCCTGGATGCCTTGATAAAAGACCTCCTGGTTTATAACTTAGCTTTTATTACTTCCTTCGCTCTTGTTCCTGAGTTCGCCCTGAGTTTTTTTTTTCTTTATTCTTATATATATAATTTTTTTTTTTTTTTTTTTTAGTGAAGTTACTCTTGCTTCTGATTTTTGCATTTCTTGCAGGCTAAGAGGTTTTTTTTTCCAAGCTGGTAAAATGAGCTGTAGTTTCACTTTCTTCTTTCCAGGCGTCCATGTCGCCACGCAGAACCATCCACAGATTTTCTCCTGCCCGGGAACCATGACTGGCCATCGGGCAGGGGCGTGGAGAGGGACAGGAGGGAGAGCAAAGGAGAAACGGTGTGTTTTGTCCTCAGAAAGACAAAGGGCGAGGTTAACAATATAGACAGACGGGAAGGCTGAAATTGTGAAGACTCACATCAGCAGGAATGCTTGGGGGGTGCTAAAGTTTTCTCATAATAGCAACTTGGACGGAGAAGTTCACTGTGTGCCTCCTTTCAAGTTTCAAAGCCAGTGGTTGTGCACCATGAGGCCCAGCAGTTCGGGAGGCTGAGGCAGGAGGATGGCAAGTTGAAGGCCAGCCTCAGCAGCTTAGTGAGGCCCTAAGGAACTCAGCGAGACCCTGACTCAAAATAAAATATAAAAAGGGCTGTGGATGTGGCTCAGTGGTTAAGCACCCCTGGGTTCAGTCTCTGGTAGGAAAAAAAACAAAGTTTAGTGAGTTTAAAGGCCAAGAGTTCAAGACCCTCTTCCGGGGATGCTGGCAGACCTGTGTCTGGAAGCCACACACCCAGATGTCCAGCACCTACCCTGTTTTCTGCTGTCAATCATCATGCAGAAATGTCCCTGGCCTCCACCTTTGCAGACAGAGCTTCCCAACAAAGTGTCTCCTGTCTGTGGAATTGGACCAGGCACGGAGTCGATTTGGACCGGTTTTGCTGCTCTGCATGTGGACTCAGGACGTGTGTGACCTGCTGGGTTTTGATCCTCAGTGGAGGGAGGCCCGGCCTTAATTCTTGTGGTCTCAATGTGGAGGACAGGGTGGTGGTGCTGGGCGTGGGGTGGTGCCTGCATGGCATGGGAGCCCTTCCCCTCCTGCAGGAGGCTCCCAGGCAGGTCAGAGACGGGATCTGCGTTCCCCCGATGCCCTCTGCTGGGAAAATCTAGAGCTTCACTCGCTGGCTTACACATCCCTACAACCTGGGCACCAGGGCTGCAAGCAGTGCAGGCGGGACTCTGAAATTCCATCAGGAGCCTGGCATGGTGGTGCCCGCCTTGAATCTCAGCCGCTCGGGAGGCTGAGGTAAGGAGGATCGCAAGTTGGAGGCCAGCCTCTGCAACTTAGCAAGGCCCTAAGCAACATAGCGAGACTTCGTTTGGAAATAAAGAATAAAAAGGGTTGGAGACGTGGCTCAGTGGTTAAGCGCCCGTGGGTTCCATCCCTGGCACCAAAAAAAAAAAAAGAAAGAAAGAAAGAAACAAAAAATTGTGCGCTCAGAGCTTGGACAGTGCAAATCCATTCCCCAGGGTTGCCGGGGTGAGAAGATGCACTGGACTAGATAAGAGGTCCACAGAGCTCGGTTGCTTTTGCAGAGGCTCCAGGACATCATTTGCTCACCTTCCAGAAGTAGCCCATGTCCCTGAGCCCAGGGACGCTTCTGTCACTGAGGAAAGACAGGCCACATCTCGGAGGGTGAGCTATCAGTTTTCCCTCCTGAGAATCCGGTGGTGCAAGCTGGAGCCAACCCAGGTAACCGAGAGGAACCTCCAGATGTCCAGGCAATCCCCGCAGTGCCCGCGACCAAGTGCCTTGGCCCTGAAGGCTACGTGTGCACAGGGTGCAGAGATCAGGACACAGGCAGCTGTGGGGACATTAAGTGTCCCCACTGGTGCAGGGCGGTGGACGTCGCTGGACGTTATTCTTGCCCCAGCAGCGCCCCTGTGGTCCAGGCAGCCTCTGCTCCTGTCCACCATCCTCCCTCCCCGTCCAGGAGACTGGCAGCTCCAGGACGCACGCGCCCGGCGGCCCAGCAACACCCCGGCTCCTGATTTCCATCATTTTTACGAGCGTCCGTCCATCTGGGGCTCTGGGCCAGGGAGCAGAGCGGCGGGTGGCGGTTTAACACGCTTTTCTTTGACGCGTTTGGCATTAAAACCCCGGAGTGAACAGAGAGCCCCGCAGCCAAGAGCCCCCGAGGGAGGCGGCCCTCCTCTGCGTCCTGTCGCGGCTAAGTGGGTCCGACGCCTGGCGGGGACCGCGTTTCCTGGAGACGCCAGGAGGGTCCCGGGGCCCAGCCGCAGGGGGAACGTGAGCCCCGGGCCCCAGGCTCACCCCGAGGTGTGACGGCCACCGAGTCCAGCGTGGCCCCCGGAAAGACTGGCTCGGAGCGCGCAGTCGGTGCTGACCTCGTATATCACACGCGGCCCTCGACGTTTTAAAAGGCAATAAAAGCATCTGTAATGCGTGCAGGGCGGCCGCGGCAGGGCCTCCTGTCCCCTTAAAATCCTCCAGCACCCGGGCCGCTAGAAGGACCCATGCAGGCCGCCACCCTCCCGTGGAGGGCGCCCCTTCTCCAGGCACCCAGAGAAGGCGCGGGACGTCGGGAGATCCCTGCGGACGTCCTGGCGGGTGGGCCCTTGCCCGCCTCTGTCTGGGGTTCTCCTGGCTGAGGGTCTGTTTGAGCCTTTGAGAGGTACATAAGGGACGACGGATGATTGACAGATAGACAGATGATAGATGGATAGATTGATAGACAGTTAATAGTGGATAGATGATAGATGATTGATAGGTAGATGTCAGCTGGGTGGATGGATGACAGATAGAGACTGTCCTGCAGGTTTCCTCTGCACTGGGGGCCTCTGGGGGTGGGGGTTCTCTGTGCTGGGCTGTGCTGTGCACTGCAGGGTGTGGAGCAGCCTCTCTGGGCTGCACACACCAGGTGCCAGGAGCAGCCCCACCGAGGTTGACAGACACCTAGATGGACAGGATTGGTGGGTAATAGATAGCTAGATAGACAGATGGATATGTAGATGATAGCTGGGTGGATAGACAAATAGATTCACTGATATTGCAGGCATATATGGCTGCACCCAGGTTTTTTCTTACAGTTTTTGATTTTTAAAAAATTTGCCTAAGCCTGGGGCAGGGACCATTGTGTCATCCCAGGAACTAAGGAGGCTGAGGCAGGAGGATTGCAAATTAGAGGCCACCCTCAACAACTTAGGGAGGCCCCAAGCAACTTAGTGAGACCCTGTCTTTAAATAAAAAAATAAAAGGCTGGGGATGGGGCTCAGTGGTCAAGGACCCCTGGGTTCAATTCCCAGTACCAGGAAGAAAGAAAAGAAAAATAAAATAGCAATCAGGATGCACCCAGAGTGTGCATTGGTTGGCACGCATTGGAAGGAGTCCTTCAGCCTGGGATTTCCGGTGGAACTTTCTGGAAAATCTGAGCAGCTCATGGAGACTGGGTGCAGGAAGGTGGCCTTGCAGCTGGTGCTAAAGTCACAGGAGACCAGCATTATTTGGAGCATGGTATTCGTGGAGAAATGGGAACTGCGTTCTCCGGTGTAAGCACAGACACTCATGAGCATGCACACATACACCCCAAACTCGGGGAGTTCATCGTGTTACAGGGTTGCCCAGACACCCGGGGAACCCTCCTCAGTGACACCACTGAACCCTCTCCTCTCCACTACCAATGTCTAGATTCTGTGGTTTCAAATCCACTTGGGTAGATTAGGAAAGAGAAGCCCCTGGTGAAGATAAACACCGGCCATCTGCCTAGATTTTAGGGCCATTCAGAAATCTGTGTTTGGGGTCCTCTGGAAGTAGCCCCTGGAAGAGATGGACTTAATAAACTTATTCCTGGGATTCTGGGGTGATGTACCCCAAATTCTGTGTTTGGGGTCTTCTGGAAATAGCCCCTGGGAAAGATGGACTTCAGAAACCTATTCTTGAGATTCTGGGGTGGTGTACCCTATATTCTCTATTTGGGGTCTTGTGGAAGTAGCTCCTGGAAGAGATGGACTTCATAAACTTATTCCTGGGATTCTGGGGTGATGTACCCCAAATTCTGTATTTGGGGTCTTGTGGAAGTAGCTCCTGGAAGAGATGCAGTTTAGAACCCTATTCCTGAAATACCTGGGTGACGCTCTACCCCAAATTGTGTATTTAGGATGCAACAACAGTCCTGCCCAGTGGGACAGTCATGATGGACCTGGTCCTGAGATCTGGGAGTGGCATCTCACCCTGGTTCTTTATTTGGGATCCTCCCCACCCCCCCAATAATGCATGCCCCGGTGATCAGCAATCAAGGCATAGCTCTGAATTTTTTTTTTTTCCAATCTGTGCAAATTTCACTTTAAAAAAAAAATCATTTAGGCCTTTTTATCGCATGCACTAGAAATAAGATTTATTTCCTGCCCTCTCTGTCTCGTTGGGATAACTCCGTGGGTTTAAATGAAAGTCATTTGTGAATGAGGTATTCATAAGCTGTTTCATCTTGTGTAATTTATTTTATGTGCTTCCGTTTATTTGGTCTGTAGAAATACACGCACAGAAACCCAACCTAGGAAATTGACAGAATTTTGCATGAAAGCAGCCTTTTTTTTTTTTTTTTTTTTTTTTTTTCCCCTGAAAGCCCTGGACAACCCCGTCAGTGCTTGGAATCCACAATTCCTTTTGAAGATAATGCTAAGAATGATCTGCATTTCATAACTATGGAATTACCCCTTAATACTGCTGATCATTAACCAGGATATGGCTTTGATATTTAAGGACTAGTCATTGAAATTTGGTTGTCGGGAAAAAGAAAAAAAAAAAATCAAGTCTGTTCTTAGAAGGTAGGAACGTGACTTTGATGTTATTGCTCTGGAAACCCACGGGGGTTGGAGTCCACCGTGTTTACTGTTGGGAACAGATTTTGAAACTCTGAGGCTATTGTGGTTCAGACCCTCCCTCTCCTACATTTCTGTGCATTTAAGGCGGAAAATGACACCATTACTAATGAGGTGACAGAAGAACAGAGAGGAAAGTGTCCAAAAATATCCCAGGTTGGATGTTTAGATAAGTGAATTCAACTGGCCTCTGTGGCAGGCTGAGTAGCAGAACCCATCCCACAACGTGGATCCTCAGAAAAGGAGGCAGGAGGCTTTCAGAGTCTGTGATCAGAGAAAAAAACGTAGGATCGTGGTAGGAAAAGTTAATGGAGACCCTCACCTCCTGCCCAGGGAGGCAGGAAACCTGTAGGTGTTAGGAAAACATGGACATGGATGATCCCATGTCATCCAATGGACAAAACCCGCTGATTCTTCCAGGCGAGCCGGGTAGAGGCTCACTTTAGACGTCCGACCTCCCCCAGAGCTTAAGATCATACACCTGTGCGGCTCACGCTACCAAATTTGAGGTCCAACAGCCACAGGAGGTCGTGTGATCTACTTGGTTCTTCTGATTCACCCCCTGAACAGACAGGAGACCCCTTTAAATTCTAAGCAAAATCCATGAGACATCTTCATCCCAAATCCGAACCCTGCAATGGCGTCCAACATCACCAAGGTGGAATCGGCCTCCTCTGGGTTCTGGTTCTCCTCTGGTGAGGCTGGGGATGCCTTTCCTGCTCTTTGAGCATCTGACGCACGCATCTGCACAAGCCCATCTGCTTCTGGGTGTTGGAAATCCACAGCGTTCTGCATGAAAAGAGGGAGCATTCTACCTGGAAGCGTTTAAGGACTCCATCGACGCGCGCGAACCGGGATTCCTTTGAAGCCGCTGCCAATCATGATGTGCAATTCATAAATATGGATTTCTTCTCCGATACACTGAGTTATCATCCTCCAATGTTAAAATCCCCATCCAGGCCTGGCTGAGGCTAGACGGGCTCCAGTGATCTGTGAGGTCAATCCCCACCACGACCATGGAGGAATGACTGATCCCAAATGGTCATGGATGAGGCCAGACCTCCGTCTCCCCGGGAGATGAACCCTTCCTCTGGTCCTGCTCACTCACTTAGCTCATTTTCTGTTGCACATACCACAATCCGTGGATGGCAATTTATAAGAAAAAA
Source organism: Xerus rutilus (assembly GCA_028644305.1). Lineage (NCBI taxonomy): Eukaryota > Metazoa > Chordata > Mammalia > Rodentia > Sciuridae > Xerus > Xerus rutilus. The sequence goes on along the minus strand of CM053417.1, from coordinate 120,478,080 downwards.
GGGGAATTTATACAAGCTTACTGTTGCGGGCCAAGTTTGAAAGGCGATGCTGGGTGAAGACTTTCTTAGGGGTGGACCCCAGGGAGATTCAGAGCATACTCTAGAGAGAGGCAGGGAGGACGTGTTTGTCCTGCTATCTGGGTCTCTCCTCAGAAAGTGACCAGGATTCAATCACCAATCCCCTGATCTGATACTAATGACTTCCATCCCCATCCGCCATACTTGGGTCAAATTTCCATGGTGTCCGTATCTCCCAGTGGGGTTTAAACTCCAACGTGATTTTCAGGAAGGTCCTTCAGAGCTCTCTGAGCCTTTGGGAGACCAGATCTTTTCTACACAAACCCCATGACTTTGGGGGAGGCTGGAGTTAAAACCTGTCAATCTCACCCTTTATCCACATGGTCCCTCCATCGGAGGATGCCCAAGGCCAGTACAAATTCCTGACCTCTGTACCTCTCCAGCCATCGTGACCCCAAAACTCAGAGATACATCATCTGGGCAGCTCAGGCTCATGTTCCTGGCTGCATTGACTCCATCCCAATTTCTCCAACCCCAGCAAGGTCCATGTTTCCAAACATCCTCCTCGGATGGATCCTCCAAGGTCCACCATGGATGAAGATGCCCTCGCTGCATCTCTCTTTTGCCCGAAATGTCGAGTCGGAAAGACCTCGTTGGGAAGTCCCAGGTAATGATTTAGGAAGCCAGATGTAACATTCAGAATCCGAGAACGGCAGAGACAGCTAACAGGCGCATTTGCATCCACGATAATTTACTTTACTTCCCCCTCCAATCCTCGTTCTCCGGCGCTCGGGCTTGTTATGGGCGGAAGATGGATGGCATTTTATTAGTCTGATGTTTTCCATGAGGCCGCACTTCATTATTCCCGTGTTTGGGTACATCTGCTTTTGTTCTAAATCACGTCGCTAAATGAACTTGGACAGGAGATGATCATGTGCGGGCATTTGTTTTTCTTCCCCTTGATGGAATATAAAGGGATTCAGCAGACTTCATGAAAACTTGGCAAAGGGGAAAGAGAAGCCCCTCCATGCACTCACCTGGGGTGACTCTGGTTGGTACTATCTGGGGTGCTCACGGTTGAGGAATGGACAAGGAAGGGGCATCCTCTTTACCAATGGTTTAGTCAATTCTGCATCTCTGGGACCTAAAGACCTAACAAGAACAATTAGAGGGGGGAAAGTTGACTTGGGGCTCCTGATTTCAGAGGTTCAGTCCATGGCTGGCCGACGCCATGGCTCTGGCCCAAGGTGAGGCAGAACAAAATGGCGGAAGGTCCTGGAGGAGGAGAGCAGCTCAGGATGTGGCACCAGGAAGCAGAGAGAGCTCTGCTCACCAGGGACAGGATAGGGTCCCCAAAGGCACAGCCCACTGACCCACCTCCACCTGCCTACAGTGGCCACCCAGTTAGTCCATTCAAGTGGATTAATCCACCAATTGGGTTACACCTCTCACAACCCAATCATTTCAGCTCTGAACCTTCTTGCGTTGTCTCACACATGAGCTTTGGGGGCACCTCCTATCTAAACCATGAAGCCTAACCTAGGTACAATGTAACATGCCCCCTAATCCTGCAAGAACTTCATTAGGGACATGTTCCTCTTTGCACCCTGAAGATGAGGACCTACCCGATGAGCAACCAGAATGGTGTCACGCCAAGATGTCCTCACAGATCGTTTAATCTGCAAACCACAGGACATGCAAAGTTCAGATCTGAGCTTTCAGGGCTTCGGGGGGAGGCGTGCATACCTGTGTGGTTGATCTAGACACACTGTGGGTGGGTGCCACTCTTAGGGTCTCTTTTCCAACAAAGGCAAACGATGTCTAGTCATGTTTTTCTAAACTCCTGGAAGATCATTGCTCCACAAATTGGAAATAAGGAAAACAAGCATGGAGGGATTTACCTTTTGCTTTGAATGGATGCTAGAATATTGTTGTGGTGAGTTTTTGTTCGTTGGTATGTTTGGGGGAAATGTTGTTTTAACTGGAGAATGACTAGGACGTTAGACTCCCAGGGCTGCCTTAACCAAGCCCCACGTGCTGGATGGCTGGAAGAGCGGGTGCATACTCACCCAGAGTCCTGGAGGCTGGAGATCCCAGGTCCAGGCATGGGCAGGGCTGGCTCCTCCCGAGGCCTCTCTCCTGGGCTTGCAGACACCGTCTTCTCTCTGGGTCCTCACAGGGTGGTCCCTCTGTGTGTGTCTGTGTCCTCATCTCCTCTTCTTATGGGGAGCCCAGTCCTATTGGGTCAGGGCCACCCTGGGGACCTCACTGTACCTCCATCACCTCCATAAAGACCTATCTGCATACATAGCACATCCCAAGGTCCTGGGGCCAGGGCTGCAGCAGAGGCATTGGGGGAGAACATCATTCAGTCCACGCAATCCATAATCTTTGTTCCTCCATAGTTTTAACACCATACCTCTTAGCTTCACCATCACCCCCAGTTCTGCAAGCACATCACTGCAGAGATCCACTGTCACAGTTCCTTACACCCCCACCCCCAGAGCCTTCTCTCCATGGCTCTGGACACTTCCCTATGTCCTCCCTCCTCCCCAGAAAGCTGGAACTCCATAGCCATGCAAAATCCCTCTCTTGTCCCTTATCACTGCATCCACCTCTCTTGTGACAAAACCTCAATCCCAGTTATATTCAACCCAGTTCCAGTTAGCAAGACCAACACTTCCAGGATGACAAGGACAGTCTGGTTTTATGGTTTAGATAGAAGGTACCCCAAAAAGCTCATGTGTGAGATCATGCAAGAAAGTCCAGATGTGTAACTACTGGGTTATGAGAGCTGTAACCTAATAGTGGATTAATCCACTTATGCACTAGCTGGGTGGTGACTGCAGGCAGGTGGGGTGTGGCTGGAGGAGGTGTCACTGGGCTGTGCCTTTGGGGACTCTATCCTGTCCCTGGTGAGCAGAGCTCTCTCTGCTTCCTGGTGCCACGTCCTGAGCTGCTCTCCTCCTCCAGGCCCTTCCGCCATTTTGTTCTGCCTCACCTTGGGCCAGAGCCATGGAGTCGGCCAGCCATGGACTGAGCCTCTGAGACCAGGAGCCCCAAGTCAACTTTTCCTGTCTGACTGTTCTTGTCAGGTCCTTTAACACAGCAGTAGAAAACTAACTAAGCACAGATCAGCTGGTCTCCTGTGGAATTTGCCCCGTGAGCCTGAGGGAAGGTTCTCAGGGAGTCTCTGCTGCCATACCCGCCCCTCCTTGTACACCATGACACCTCTATCTCACTCATTCCTGGCTCCTAGTTACTGAGAAATCTGAGGCTATCAGAGGCAGCCCCCCAGCATGGGCCCACCAAGTCCCTGCATCCACCCAGAGGGCTGACCTCCCTCCCTGCCCCACAGATTACCCATGCACTGTGCTCCTGACCACTGCCCACCCTTCTCGGGGGCGCCCAGCTTCCCGGCCTCCCCTCTGAGGCAGGTCCTGGTGTTCGTCTGGGTTGCCCAGAAGAAAAAACCAACAGGACTCAGAGGAGGAAAAGCAGAGATAGACAGACGTAGGGAGGGAGGGCGGGGGGTGGTAGATACATGGGTGATGGACAGCTACCACACAGACGGACACATGGGTGCATTAATAGGAAAGTAGATGATACACAGATAATGGAAACCCAAGAGGCAGGTTCATGGATGCAGAAAGATAATGGATACAGAGAAGGATGGAAAGATGGATTGGCAGGTGGACTGGATATACTATATAGGTAAGTGATAAATAAAGGATAGATGATAGATGATAGATAGATAGATAGATAGATAGATAGATAGATAGATAGACAGACAGATGTCAGCTGGATGGATGGATGACACATAGAGACTCTGTCCTGCAGGTTTCCTCTGCACTGGGGGCCTCTGGGACTGGAGGTTCTCTGTGCTGGGCTGTGCTGTGCACTGCAGGGTGTGGAGCAGCCTCTCTGGGCTCCACACACCAGGTGCTAGGAGCAGCCCCACCCAGGCTGTGGCAGCCACCTAGATAGGCAGGATTGGTGGATGACAGATGGATAGATTATAGAAATAATAGATAAATACATAGGTAAATGGATGATACTTAGTTAATAGAAACCTAATAGGCTGGTGGATAGAAATCTATAGTAACTGATGCACAGAGGATACACAGACCTACAGGTTGGTAGGTAGATACGTGATACGCAGGTAGCTAAGTCGATGATGGATGAATGGATGGAGAATCGAGATACATACTTCGATGAAGGGAGACAGAAGATCATAGATGCATGGTGTATACGTAGGTGATAGAGAGATGATTGATAGGTAGAGAGACACATGGTGGTTTGATAACAGATGGAGATAGGTTAATCAATGATTGATAGATACATCACCCGTAGGGCACAAGGGCTTCCATAAACACATGCCAGATGATGAACAGAGGTGGATGATCAATACATGCAGGCATAGATAAGGATAGCTGATGGAGAGATAAATCCACAAATAATAGACATGAATAGATGATTGACAGGTACATGTCAAATAGAGATTGACAGATCCATGATCGATGTCAAATAGCCATCTACATGATTAATAAATGATAAGGATAGATGGTAGAGGATGGATAGATAGATGATAGGAGATAGTCGATTGACTGTTGATGGCAGATAGGTGATTGATTGGCAGAATGACAGGAGAGACAGAGAAAGTGACAGGCAGGTAGGTCGATGTTCCCCGAGAACCAGCTTCATGGATATGTCCTGACCCACGTTGGGGACCCAGACACATTTGCTACGTGGGCAGACCCTCCAGGACCCTCCAGGACCGTCTCCGGAGCTGTGGGAAGCTGGTGACCCCCGTGTCCCGTCCAGCATCAGGTCGCAATCGTCCCTCCTGACGGGCTCGCCTTGCGTGGCTGATGGATTTCCCCGTCCACCCTTTCCCTGTCTCTGGGCCTATTAAATGGCCGTGGCGGCTAATGGGAGGCAGCTCTCTTGCCGGGGAGGAGCTTCCCCGAGTCCTTGTGAACATGTGTTCCTGGAGCTGGCGTCCGATGGGGTGCTAATAACATACAGTGGGGCAGTGGAACCCGACGTTTTGGGGTCACGTCGCTGTAATATACTGCCCTAATCTCATGTGGCTTTCATGTTGGGCTGTGCAGGAATGCTCGGGGGGGCCCCGCGACCCCCAAGCCTCTGCATTCGCCCCCAGCCCGGGACGCGGCCTGCATCTGATTTCCTGAACACGGTCCACGCCAGAATCCCATGCTCGGAAAATGGGCTTTGGTTTGTTTGCTGCTGGAGGTGGATCCAGAGCTCCAGCAGGCCAGCCAAGGCCCCGACCACGGAGCTGCATCCTCAGCCCCAGACCAAGCTCGTTTCTTCGTTTTCCTGCATCTGATTTAAGAGAAGCTATGGAAACTTCGTGCGAGGCTGTGGCTTTGTGTCCAGCACACACGAACCCGGTGGCTTCACCCAGGGACAGAAATGTCCAGACCATTCATTTCAAAATGGCGGCCGTATCTGCTTTTCCAGCTCCTCCCGGGAATGGGAGGACAAAATCGGCTCCCTCTGAGGGAGCTGGTGGTCTTGTTCCTTGGCCAAGTCATTTGGGATTTCCTTTTCTGCTTCAGAAGCCGGTAGGACAATCCCAACATAGTATGGACGGGCTTCAGTGGACAATGACTCCACTGTGGAATCCTGATAAACCCTCCGTGCATTAAAAAACATGCTTCCAAATGAGCTGTGGGCGTCGAAATCCAAACTTTCTTGCAGGATAGAAATATTCTGATTTTTTTTCTTTTAGTGAAAACTACTTAATTATTTTATGACAGTACTTTCTGAGGTGCACAATGGAACGTTTCCCCCCGGAGCCATTTCTAAGAGCACACTTGGTAGCATTAGGCACACTCAGTTTGTGACGCAGCCACCAACCGCCATCCATGGGCAGAATTTTCTCTTCTTTCCAAGCATCGAGTTTCCTGTGAGACCCAGAGTCCTGGGGGACCCTCTGTCCACCTGTGATCACCGCTCAAAAAACCGTAGCAGCTCTGGACTCCCTGGCTCACTCCGTCAGTACTAGGTACTTGGTTTCCTAACAACACAAGGAGGGACCATTGGTTCTAAAATCCCCACGTGTTGACAGATACCTGTGGGGCCTTTCATCAGGGATGGATCTGAGTGACATCCTCTTGGCGTTGAGGAAACGCTCTCCACGTGGACCAAGCACACGATCGGCTTTTCTTTCCATCTCTGTCAAGCTTTTCTCCAGCAGGATGGATACAATTTGATTTCCACGTGGGGATGTTTTTCAACACCTGTCTCTGCATCTTTCGGGGGGAAAATGCAACCACATTTCCTAAGCAGCCGTCCGGCATCTTGAGCACAGCCGGCGTCTCTGGGTGTATTCTCAATAGTTTCTGCAAAAGCCGTTGAGTCTGCCTCTCCTTGAACTTCAGACTCCCATTCTGGGTTATCCTCCTGGACTCCCTGGAGGCTGCAGGAGAGGTTGAAATTTTGCATCCATGCTGGTGATCTCAGGAAGTAGGATGTGAGCCTGTTTCTGCCCCTTTTGATATTGGACATTCAGAATTTCTCCATCAGTTTTTTTTTTTTCCAATTTAGGGATTTCAGCCACTGGTGTTTTGATTGATGGATGGGTGGGCTGACTGATTCACTGATTGCTTTAGGAGTACAGGTGACCTCAAACACCGTTTCTGAACGGCCTTTGATCACGCAAGAGCGTCACACGTTTGAGAAGGTGCCAAAACGAAATACGTTTCTGATTAAATTTAATTTCCCAATGCCATGCATGCAGGAATGGTAATTGCCAGGTCTGTGTAACTAAAAACAAGGGTGGTTATGTATCTTCCACAGATATCGTTGCTCGGCCTTGCTGGGCTTCTGGGGAGCACGGTCACAACTAGGCATCAATCCGACACAATCAGTAAATGCCAAAGAAGTTCCATCCAGGGGCCAAATTAATCCACATCTTCGTATTTACTTTGGATTTGCCAACACTCATGTGCAGATCCATTAAAATAAAGCCTCCTGGGCCTCCAGGAGAAACAGCTCCCGTGGGTAAGCTCGGGAACGTCTGGAGAGATGTGTCAATCACACCGTGATTGGCGCTAATTAGCCAGCTGTTGGAATCCACCACAGCATCACGTGCCACTCGGAGGCATCTGTTTCTCACAGCCCTGGCTCATGTCAAAAATAGCCATCCTGTGCCCGGTAGCTGGGATCACCAAAAGTGTCCAGCAAGTGAGTGATCCAGGCTCGGGGTACCATCCAGAGTGACTTTGTCATTCATCTTCTTGTTGCTGTGAACGAAATGCCTAATAAAAACAACTTAGAGGAAGAAAGACTCATGTCAGTTCACAGTTTCAGAAGATTCAGTCCATGGTCGGCCAGTTCCAAGGCAGAAACAATATGGCGGAAGGGCATGTTCCAAGGCAGAAACAATATGGCGGAAGGGCATGTTCCAAGGCAGAATCAATATGGCGGAAGGGCATGGTGGAGAAAGCTGATCAGCTCATGGCAGGTGGAAAGCAGAGAGAGGAGAAGGGACCAGAGAGAAGATAAACCCGTGCAGGGCACACCCCCGTGATCTACGGCCTCCAACAGGGTTACAACTCCCAGAGGTCTATGCAGCCATCAGTGCATTAATCCACCTGTCGTGAAGTGGTATCCACACAAGCACCCAACACATTTGGGAATGTTCCACCAACCAAACCCATAGACATGTGATCGGGGCAATTTAGCAGCCACCGATGTCCAGTGACATCCCTTGCTTTGTGAGTCTTTGGTGACGTTTTCTCTTGTCCCTCCACACCCTCGAAATCATCCTCATCTTCTAAAAATCAAGAGGGAGACCCAGAAACCGAAAGCCCAGGCTGCAAGTTTGCTTCTGTGGAAATGATCCTGAATGGGTAAAGGACAAGGCGAACCCCCTCCTCGATCTTCAGGTTAGAAACTAAAACCAGAGGAGAAGACGGTGCTGGACTTCCCAAGCCAAGGTGGGACCCCGAGCCCTTTCTCAACAGCGCATCCTAGGGACCCTGATTAGAGGGGCTGGTGGAGCAGGAGGCAGGTGTGGGGCTTGTGTGGGGTGAAGGACCCTAGACCCAAGCAGCCCATGTAGGGGAAGGTCCGGTCACATCTTTTCCAACACATGTCCAAGAGCATGTGCATGGAATGAGTCAGATCAGGGGACTGAGAAGGTAACTCACCAGCATCAGACCATCAGGATGTACCATCAAGTCCTTCCAGGATCCCCAGAGCTCCAGGGGCTACGGGCTATGTGGGAATCCAGGCTGGGAGGCTGCAGGGAGGAAAATGGACTTCACAATCAGATCCATGTGGATAAGCTCTTGTCCACGAAGAGGACAAGGTTCGTGAGATTGCTGGCTTTGCTGTAACAGATGACCACAAACAGAGGTGTGTTCTTCCACAGTGATGGAGGTCAGAAGTCCAGCACCAAGGTACGGGCAGGGTTGGCTCTGTCCACAGCCTCCAGGGAGGCTCCTCCTGCCTCTCCAGCTCCTGGGGCTCCAGGCGGCCCTGGGCTGGTGACCCCATCCCTCCAGTCTCTGCCTCCGTCTCCACGGGGCTCCTCCTCTGTGTCTGTGTCCCCTCTCCTGTCTCTTGGGAGGACACGGCCATTGCACGAGGGCCCCCCTGACCCAGGAGGAGCTCCTCTCAGGATCCTCCACTAACGACCTCTGCAGAGACCCTGTGTCCACCCGAGGTCCCACTCACAGGCTCTGGGGTCAAGATGTGGACAGGACCAACCTCTTCCAATGGTGCCCTGCTCCTTCCACAGGCTCCAGGGAGGCTCCTCTTTCCTCTCCATCTCCATGAGGCTCCTCCTCTGCGTCTGTGTCCCCTCTTCTATGTCTCCCAAAATTCATGTGTTAGAGACTTAATTCCCCAAATCACACATTGATGGGAGTGAGACTCTGGGACCCTTTGGGAGGTCATTTTGGTTAGATGAGGACATGAAGGTGGAGCTCCTGCTATGGATTGGTGGCTTTGTAAGACAATGACCAAACACACAGCTGGCACAGGTGGCCTTTCCCGCCATTGGATACCCTCCGCCGTATTGCTATGGGGCAGGAAGATTTCACCAAGTCCTAGCACCGTGTTTTGGTCTTCCTAGCTTCCAGAACCTTGAGCCACAGAAACCTCCACACTTTATAAATTATCCAACTGTCAGGCATTCTGTGACAGCAACAGAGCACGCTTAGGATGCTGCTCCTCAGAGATAGATGGACGCTGCGATCCAAAGGAGGGTGGAGGGGACTTCCATGTCATTCAGGCTGGACATGCCTGGCTTTTCCTGGAGCCTGCACCTCACGTTCTCCTAACAGAAGGGTCAGCATCGTCCAGCTAGAAGAGGAGCTTGGAGGCATCAGGTGCAGGGAGAGAAGATGTGCTGAAAATCTGCATTCTTCTGTTTTCTCCAGCAGCGCAGGACTCCTGGGCGTCGGGGAGACACAGACAAAGACAAACCGGTGCAGAGCAGATTTTTATTAAAGCTACAGGAATTTTGCCCAGTCTTTAAGCGTCTTAACATATGCAAGACACAGACAATGAGCCTTCTGGGGCCTTTCAGGTCTCGTTCAACCCAGATAACTTGGTTAGTCGAGTAATTGAAATACAATATCACGAGATTGCTTTGCAATTTCTCCCCCTTCCTTCCTGGGGGCGGGTTAGTCCTGCTTGAGCGAGTATTTACGGTCTCTGTGATCAAGGATGCATAATGGAAAACCGTGGGAAGGGGGGTCACGGGAGAGATGCGCCATGCGAGTTTCCCTAAGAGAGAAGCCAGGGAG
>CM053417.1:120445563-120467774 GCA_028644305.1 Xerus rutilus | reverse complement strand
ATGGAAAAGAAAAAGGAGGACGAGATGAAGGAGAAGAAGGAGGAGAAGGAGAAGATGGAAGAGGAGGAGGACATGGAGGAGGAGCAGAAGAGGAAGAAAGAGGAGATGAGAAATGCCCTTTCAACCCAGAACCATTTCTACAACCGTGTCCCAGGCCCTACAGATCCCACCACCTCCCAATCATGCATTCAGCTCTGAATCCCTCAGTGGATGAACCCACTGATGAGGTCAGAGTCCTCAGGACCCAGTCACTTCCCCAAAGCCCCAGCTCTGGACATGGCTTCACTGGGGACCAAGACTTCAACATATGAACCCCTGGGGGACTTTTCAGACCTAACATTTGACCACGTGGATTTACAATTCTGTGTCTGCAGTGTGCCCACATGGACACTGTGTCCTTCTTTTCCTATTCACCCTGTCCCACGGTCACCTGTCCATCTGGTCTTCCATGACTGTCTCGGTATTCACTGTTTTCTTGTTGACATCAGGTGGGACGGATTCCCTGCCTCCTGGAGTCTGAACTCCCTACAGATGGCTTCAGATTGGTTCTGGGTCCTCTCAGAGGGAATGAACCCATGAACTTGGCCATATCCAGGGCACTATTGCTGTGGACATACATTATGCTCCACAGTATACTCTATCCATTTCCTTCATCTCATCTTTTTTTTTTTTGGTACTGGAGACTGAACTCAGGGGCACTCGACCACTGAGCCACATTCCCAGCCCTATTTTGTGTTTTATGTAGAGACAGGGTCTCACTGAGTTGCTTAGGGCCTCGCCATTGCTGAGGCTGGCTTTGAACTCAGGATCCTCCTGCCTCAGCCTCCCAAAGTGCTGGGATGACAGGCGTGCACCACCATGCCTGGCTTCATCTCATCTTTATTCTCCTGTTGTCGGCTTCTCACGAACAAAACCAGAATCCCTTGGAGAATCATCCATGATGCACATATTTTAAGCCCTTCCAGCCACGAAGATTCTATTGAAATTAACTTTGCTGGATAAATTTCCTTAGGATTAGGTATTTTTTTGTCTTTAATTGTTTTTGACAAGAACAGAATTTGCACTTGGGAAGAGGACCGAGTTCCAGAGATGGATGGGGGTAATGGCTACACGGAAGGTACTTAATTCCTCCGCACTGTACCCCGAAGAGGGGTCAGGAGGGCCAGTTTTACATTATATATATTTTACCACCATATAAAAGGGGAATTTTATATGCAGAAGTTCTTTTATTCTTTTATTTCCCCAGTAACTTTCATTGCAATATCCCTGGCTATAAAATGAACCCCCTGTAAATTAGCATAGCCCTGGGGTTGTAATAAAACGTTACTTAAGACTAATGTGAACCACCTTTTTCCTGTGGGGATTGGGCCTTCTGAGGAGCGTAGGCTCGAGTATTGAAGTCGGGCCATCTTTACATGGAAAATCTTGCTTTTTTAGTAAAAATCAGACCACAAAGGATTTTTCTAACTTTATTGTTGAGTTTTCAAGGAGCTCTTATATCTCCAAGGAAATGGTCACAATTTTAAGAATTCCCCTGGGCTGAAAGTCCATCCATGGCTCTGCCCCTCAGCCGTCCTCTGCATTACATGTCTCTGTGCTGGACTTGCAGGGATATGGTTGTTAGCGGACAGGCAGACACGGGCGGTGGGAACCGAGGTTCAGGAAATCATTCTATAAGTGGCCCCCGGTGCTGACCCCACAGGCTGGCTTTGCCAAGAAGCCATGGCCCTGCAGCCCTGCCTGGCCTCCCTGGACAGGCTACGTCACTGTCCTCAGCAAACCCCCTGCAGGAGAAATGCAGGCTGAAATAATGTCCCTAAGAGGAACCAAGTCACCCTGCAGGGGACACTTCTGTGACCCCGACATAGACCAGGTCCCAGGACTCAGGGAGACGAGGATCATTCCTCCAGCCATGAAATCTGCAAGAACAGGTTCCAATGAGAACCAGGCAGCATGGGCCAAGGTGACCCAGAGGGGCCATGGCAGTGGGGACCCTGCTGTTCATCAAAAGTCAAGAGGTGGACCTGGGCAGGACTCTGTGGAAACTTTCCTGGGACCCAATAAAACTGGAGGGCAGGAGGGGCAGGGTGGGACTCTCTGGTAACGTCCCTGGGACCCTACAGATTTGCTTTTCCATGTCACTCTCTCCCTTGAGAGAAGCCCCTTCCCCTTCCCTATCCCGCCAATCAACTCCTGCCTGTCACTCTGAGTGACATGGTTCTGACTGATTACACAAATCAGGGTGTGGAGGGGGTCTTTCCGCTGTCTCCGTTCCTGGAGGCCCCAGCCCTGTCACGCTATTTCTTGATGGGCCAATCGACAGGCGAACTTTAGAAGCACTCACAAGGACTTGGAGCAGATCTGCGGTGTTTTAGCTGGAAACACTTTGGGGATAAAGAAAGTATATAAATCACAGAATCATAAATCCCACCTATGGCGTCCGGACCTTAACGAGCTTCCCTGTGTCGGGCACACGACGCCCCCTGAGTTTCAGAATCATGCTTGAGCCACAAAATTAAAACTCACTCTCGAATATTTGGTTAACCCATCCATAACCGTGCCCTGTGTGTGTTTGTATTTTAGAGGAAAAAAAAAAAATTAAGAGGGACTTGGAAATACTTAAGTGTGAAGAAAAAGGTGACGTTTCAGTTTGCAGGATTTTTAATAATATTTTCATGAGGTTTGATCCTATTATAAATTTCCTCCTTCTTTGGAAAAGAATAAATTCTTTATAAGTGCGCTTGGCTTGGATTACGCAAAGCCCAAAGCCCCCAATGGCACTCTTGGACCAGCAGGTGCCGCCATATTGTGTGTGGCTCTGGCAGGTGCCGCCATACTGTGTGTGGCTCTGGAGGTCCATGGTGTACGGGACGGGTTTTAGCTCTGGGTCTGCATCAGCCCTGAAAGCCGACATGTCCAGGTGGCCTCTGAAGTTTGCCCGGCGTCCAGGACGATCTTCTCATGAAGGTTCTGAGCTCTTGGGTGTCTTTCTTGCTCCACTAAAAGGTTCTGGTGTGAATCTCACCAACCAGGCAACTCAGGCTGCATCCCGGCCCCTGGGGTTCTGCAAGGTCAACCTTCCCTAAGGTCTCAGGGCAGAGGGTCTTTGGTGAAATGGAGGGAGCACAGAGGTCCCCTGTTAGGGGACAGAGGTTCAGGGGACGATTCTATAAATGGCCCCTGGTGCTGACCCCACAGATTTGCTTTTCCAAGCAGCCATGGCCCTGCAGCCCTGCCTGGCCTCCCTGGACAGGCTAGTCACCGTCCTCAGCAAACCCCTGCTCCCTGCAGGAGAAATGCAGGCTGAGATAATGTCCCCAGGAGGAACCAAGTCACCCTGCAGGGGACACTTCTGTGACCCCGACACAGATCAGGTCCCAGGACTCAGGGAGACGAGGATCATTCCTCCAGCCATGAAATCTGCAAGAACAGGTTCCAATGAGAACCAGGCAGCACGGGCCAAGGTGACCCAGAGGGGCCATGGCAGTGGGGACCCTGCTGTCCATCAAAATCAGGAGGTGGATCTGGGCAGGACTCTCTGGAAACATCCCTGGGACCCCAATAAAACTGGAGGGCAGGAGGGGCAGGCTGTCCCTTTCCTCTCCCTTGAGAGTGGCCCCTTCCCCTTTCCCATGCTGTCAATCAATTCCTGCCTGTCACTCTGAGTGACATGTCTGAATAGCAAGATTCAGGGTGTGCAGGGGGTCTTCATGCCGCCTCAGTTTCCCAGAAGGCCCCAGCTCTGCGACACCTGCCTCACCCTGATCCTTGCAATTAAGTCAGAAAGACTGACATGTGCCACTCAGAGTAACAGGCCCTCTTCCAGAGCCTTGTCTGTCACATGGGGCCCCCGTGGCCCTCCTTGGGCTTGCTGAGGCCCATGCAGGGCTGGCACTTGTCCTCAGGGAGGCTGTGGGTGGGGGCTGGGTGTCTCTCAGGTGCCCTCTTGGAGGTTGGCGTGCAGGGTGGGCAGCTCTGTGCTCACTGCAGCCGCTGAGCAGAGACACAGTTCTGCACGCGGTTGGTGCCGGTTTCCGCCCTGCAGAGGTCTGCAGGATGTCAGGGGCCGGGGAGGCTTCTCTGCAAACAAGGAGCTTCCGCTGCAGACACAATGCAGATAAGCCCCCGAGATAAGGGTGCCAGGGCCTCTACTGGAGTCAAGAATTAAACAAAGTAGTTACTGAACTGACTCTTCAACTACCAGGAGAAAAAAAAAAACCACCTGTATTTCGACATCAGTTTCAGACACCGCACTGGAGCCAGCAGGTGGGACACCGCAGGCATTATCCCCTAGGATGGGGCCCTGGCAGCCTTTCTGGGCTCTTTTTAACAAACACGCCAGCCCTTGGACTCTGGCTGAAGTTTGGAGTCAAGAAAGCACAGTGGACACACGTTTTCTCTGCTGGGTTTGAATCTCACGTGCACCACAAGACGGGACTCTGTCCTTCGCAGAAAATGTCACATGAGCCCTCTAGGCTGCAAAGAGCTGCAGAGGCGCCTGCAATCACAGGAGCCATCTAAAGTCCAAGTGGGAGTTTTTTGCTTTCTCCCTCCTTTTTTAAAACATTTTTAAATATTATTTGTCACCAGACCTTTATTTTATTTATTTTTATGCGGTGCTGAGACTCGAACCCAGTGCCTCACACACACTAGGCAAGCGCTCCACCCCTGAGCCACAACCCAGCCCTCACTTCCTGCTCTGAACACGTGATCCTCTTGAAAGCAATCCCAAGGTGCAGCTCTGAACCCCCATCGGTGCTTCCCCTGTCACCCCCACATTTGCAGATCTTCATGCGCAATCTCAATGTTACCGGGAAATGGACCCACTTGGGACAAGTGCCGTGTGCATCGGGACAAGTGCCGTGTGCATCGTTCATCAGCCCACAGATGCACGTGCTTCCACGACCGGCTGGGCCGAGGGAGATTTGAAACCTGGAGGAGAGAGCGCGCTTTCCCGGCGTCCTCCATGGACGGGATAATTGGACCCCGTCTGAAGACTCAATGCTCAGCTGTCAATCAACTACGGTGATTCTGCAAAGCGGTGGGTACCTACTGCCACCCAGTGGCCATCGCAGGAAATAACGTCTCACCTCCACTTTTTCTCTGCAAAGTTTAATCTGCAGGCCCCTCGCACAGTCCCAAACCCGGGTCACGGGCAATGCAGAGCCTCCGGAAATGCCTGCGTTTCTGAATATCTGGTTTATGCCCTGCATCTCTGCAGAGGGGCTGGGCCTGGAATCTGGAGCTTTTTCTGCCACCTTGAGCACCCAGGATGATGTTCTCACATGACCGGGATCAAGAGGAAGGAATTGCCCTCGTCGCGCATCTTGGAGAAGAGAGTCTCACCTCAAAACGATGCAGGAGGAAACCTGTGTCTCTGGGCTTCAGAACGAGGTGCGTTTTGCTCTTCTTAGAAATACTGACCCATCGGTACTTGGGGAAGCTCGCTGTCTTCATGTGTTTTCTGTCGCAAAAAGACCTGAGGACGGGTAATTTTATGGAGAAAGGAGGCGAGACAGGGAGGCACGCAGGATCAGAGGCCGGGATCGCTCTTCTATAAGAACCTGGGTTCCAGGGAGCTACCCAGGATCCAGCAAGAAGCACATGGATGCCTCCAGAGCCATGGACCCTGTGAAAACCCGATCATGGCTCGCTGACCCCCTTGCAAAGCTCCCAACGTCGCGACCCAGATGACAGCTTGCAGTTCATGAAGCTTAGACGGGAAACGGTATCTAACCCTCAGCCCTGGCCCAGGGAAACTTTTGCCATCTCTTTCCTTTCCAAAAAATGAGGTAAAGGACAAAGCTCACCTGTGCAGGTGCAGAGCTCACCTGTACATGTGCACCAGTATCTGTCTCCGCACGCACCTGACACAGGTGCCCCGATCTTAATTTCAATTAACTAAGGAACGCCCTGCCTTATCGTCGAGTTTTAGAGGCGTGTCCCCATGAAAAGTGTCATGCAAACCTCTGTCCCGGGTTTCCTCATCCCCCGGTGGGTGTTTGGCTAGGGTCCTGACAGCCTGGCTGAGCGCTGGGCTTCTCGAGATGCAGAGTTAATACTCGCAGGAACGAACATAATAAATGCACTGTTTGGGGTGTAACAGGAAACCCCAACACGCTCGGCCCTAAAAGAAACGGTTGCTTTAGCTGGATAACCAGCCTCGCGAGTGATTTAGGGCCAGGCTTTGGCACTGGGCGCTTTCTAGCCAGGCAGGTGGCTGCACAGGGCTCCTCCCATTTCCGGGCTCTCAGGATCTGAAAGCGCCTCACTGCAGCCCTGGGGGAAGCGGGGTGCACGTGCATCCAGGGGGATCATTACCCAAATGTCCCGAAGGAGGAGGAGGAGCCCTGCCCGCGCCCGCCCATCTTTAAAGAATAAAAAGCTCCCCGGCAGACGCATCCTCTTCCTCAGCTTTTCTTTAAAAGGACAGCACAACACCTTCATCTGCCAGCCGGCCACCGCACCCCGTAATTCTTCTCCCACAGGCTGTGAAACCCGAGACGTTTTCTTGCCCCCTTTTGCTGGGGAGGTGACGGGCCATCTGGTGGTCCTGGGAGCTGCACGTCTCTGGGATTCAGGCTTCGTGGAAGGAAAAGGCCCAGCGGAAGACAGAGGCGCAGAGGCTGCTGAGCCAAGTGGACTCCCTCCCTTCCTGTCCAGCACCCAGGCGGACAGCTGTGGGCCCATGTCGGGAAAAGGTCTGGGTGTCCCTCTGTCCCCGACGGACAGCTGCTAATACTCCAGCACGGTATGTGATACCTAAGGCGGACACAGAATGCCATGTCTACTGCGAGTGCCTGAGGCGATCACGGGACACAGAGAACGCAGTCCCCAAATGCAAAATGGGATCTCAACATGCAGAATGCAACCATATGGGATGCAAGCATAGAATCCCCAACGCAAGTATGAAATGCATAGTGCGATCTCACAATATGGAATGTGCTTATTTAACATAGAATGTGATTACAAAACTTGCAATGTAATAAACACATAATATATAATTACAATTATATAATATGTAACGTGCTTACAAACATGGAACGTGATTATAGAATAAACAATGAGGTGAGAAAATATATAATGTGATTAGATGATATACAAAGTGCTTATGTAATGCGTCAATATGTAAAGCAACTATAGCATGTGATAACAGACATAATATAATCATAAAATACATAATTATGCAATATACGATGTAACTATATAATATGTAATGTGATTAAATAATGCCATGTATAATGTAAGTATTGCAATGTACTTACACATGGCATGATGTAATTACATAAGAACCGCATAATACACAGTGTAATTACAAACTATATAATGTCATGATATAATATGTAACATAATTATATAACACACAACATGATTACAGAATAATATACAATGTAATCATATAATATTCTATAATACTGCATGATCACATATCACGTTATAATGTGCTATATTTAATATCTATATATTCTATATATTTAATATCTGTATTAAATATATTTAATATCTATATATTCTATATATTTAAATATATATATATAGAATATAAATATATTCTATATATTTAAATACATACTCTATATTTATTTAGAATTAAATATATATTCTATTAAATATATTCTGTATTTAATGGTGTTTGCTATATTGGATAATATATAACGTGTTCTATGTCCTGACATGCAATAATACCATATATGTACTATGATCCCACGGTACAGAATTGCATGTTCATGCACGTGATTATTTTGAAATTGTACATAATATGTAATATATAAGTATGAATAATTCATAAAAATCTACTTATATATTTGCATAAATATACTACGCAGAGCTATATTTTATGCATGGATATACTCGCATGATAATCCAAGGACCTGATACGACATGACAAACTCACATCATATGCTATGAAATGCTTCGCGACTCCAGGTGCAGCAGGATGACGACCTTGTTCATGGTCGCGCTCCAGCAGGTGATTCCCGCCCTATTGCAACGCGCCTGTCAATCAAAGCCCCCACAGAGCCGCACACCCGGACCGGGGCCCAGCTCCGAGAGTCCAGGCCTGGCTCCGTGAAGCCGCCTTTTGCTCGGATCTCTGCAGACGGTTCCACTGCTGGAGAAATAAGCAGCAAAAGGGCCCAGGCTTGTGCCCCTCGGTGCAAATCACCCACACAATCAGCTGTGCCTCCTGCAGGGCCCAGCGCATCTCGCGAGGTGCCTTTAGGAGGAAACCAAACGCACCCGGTCCTCCGTGCTGAGAAAAGTGGAATAAAACATCAGAACCTACTGACCTGTAGGGAAAAATACGGAGACTCGAAGAAGAAGCGGCTCACCTTCTGCAGGTAAGTAGAAATATTTTTTTTTAATTCCCAGCCACGCATAAAGGTGGGATTCCCTGTGCTATGAGCATATGTGTGCACAGCATAGTTGGGCCAATTTTTTTTTCCTGGTGCTGGGATTTGAACCCAGGGCCTTGTGCATGTGAGGCAAGCACTCTGACAACTGAGCTAGATCCCCAGCCCCTGGTTGGATGGATTTTGTTCTGCAGAATCCCCTCCCTTTTCCCGTCCCTCCTCCCTCCCCCTGTTCCCTTCCTCTGCTCCACTGATCCCCAATGTGCTTTCATGAGATCTTCCCACCCTTCCCTCTCTCCTTATTTCTCTCTAGTTTCCACATGTGAGAGAAAACAGGCGACCCTTGGCTTTGTAAGTCTGGCTCATTGCACTAACCATCACAGTCTCCAGTTCCTTCCATTGGCCAGCAAACGGCGTAATCCCATTCTTCTTCATGGCTGAGTAGTACTCCATCATGCATATACACGCTTTTTTTTTTCAATCTGTTCCTCTGTTGACAGACACCTGGGATAGCTTGGCTGTTGTGAAGGGAGCCGCTGTCAACACTAGATCAAGTCTGATGTTTGCTCTTCATCTCCAGAACCAGGTTTACCAGCAAAACCATTCTTGGCACTTCAGAGAGAGACGTTATGAAACTCAGCTCCCGGCTTTGGGCATCCCAACACATTTTCAGCCTCCAGAAGGTGGAAAATCCAGCAAGGTCTCGGAGGGAGTGGGAGGAATATCTCTGTTCAGATGGTGGAAATTTGGTTTGCAGTTTTTTTTGGTTTTTTGTTAGTACTTGGGATTGAACCCAAGGGTGCCTAACCACTGAGCCACATGCACAGCCCTTTTGATATTTATTTATAGACAGCATCTCACTGAGTTTCTTAGGGCCTTGCTACGTTGCTGAGGCTGGCCTCCAACTTGCAATCCTCCTGCCTTGGCCTCCCAAGCTGCTGGGATGATAGGCATGTGCCACTGTGCCCAATTAATATCAAAACTAATTAACAATTAAAAACCAATTAAGATAAAAACTAATTAACATGCGTTACCTTTCCTGCTGCTCATCCGTCCTTTGCGATAGGGACCTCAGCCACACATCTTCAACAAATGAGGAGGGAAGGAAATTATTTTCTCTCCTACAACATAAAAAGAAAACCTTCTTCTCTCCCATACGACGGACTTCCCCAGCTCTATTCTATTGGCAATGCGATATATAGATACTATATGTATGCACATACATACATGCCTCATGTATACACTCAAATATGCTCATATGAGTGCCGTGTCATGGGCGTAAGCGATAGATACATAGATCACTGGTACAGATGCAAATGATAGATAGATACATGATAGATAGATAGATAGATAGATAGATAGATAGATAGATAGATAGAGAGATAGATGATGGACAGATGTCAGCTGGATGGATGGATGACAGATACAGACTCTCTTGCAGGTTCCTCTGCACTGTGGGCATCTGGGGCTGGGGGTTCTCTGTGCTGGGCTGTGCTGTGCACTGCAGGGTGTGGAGCAGGTGTCGGGAGCAGCCCCACCCAGGCTGTGACAGCCACCTAGATGGACAGGATTGGTTGGTGCCAGATAGATAGATAGATACATTGATTGATTGATTTAGACAGATTAATAGAAAAGCAGACAGACGGATAATAGATGGGTGAAAACACAGAGAGAAACCTCTAGAAGGACATCATGCCAGCCCTGGGTCCGTCCGGGTGCAGATGGACAAAAGATTTTCCTACTTTTGTTCAGACTTTCCTGCAACAAAGAAACGATCTCAAGGCACCGAAGGCCTTGGTGCCGGGTTTCCTGCTACCTGGGCTTCGCCTTGGAGACACGGCTCTCTCGGCCTCCCCGCGCCCCTCCCAGCTCTGCTTTTCCTATGTGACCATCCCTGGCCGGGTGGTGCCGTGAAGATCGGCCCTGGTCACGCAGCCCCACCGGGCCCGCTCGGCTCACCCAGATCTCCCTCTGCAGAGGGTCCTTCCCAGGCAGCCTGGGCCCATGGCAGAGGCGCCCTGCCTGCCCTCACGGAGAGACCCGTGTCACCTCCTGAGCTGTCAGTGAGCAGGGTGGCTCCGGCTGGTGAGATGTGGTCATCGCGGGGATAGGCTGGCCCCCCCTTTGCCCATCCACCTTCCGGGTTACGGCTTCGGCTCTCAGGCCCGAGGACGGGGGCTTTTGCTGGTGAGGCTGGTGTCCACGATGTCACTCTGTGCTTTCTCTTTAAACACGCAACACATCGACCATGTTGGATGATCTCCGGCCTCACAAGAAAAGTCTCCATGAAAACAAAAGGGCTAAACATCAAGGTAGATGCTTAAAAACAGAAACAAAGAAACTAGGAAGCTTCACAGGGCGACATTTATAAGAATGCCGGGCGCAGTGGCGCTCGCCTGTAATCCTAGCAGCTCGGGAGGCTGAGGCAGGAGGATTGCAAGTTGGAGGCCAGCCTTCACAACTTAGTGAGATGCTGTCTCTAAATAAAAAGCGGAAAGGGTTGGGATGTGGCTCCGTGGTTAAGCACCCCTGGGTTCAATTGGAGGAGGAGAAGGAGGAAGAGGAGGAGGAGGAGGAAGAGGGTGACCGTCAGGAGGAAGGGCGGGCAGGAGGCTTCCACCCAGAAGGTCATTTGGTGGGAGGAGCTTTCTGTGATTGGCATGATCCGGGGCCTCCCATCTCTGCTCCCGCGTTTCCTCGCTGGCCAGGGAGACTTCGCAGGTAGGTCCGGGAGCTGCAGGGCGCGCGGGGGATGGAGGCTTGCCCTCCGCCCGGGTCCCCACGGGCTCTTCCACGGGTCTCGCAGACGAAGTTCAGGCAGCAGCAAGATTTGCCTGTGGGTTTCAGGCTGGGAGACGCCAAGCCCTGGAGGGATGCGACTCTGCCCACACCGTGAACGAGCGTCTCACCTGTGACCCCAGCGGGAACGCAGCCCGCCTGCTAAATCTGTGTGCATGAACCCCCAGCGGAGGACCGGCTCAGCCTGCGGTGCTGGAGCCCAACCGGATTGTGGGACTAAAACTAGCCTGCGTGGCCAGGCGCGGTGACGCATGCGTGCAATCCCAGCGGCTCCGGAGGCTGAGGCAGGAGGATTGCGAGCTCAAAGCCAGCCTCCGCAAAAGCGAGGCCCTAAGCAACTCAGTGAGACCCTGTCTCTACATAAAACACAAAATAGGGCTGGGGAGGTGGCTCAGGGGTCCAGTACCCTGAGTTCAATCCCTGGGACACCCCTCCCCCCCAAATCTAGCCTACTTTTGAATGGGGGTCATCTGTCACGTGGCTTAGCTATCTAATGCAAATACGTTGTACATAAGATGTGAAATAAATACCGGTATTGCAATAGAAAAGCGTCAATGTTACTCTTGTAACTGCGGGAAAGGGCACTCGGGAAACTATTTATAGCATCAGGATGAACAGCTGAAAAAGTCCACTTAAGAGGGTATTAATTGGCCACCTAGAAGAAAAGCCACCTACCAACTGTCATGACGTCAGGGTTTTCCCAGATCGGGGGTGTGCAGCCCTTGAACAACCTCAGCGCAAGGCCAAGGAGCCCATAAAAATATATCCCATCACACGCAAAGAGCCCGGGGCCACCAACATAGGAACTCAGTCGACACCCTCTGGGTTTTATGTCTGAGCCAATCCAGAGCCACGCATGGAGCTGCCCGGGGAGCCTGGAAACCGCCATCTGCTCCGAAGGGTTTGCCAGCGTGCTGTCTCAGGGGCTGGGGCGCCAAACGTGCCTGTGCAAATGAGGCAGAAAGGAGCCACTTAGGTCCGGACTTAGGCTGGAACGAGGCTTCCACGTCCCTCCCCCGCATTTCCAGCCCGCAGGTGGAGACCACCCAGGTGGGGAAAGTGCAGGCAGGGCGCCCAGAACATTCCTTAGTTAAGTAGCCCTGGATCTCACCAGCTCAGGGCCAGATCCACAGCACCGAGGAGCCAGGCCTGGGGACAAGGGGGAGCCGCCACCTCGCTTGTTAAACGTGTTAAAATTGAACCGAGATTTGCAGGAGGGAGCAATTGATTTTTATTTTATTATTTTATTTTTATTTTTATTTTTTTTGCATCTAAGATCTTCGCACAAAGCGATTTCATGGTACCATTTACAGCTTCTCCCCGTGCGCGCCGGGAGGCTCTTCAGTGCGGATGCTTTGGGCAGGACCAGCGTCTGCTGGGAATGTTTTTTTTTTTTTTTTTAATTGAAGCAAATGGAAATCACAGTATCCAAACATGCCAGCCAGACGGACCTGGTCAGGCTACGTTTTTCCATAAAAATGAGAGGGATCCTGCTGAGTCCCCCCAGTGTCTGGGAAGCTTTTTCCCCCTGTCTTTTCTTGTGCATGAGTAAAGCATCCCCGCAAAGAAGCTGCCACTCTGGGACGGGCTGATAGGACACAGGCAGGCCGCGTTTCCTCTGCAGAGACCTGTGTCCACACGAGGTGCCACTCAGACTCTGGGGCCAAGACGTGGACAGGACCAACCTCTTCCAATTGGGTCCAGCTGCCTCCATGGGCTCCAGGGAGGCTCCTCCTGCCTCTCCAGCTCCTGGGGCTCCAGGTGGCCCTGGGCTGGTGGCCCCGTCCCTCCAGTCTCTGCCTCCATCTCCACAAGGCTCCTCCTCTGTGTCTGTGTCCTCTCTTCTGTCTCTTGGGAGGACACGGCCATTGCACGAGGGCCACCCTGACCCAGGAGGAGCTCCTCTGAGGATCCTCCACTAACGGCCTCTACAGAGACCCTGGGTCCACACCAGGTCCCACTCACAGGTCCTGGTCATTGAGTTATGAAATATGTTTTGAAAGAAGTATCTTGACTTAATCCACTAAAGTATCCAGACCCCTTTTCTAAAGATGATCATCTAAATAGTAAAGTGTTAGGACTTGCACGCATCTTCTGGGGAGGGAAAATCCAACTCATGCATTTGATACAAAGTCACGAATTTTAACATATAGACAGATGTACAAATAACCATACGTATGCACATTCAAATTAAATGAGATGCTTTTAAAATTTAAAAAAAAAGTATAAATTTAAATCATGCAAAATGCATATGAAATACGTGTTCGTGTCTGACTACACATACGCACACAGGCGTGTATGCACGGGCGCATATTATGCCCACAGGCATATCTGCACAGACACCGAGTGTGTCCACGCACGACTGTTAAGACTACGAGATGGAAAATGCAGGTGAATTCAGTGTCAAGACCAAAAAACAAAACAAAACAAAAATCACCCCGAGTTGTCTTTTTTTTTTTTTTTGTTTAAGTTGGTGCCTTATAATCCTGCACGGTGGTGACATTCCTGATGCCATTTTAATACATTTGTCATTGGGTGTCGTTGCACGATTGGATCAATAAACTGCTTCACAGAGCAGGGCACCAGCCGGGAGAGGAAGGTGCCCGGGGGAAGCTGGTTGGAGTTGGGGTCTCACCGGACCCTCTGCGGAGGGCTTTGCATCTACCTGGCTTTCTCTTCCTCCAACGCAGGCTACAAGTTTACCAGGCGAGCAGAGACGGGGGTTCAGAGAGGTCCGGATATTGCCTGAGGCCACACAGCACTCAGTAAGGGGAGCTTTCTCCTCCTCTCTCCGCGGGGACAGCCTCCCGTGGGCGTGTGCGCAGGGCTGGACGCGCCCGGGTTGGCACCGGGGTTTTTCCGCTTCTCCTGCGACAGTCATTTCTGCCGCTGACCAGCGATGACGACTCCGGGGACCAGGAGGGAACCGGGCCGGTGATTCCGAGCAGGCGGCGACACGGGGCGCAGATAGCCATCGGTGACTCATTGGCGCAACCCCGCCTGCGCGCGTGCGCAGGGTTTTCTCCAGGCAAAGGAAACCCAGCCTGGGCGGCACCGGGGCCCGCGGGGCCCGTCCCGCCACCCTGACTTGGACTTGGTCCCGAAAGCTTTCACTGTGAGGAAATCCGAGGTCTCTGTTGGCTCAGAGGCAAACCGGACGCGGTGTAGACAGTCCTGGAACCCCGCGTGGCACACGTCCGCATGCACGGTTGCTCACGCGTCAACCACGGAAAGCGAAGGTGATTGACACCCTAGGCAGTGGGCGGAGCCGAGGCGCGGGGAGGGGTCTGGAGGGGGAGCCTCCCTGGCTGCAGGCCTGGCCCTGGGGAGCCGGCGGGGGTGCCGGAGCCGCGACCCTCGCAGGGAATCTGGATGCTCCTGAGAGACGCCAGGCACAGTGACCCACAGTGACCCGCAGTGACCGGCCCAGGATTGCGAGAGCAAAACAATTCCAGCCTCCCCCAAACCGGAGTCCACTGAGGGCCAGGGCGCTGGGTCTCCTGGGGTGGACAGCAGTCCCCGGGGTGTGTGGCCAGGACTGGACCGTCCCAGGGAACGTGTCCCAGCCCCACCAGGAACCAAAGCAATGAATGTGTCCCCCCAATGCAGGTGGTCAGTGTGGCCCGGCCCACACTAGATGGGGTCAGCATTGTCCATCACATAGGAGAAACTCAGGCTGGTCCCTAGCCCCGGGGGCTTCCCGAGGCCCGTTCTTGTTCCACTGTCATTCAGAATGATCGACGTTGCAGAAGACAGTAGACGGGCATTTGTTTCCAGCACAAAGCAATGAAAGATCCTGGACATGCCCATCACCCAGATCTGATCATGACACATTGTATCCATGTGGGAGAAAATCTCACTGCACGCCAGAAATATGTGCAATTACTCAGGAGGCTGAAGCAGGAGGATCGAAAGTTGGAGGCCAGCCTCAGCAGCCTACCAAGGCCCTAAGCAACTTAGTGAGACCCTGTCTCTAAATAAACCATGAAAAGGGCTGGGGAGGGGGCTCAGTGGTTAGGCACCCCTGGGTTCAGATCCTGGGACCTGTTCCCCTAACAGAATAAGCCTCCTACATTGGCTGCCAGGCCCGCAGGAGGGTGTCAGGTAACCAGGGAGATAGATCTCTGGTGATTTGACCACTCAGGCTGTGGGGCTTCACAAACTAATCAGTAATTCACCCTGAAGGAGGAATCAGTGAGCGGGCTGTGGAGGGTTGGGGCTGGATTCTGAGAGCCGGGCACATCCGAAATCGACCCTTGCTGTGCAACCGAGAGATCTCGGTGAAGGGCTTTTGAAATTCTGCAACATAAACGTGCACGGAGACTTTGGAGAGGGCTCATCACTGCTGCGGGCGGTTGTTATCTTTAAGTGACAGTTTGAACAATAAATGTGGTAAGTGCGTCAATATCTTGTCCCCCGCACACGTGCCCAGAAGAAATTCCAAGGGGACGCGGGGTGTCTAATGTCCTCAAATGCCAAACTGTTGTTTTGTAGGAAATGTTTCCTGAGCTCCAAGTCTCTGGCCGTAGGATACCATGCATCCAGAGCAAAGCTGCCTTCCTGAGCCAGGAGGGTCTAAAAGCATCTTATGGCAGAGAAGCAAAGGTCCTGAGGCCCATGGTACCACCAGCCCTCAAATCTGCACAGTGGGAGGCTGAGGCGGGAGGATGGAAAGTGAGAGGCCAGCCTCGGCAGCTTAACGAGGATCTGAGCAATTTAGGAAGCCTGTGTCTCACAGTAAAAAAGTAAAATAAAATAATAAGGGCTGGGGAGGGGGCTCAGTGGTCGAGGGTCCTGAGTTCAATCCCTGGTATCAAAAAAAAAAAAAATCAAGACCTCAGGAAGATGCTCACAGACTCAGGACCGTGTGCAAAAAAAAAAAAATTCAAACAGCCGTCGGATGCAGAATAATGAGTCTCCCCAAGAAAATCATTTGCTCAGGTTTTGCAGGGATGACTTCCACGTCCTCAGCACACGAGCCAGTGGCTTGTTGGCTTTTTGAAGATGGGATTCTCTCCCCTGCTCGGGGGACACACGCCTCGCTTGCTGGGCCACGTCACCAAAGGTCCCCGGGACGATTTGTGGATCGAATGTTGGAAGGGAAGGATTTGGGGGGACACAGAAAAGGAGTTGGTTTCAGGGCACCCTGGATACGCCCACCCAGTGGTCTTCAGGGACCCCAGGTGTGATCCCCGTGTCCAGGGGGGCTCCTGGGAAGTCCTGGTATCTCCACTGTCTGGGGACATCGGTGTGGATCCTGACGGTGGCCTTGGCGACGCCCTACTCACAGCAGCATGTAGCAGTTATCACCCATCACAAAGGTAAAGTCCCCAAGAGACACCACATCTCCCCCTTGGGGGGCCTGGGGAGAGAGCTGGGAGGGTCCCCCGGGGGCCTCTTCCGCCCCCATCTGCGGACACGAGGGTCCTGTGTTTGCAGGTGCCTCGGGCTCCGTCTTGAGCAGGTGGACCACCAGGGCCTCCTCCGGGTGGCTCTCTTGTTCCGAGCTTTCCACTTTCTTCAGCGGGACCACGTTCTGGGTGTCTGTGATCCACTCCTGGAAAAGGGGACAAGGGAACTCAGCCCAGGGGATGCACAGCAGAAGAGACCTCTCTGGGCAGCTGTGGGGACGCTGCCCTCTCCCATCCGCATATTGCAAATGGATGAGCGTCTCTGCAGAGGGTCTCCCAGACCCTCCCGTCTCAGCTGTGAAACCCCCAACATGCAGATAAATAAATCAGTATTTTCTGTGGGTCGTCTGTTACTTTGCATTTTAATTAGCAGACCTCAGTCACGGAACTTAACAGGGGAGAGGAAATGATTGTTTTTTTCTCTCCTATGATTTGCTTGGTTACTTGTTTTAACCTGTCCTGCAACCAAGGGGTTGAAGATGTCCCCTTGAATCATATAGGTTGAAAGGGCCCCTTAAAATTAATATATGTCCAAACCCTAGTGCCCAGAACCTGTGAGTGGGACCTGGTGTGGACACAGGGTCTCTGCAGAGGTCGTTAGTGTGGGATCCTGAGAGGAGCTCCTCCTGGGTCAGAGTGGCCCTTGTGCAATGGCCGTGTCCTCCCAAGAGACAGAAGAGGGGACACAGACACAGGAGGAGCCCCCTGGAGATGGAGGCAGAGACTGGAGGGATGGGGCCACCCGCCCAGGGCCACCTGGAGCCCCAGGAGCTGGAGAGGCAGGAGGAGCCTCCCTGGAGCCTGTGGAGGGAGCTGGACACCATTGGAAGAGCTTGGTCCTGTCCACATCTTGACCCCAGAGCCTGTGAGTGGGACTTCGTGTGGACACAGGGTCTCTGCAGAGGTCATTAGGGGAGGATCCTGAGAGGAGCTCCTCCTGGGTCAGGGGGGCCCTCGTGCAATGGCCGTGTCCTCCCAACAGACAGAAAAGGGGACACAGACACAGAGGAGGAGCCCCGTGGAGATGGAGGCAGAGACTGGAGTGATGGGGCCACCCGCCCAGGGCCGCCTGGAGCCCCCGGAGCTGGAGAGGCAGGAGGAGCCTCCCTGGAGGTTGTGGAGGGAGCAGCCCCGGACCCTGGTCCAGCCTCTTCCCTCCAGGGTGACATATTTTTATCGATTTAAATCTCTATTTTGTAACCACAAAATCCACACCTGGGAGGTCACCACTGCTGGGCTTTTGGGGTGGCCCTGGTCCCCTTCCTCTGCTTGTCTCTAGCACATTCTGATGTTAAGAGCATAATTTCCTGATGATCACAGAAATGAACTGGACAGTCCCCTCTGGCCAGGAGGAAGGGCCTGCCATCTGGGCTAATTTAAAGACAGGCATTGCTTTGAGACCCTGAGACCTTCGCTCTCTTGAACCAAAAGTCAGAACGAAGAAGTTTCTCCTTTTCGATCAGAAGACCCCTCACATCTGGTGGGGTCCTGGAGGTTGCCATCCATGGTGGCCCGTGAGGAGGTTGAGGGCTGGGCTGGGCGCACCTGTCCGGTGGCTGGAGCACAGTGAAGGTACCTGGAAGTTTCCTTGGTGGTGCTCAAAGAGGCCAGGGAATTTGTCCTTTGGATCCGGTACACTGGGCATGAGCAGGTTCCTCACTCTGCGATAAAACAGAGAACCGGTGTGACAGACTGGATCCCTGAGCAGACCTGGGGACATTCCTACAAGACACTGCAGCATCCCTGGATTTGGGTATCCATGGAAGGGCCTGGAACAGAATTCATCTGGAGAAATTGATGCATGAGGCATCTCTGCCCCGTCCACCTGTGATGGGCACCTAACTCAGCAGCTCCCGGGCCGACATCTTCGCCCCAGATGGAAGGTCTGCCTGTCCCTCTGGTGGTTGCTATGGAAACCTCATCCTGAGTAACAAAATGGTACCCACCCCTGTGGGCATCGACCCCTTGAAACGTGATCAATGGCCCATCACCAGGATGCAGATACTGTCCATAGAGATAGAAGAGGCCATGCTAAGTGTTCCTACAGAAGATCAAGGACAGGAATTGCTGAAGGTCATATTTTTCGGAACCTGGGGACACCCCCTCCCCCGGGATGGTTTGCTGTGTCCTAACTGCACTGAGAGCTGAGCGCAGGCTGTTCCGGCAACTCTCGTGAAGCTGCCTGGTTGCCCAGCTCAATGAAAAGTAAAAGGCGTTTTCAGTCTGCTTGGTTTGTTGTGCTGGGTATCAAATCCGGGGCTTCGTGCATTGACGGACACTGAGCTACGTCCCCAGCCCGAAAAGGCAGTATGACCACCTGTCACTCTATGATAGGAGGGCATGGCTCAGCGAGCTGCGTGTGTACATGGCTGGTGGTGCAGTAGGTGGGTCGCGCACCCATGTGATCTCATGTCACCGGCGTTAAAGGGAAACAGGAATTTTTCAGCCGTGGCCCCCACACAATGTCATGGAACCACCGTTAAGTGGCCCATTGTGTAAATCACCTGTCCACGTGAACATTCCAGGTATCTCCACACCTTTGTGGCTGCTGTTGGCTCCTGACTTTCTTATAAGGAGTCATGGGCATGAGGACTCAGAAGAAGGACCCTCGGGGGTGACCTACTCCTGGACATGCATTGCAACTAACGCTCTGCCGGTGGGTTAGGGCTCACGTTGGGAACGTCCTCCAGAAGCTCGTGGCAGGAATGTTCCCAAGGGAAATGACGGGATTGTGAGGGCTCTGATCTCCTCAGTGGATCCGCCAGTGGGTCCATCTGTGGAGAGTCAAATGGACTACCGGACGGCGGGCCCTCGTTGGAGGAGGTAGGTCACTGGGGACTTCCCTGGAAGGGTTTCTCTTCTCCCTCCTGCTTCCTCTCCCACTCTCTCTCTCCTTCCCAGCCGCCAAGAGCTGAGAAGCTTGGCTCCACCATTCCCTGCCGCCATATTGCTTTAGCAATGGATTCGGCCAACCATGGACTGATCCCCAAAACCACGAGCCCAGACACGTCTTCCCTCCTCTGAGTCGCTCTTGTCGGGCATTCTGTGAAAAGCTGGCCGGGACCGTGTGTGAGGGACAGGGGATGGGGCCGTCCTTACCTCTTCAGTTTCCATAAGGACAGGAGGAGGAGACTCACAGTCAGGAGAGTGACCACACTGGAAATCAAAATGAACTTGGGGAATCGCATGGGCAGAGGACCTTGCTTGTCTTGGCAAGAATCTAAAACAAAACAACAAATGTCCTATGATTTCCACGGTCTGAACCCCAGCTCTGCCCACCCATCTCCATCTCATCTTCCATGATGAGCATCATGGTCAGCAAATGCCCTGGGGAGAGACATGGTCCCCTGTGGAAGGTAGAGAGATGAGGTGGCCCTGCAGGTCAAGGGGGGATGTGAGGACTACCTGAAGAAGGTAGGTCTCCAGGGTGCCTTCCAGAGGTGCCCTCCACCAGGGATCACCTGTCCAGGTAAATCTGCAGATGGGCCACTAAATGTACATATGTGTGGATTCTGGGTTTTTTTTAACACAGCACCTGCACAGAACCCTGGTCCACCTCGTCCAGCAGAGGCCACACCAGCATCGAGGAGTGCTGGGTGTCTAAGGCAGGGCACATGTGGCCAGGTGGCCAAGAAGCATGATTTCCTTCACTCATAACTATGTCACAGAGAAGCCTTGTGTCTCCCTGTCCATCTAACTCTCCATCTGTCCATCATATACCTATGTCTGTATATCACCTACTTATCTACCAATCATCGATCTGTCTATAATCTGTCAATCGTGTCTCATCTACCTCCATCCATCTTCTATCATCTGTCAATATATTATCCCCTCATCTGTCAGTCATCTAACCATTTATAATCTGTCAATCATGTCTCCTCTAACTCTTTGGTTTTGGTAGCAGGAATTGTACCACTGAGCCACATTCCCAGCCCTTTTATTTATTTTTTATTTAGAGACAGGGTCTGGCTGAGTTGCTTAGGGCCTTGCTAAGTTGCTGAAGCTGGCCTCCAACTTGCAATCCTCCTTCTTCAGCCTCCTGAGCTGCTGATTAGAGGCATGTGCCACTACAGCCAGCTCTATCATCTATCTTTATTCATGAATCCATTTATTATTTGTCAATCGTCGATCATCAGTCTCTATCCACCCTCTGTTATCTATCAATGTATCATCTCTTCATCTATTAATCACCTATCCATTTACTGTCTATCAATCATCTATCTCTATTTCTACCCAGCATCCGTGATTACCTGTCCATTTTCTCTCCTCTTTATCCATCAACGATCATCCATCTGTCCATCCTGTGCCTATCCACTCAGGACCCGTGTCTATCTGTCATCTCTCCATCCATCTAGCTGTCCATTCTGCAGTCCAGCTCTGCACCCACGGGCTGTCTATCACACGTGTAGCCCATCTGTGGTCTCTGCATCTGTGCACATCGATACCTTTGCACACCTACGCCTAAGGACGCCCGCGTGAGTGAGAGCACGCTCGTTTTATTTTGAAGACAAGCGGTGATGCGGGCAGCCACTGAGCCCTAACAGATTCTTCAGGAAATCTACACCTCAGTATTGTCACTGAAACCCCATGACGGTTGCCCGACCACTGGCCAGCTTACCTCTGGGCTCTGCTCTCTGCCAGTGGGTCACTTCGGACCAGTCGCTTGGGGTGGCGTGAGGGCCGTAATGGGTCTCCATGGTTTTCACCCGGGCCCGGAAGCTGTAGCACTTCTGAGTGTCCAACCCTCCAAGGGTCACGTTGCATGTCCTCTCTTCCCTGGACTGGGGACAAATCAGATGCCACCATTAAAGACTTGGCCTGGGTCTTTCATCTTGGACCTAAGGGAATTCACAGAGAAACTTATTTGTATCTCTGTATATAATAATAATAATAATAACAATAACAATAATAATAATGTTTGCACAAGGGCTTACAACGCCCTGTGGTGGCTCTTAAGAGTTTTGGTCTTTGCACACAATATGTTCATTTGACGATTCTCCCATTGTGGGATTTATAGAGGGGCTACCATGATGATTCTTCAATAGATGTCTTTGCAAAATCTTCTTCACCTTTCAAATTAGTTTCTTAGATTTCTGAAATGGGCAATTTATAAGTCAGAAATAGGACTATGGCTAGGTGTGGTGGTGCCTGCTTGTGATCCCAGCATCTTGGGAGGCTAAGGCAGGAGGATTGCAAGTTGGAGGCCAGCCTCAGCAACTTGGTGAGACTCTAAGTAAATTAGCTAGATTGAGTCTCTAAATAAATAAATAGAAATCTGGGGATGGGGCTCAGTGGTTAAGGGTCCCTGGGTTCAATCCTCTCTACCATAAATAACACATGGCATTCACTATTATGAATGGTGGACTCTCAGGAACTGTGCCATGGGGGTTGGCCCTGTTCAATCAGTTGAAGGGCTGTAACAGAAAGATGGGGGAGGACCCACACAGAGGGAGGAACCTGGCATCAAGACTGCCCCAGAGAAATCCTGCCTGAGCTTACAACCTGACTGCCGACCCCATAAGTGCACAAGCCGACCCCTTAAAATAGATCTCCATCCTTCTCTCTAGAGAGAGATAAGATGGGCATAGAATATAGATCCACATGGATGGATGGATGGATAGATAGATAGATAGATAGATAGATAGATAGA
>CM053417.1:120422546-120445063 GCA_028644305.1 Xerus rutilus | reverse complement strand
GGGAGCAGCCCGGGACCCTGGTCCAGCCTCTGCCTCCAGCTTGGGGAGACAGGCACCTGTGCTGCTACAAGCCCTCCCAGTCGGGGCCAATCCTGGAGCACCCGGGGAGCTACAGGGGACGTCGCCACGTCCGTCTGCTGTTAGGCAGGATGCATCAGGGTCCCTGGAACCCCACGCTGTGTGCAGCAGATTCTCCCACGAGGGTCTCATCCCGTGTGCCGTGCACCCCACCCCGGGGCAGCACCCATCCTCCTCTCTGCCCTTACTCCCTGTCCTCAGGTCCACTGGGTGTCACGTATTCATGCTCCTGCGTGTCTTCTGGGAACTGTGGTCACCTGATCCCTGAACCTCCAGCCCTGAGCCCAGAATCCACAGGCGCCTGGTCCAAGGGCCTGAGATGCTCCCAAGGTCCACCTGGAGCCCGAGGGCAGCTTCCTTAGGTCTCTGCTGAGCTCTGTGGACCCAGGCAGACGACTTCTTTTCCTCAGTTGAAACATAGACCAAGGGACAATGTCACAGTGGACTCGGGCTGTCCTGGTCACCTCCATGGTGGGGAAGCCCAGGCTTCCCCTTTAAGTGACAGGCATTTTTGGGGCGGGGACTTTCCCTGTAGATCTGTGTGGCTGATGAACACCTCAGTCCCTAAATGTCCTTTACTTCCTTTTCTCAGAGACAGAGGTGGCTTCAGAGCCAGGACGGTGGTCAGGAGCAGAAGCTCTGTGAGTAGAAACGAGAAGTCGACCTGCAAACTCTCAATTTCCCCCAATTTTCCTGTGCTCAGGGGAAGCCCCATGGGTGACAGCCTGGCCACTGAGAACCAGGGTCACAGGAGGCCAGGTGGCCCCTTCACCCAGGGGACGCGGGCACAGATCAGGACACTCAGGTCACACGGCTGGACAGACGGTCTCGTGTCCCCGCCTTGGGCTGCGAGGTCTTGTTGACGCGTGCAGTTGCAGAGGGACCATTAAAATGGACAGTCCGTCACATTTAGGTCCCTCCTCCCTGCACAAGCCCAGGTCCTGTTCAGGGGAACGACCTGCTAGCGAGATGGACAACCGGGTGGACAACCAGCAGAGGCGCTGCCCGAAGCTGTGCACCCCG
Source organism: Xerus rutilus (assembly GCA_028644305.1). Lineage (NCBI taxonomy): Eukaryota > Metazoa > Chordata > Mammalia > Rodentia > Sciuridae > Xerus > Xerus rutilus. The sequence continues at coordinate 120,443,962 of CM053417.1, read as the reverse complement.
AGCTCCTTCCCCAGCGTGCAGGTGGCCGGGTGCCAGCTGGGCTTCCCTGGTGCCCTGCAGCCACTTATCTTTGGAGTTTCTGCTGCTGCAAGCCCTGGGGGTGAGGAGGGACGTTTCTGGTCACCGGGGGCTTCCTTGGCCGGCTGGCTGTCCCCAGCAGGCAGGATCAGGGCTTCCCCAGTTCCTTGCACCACCCAGCTCTCCAGTATGGATTGGTTTATTTAAAAGCAGGAATCGAGGAGGAAGGAACAGGAAGGCAGCCGCCAGGGGCTGGACCAGGAGAGGGTGAGTGGACGTGGTGACGTCTGCCCCAGGACTTCCCGTGGGTTTGCATCTTTGGAGCTGCTGACGTGCAGATGCAGGAGGGGTAGGCGATCTCACTTTGCTCCCCCAGGAGAAAAGAGGACCGCGTCCTCCTGCGTGTGGCCTTTTAAAGGAAACCGGATGTGTGTGCCTTGGTTTTCAAGGAAGTCCCGAGGGGGGCGAGGTGGACACAAGTCAACGCACCCCAAAGAGGGACAGCAGGGACTTTTCCAAATGTCACTGTGCAAGTCTTTGCAAACGTGAGCACCCTTTAGCCGGACCTCCAATCTTTGCAGAGAAGGATTTTTATCTAATACTCATCTAATTTTGTTGTCAACAGCTACGTTCATTTTATTTTATGTTTACCGAACACCTATTTGTGTTTATAGGGTCCAGGGAGTTGTTTTCCTAGACCAATCCGACGCGTCCTGATCCCATCGGGGTGGTTAAGATTTCCATCTCCATCATGGAAACCTTTTTGGATGAACATTAGATGCTTTGATTAATACGAACATTTTTATTTTTTATTGATTTTTTTTTCCACGAGGAACTGAACCCAGGGGCGCTTATGCACACACAGATCCACATCCCTGGCCTTTTTTCTTTCTCATTTTTAGACAGGGGCTCGCTAAATGGCCGAGGCTGACCTCCCACTTGCAATCCTCTGGCCTCGGCCTCCTGAACAGCTGAGATTGCAGGTGTGCGCCACCAAGCCCAGCGGGCATGAAATCACCTATAATTGCGTATATTTTCGAGGTACAACGTGGTATATCAGGACATATTTTTTTTCTTTTTTATCTATTCTCATTATTTATACAGGACATGATTTTTAATGTTTAAACCAAGGCAATGAGGGTTCCCATCTCCCTAACACGAACCTTCCCTGTGCTGCGGACATTCGGGCTCTTTTCCGTAGTGACTGTGAAATACCTGATGGGTCATTAGTGACCACAGCCGCCCCTCCAGACCCCTGGACCCCAGAACTAACTCCTCCGTTCCTGCTTTTTTTATAAAATATTTTAGAAGCGTTTTTAATGGACACATAACTATTTGGACGCCGGAGCCTCTGGTGCGTAGTGACCACCCCCGGGTGACTGGCATTCCCAGTGCCCCTGGGGCACGGAGGGCGGTGCCGAGACCCGGCCACTCCTGTCCAGGGCTTGTCTGGACACGCAGCCCGTGGCCTCGGCCCGTGTCCCCGCAGAGCCACGCAGGCCGGGACTCGCAGGCCGGGACTCGTTCCTGCCTGTGCCCGGAGCCCAGGGCGGGCCCGCGCTGGCCGAGGAGGCGGGGCCGGGCACGGCGCGCCTGCGGGGCCTCCGAAAGGCACAGGCAGGTCCCCGCTGTGTCCCCGGAGCCCTCTCCATCCCAGGAGCGGCGGGCAGGGAGGGGCCGGCCAGAGGCCCCGTGTCCCGCCGTCCCCAGGGCCCCGCGTCCACGCTGGGCTCAGCCTCAGCCGCCAGGGTCCCCGCCACCCAGCCACGCGCAGCCTCGCCCTTCAAGGGCCACCGCTGGCCAAGGGAGTCTCACCCCGCAGAGCCGCAGCGGGACCCGCCCGTCTCCTCCTCCGGGGAGGGACTTTGTGCCGCCGCCGCCCCCAGGCCGCCGGGGACCCTGGCTCCCCTGCCACCAGGCTGACCTCGGAGTGTTGCCGAAATGCTCCGCCCCAGGGGCGTGCCCAGCACGCACTGGGCAAGGTGGGGACGCGGGGATTGTCACGCTGGGTGGGGCTGCTCCTGGCTCCTGGCGTGCGGAGCCCAGAGAGGCTGCTCCACGCCCTGCAGTGCACAGCACAGCCCAGCACAGAGAACCCCCAGCCCCAGAGGCCCAAGTGCAGAAGCTGAGGAACCTGGAACCTTGGCCACAGGACCAGTTCCAGTGGCTGCCCGCTGTGCACCTGCCCTGCTGCCACTTTCCTCCTCCAGAGAAGACAGGAGGGTCCTCGCCGTCCGGCTGAGAGACCCGGAGCAGGCTTCGGCATGCGAGCCGTGGGCAGCAGGCCTTGCAGGGTCTGGCACCTTTTTTCCTTAGGAGCAGCCGCACTATCTTGGAGGTTCATTTCCAAATGGCCGGGTGCACTTTCTCCGCTGCCCAAGAGTCACACGAGCCGGGCGTGGGTGGCCTGCGCCCCTAGGCTTGGTTCCAGGGCTCACCTGGCTTCAGGAGCAGGCACGGGCTGCTTGGGCGTCTCTGGCTCCTGTGCCTGGTGGAGCCTTCACTGGAGGCAGGTGGAGGCTTCCCGTCGAAAATAGAGGCTGGGTCCAGGCTCCCGGCTCAGCCAGGTAGCACAGTGGGGCTTGTTGCCTACAAAGAAAGACACTGGGACTTTCATGGGACACTTCGCGGCCACTAGTGACCCTTTCCTGTGGGCACCCAGTAACATCCCTCTGCATACGGCCAGCTCTGCCGGGAGGATCTCACCGCCTCGCAGGGAAAAGCAGCATCTTTCCGGTCCCATCCGGTGGGTGGGAGGCTGAGGTTCTGGACGTCGAAAGCTTGCAGGGACCCTTAGGGTGGATGAGGACGTGGACGGCCGTGCAGGAGGGAGCAGACAGGTCTGGTCAGGCGGTCATAAAGCAGAGACTTCCGACAGGAGGCTGAGGCAGGAGGATCGCGAGTTCAAAGCCAGCCTCAGTAATGGCGAGGTGCTAAGCAACTCAGTGAGACCCTGTCTCTACATAAAACACAAAACAGGGTTGGGGACGTGGGGAGGGCAGAGCTGGGTGGAGGTGGCCTGTTCCTCCTGGGGCTGCAGGGAGTCTAACCCGAGTGTGTTCTGCTGAGAAAAGAGAAATGGCTTTGAACCCAGGGGCCCTTTTTATTTAGAGGCAGGGTCTCCCTCGCTTGCTCAGGACCTCACTGAGTCGCTGAGACCGGCCTCCCAGAGGCTTAGCTTAAGGATCATGAGCCTCACCGGCTGCAGGAGCCCAGCGTGAAGTCTGGGAGGCGGCTGCCGCTGAGACCGTCCTGGCTGATTTATCGCAAGTCACATGTCGCCGCACATTCGCAAAAAAAAAAAAAAAAAATCCTTTTTTTTTTCTTTTTCCATTTGCAGTTGAATGAGTAATTTTTTCTTTGGCCACGAGTCCTTCAACTGACCGTAAAGATAAGGAGGTTTCTCTCTGCGGAAGGACAAGCGTCCAGCGGGAACGGACACCTGTCTTGTGATCCCCTGTCCTCCTTCCGCGCCCAGGTCGGCGCAAGAACCTGACCACGTGCCAAAGGCCAAAACGAAGCTCTAGGATCTTCCAATGGAGTGTCCAGCGGCAGGAAACGGAACCAGGGTCCCCGCAAAGGCTCTTATCCATCTTCTCCATGGGCTCAAGGCGTCTCCCAGTTGTCCAGGCAGAGCACTGAACAAATCTCTGTGGGATCTTGGAACTTCTCTGGCCCCTTTTGTGACGTCCACCCCTACGGGGTTTCCAACCTGCGTCATCTATAGCTTATAACAAATCTCTCCTTCCCTCTCCCTCTCCTTCTTCCTCCTGTCCCCGTTCCTACTATTTCAGTAGCCAGAGTGAAATATTATTATTATTATTATTATTATTATTATTATTATTATTTATTGGTATTATTCTACTAGGGATGGAACCCAGGGCTGCCTGACCACTGAGCCATGTCCCCAGCCTTTTTTATGTTTCATTTAAAGACAGGCTCCTGCTGAGTGGCTTAGGGCCTCGCTAAGTCGCTGAAGCTGGCCTCCAACTTGCCATCCTCCTGCCTCAGCCTCTCGAGTCACTGAGATAACAGGCGTGCGCCACCGCGTCTGGCTTATTGATATTTTTAATCATGAAATCGTAGCTGTATATTTGTGTGCGGCGCACCACGATGTTCCCAAATATGGTTGAGCCTCCCTATCCACCGGTTCCCCATGAGAAATCCGGATGAAAACTATCCCAAGTCCCTTATGGTGGCCGTGCACCTGTGGTCCCAGCTACTCGGGAGCATCGTGCGAATTTCGAAGTTCAAGACCAGCCTGGGCAGCACCGCATAGTCCTGTGTCAAAAGCACGAATTTAAACAAAGAAAAACAAAAAAAAAACTTATTTTTTGAGACTTTTGAGATTCACTTTTTGCTATTTCAAAATCTGCCCTGCAGGATTAGCAGCCCCCGCTTCCCCGCGGACCTCAAAACTTACTCCTGGGCCAAGTAAGGGACCCCAGCGGCCGTCCCAGAGCACCTGGAAAAAAACTCAGCCTCCCCTCCACCTGCTCCTGGGTGTCCCCTCTATTTTCTGCAGCTCATCGACATCGCTCTGTCCTGGAATCTTCTAGAACCCATATGCTCCAGTGGAGACAGACTCCTAGGTCCTCCATCACAAGAACTGGACTCAGCTCTGTTCCTTCCTTCCATTTGGCATCTAGGATCTCTCTCATGTAGGCCGCCGAGAGATAAAATAGTCCCTCACGAGGGCAACGAAGATGATACCGATGGTCCCAGAGTCACTCCGACTCTTTTTTTTTTTCCTGACTTTACTTCACGGTGGTTTTGTCGGGGTGTAGCCACATCGCAGGAGCAGCTGGAGGTGAGGCAGTTGAACAATTTTTTTTGACTCTGTGAGGAGCTTCTCGGGGTGTTTAAGGCGTAATGAACTTGTGAGGTTTTCAGCTTCTGATTTCTTCCCTGTTTGTGAGTCTGGGAGCCTCTGTGTTGCTGATCAGAGGACATTGCGCTCGGGACTGAACCCAGGGGTGCCTAACCACTGAGCCACATCTCCAGCCCTTTTATTTATTTACTTACTTATTTATATTTTGAGACAAGCGCTTGCTAAGTAGCTGAGGCTGGCCTCCAACTTGCCATCCTCCTGCCTCAGCCTCCCTGGGTACATGTTAATAGAAAGGTCAGGTTTATTGAGGCTGCTGGTTTGTGGCCCAAGGTTGAGCGTCTGCATTGGTGATGCACTTCTCGGTGGCAGAGTTCTATACATGGGCCACTGTCCCCACTCTAGTCCCTTCCTGTCCCCATGAAGCCACCAAGCGCCCCTCGGGAGGTCCCTGCCCTGAACAACTTCTCTAGTCCGAATCAGCATCCAAAGGTCCCAGCTGCAAACGGTCCTATGAGGAGTCTGTCACCTTGGAGTCTCGCAGTGGGGCCTCGGTTCCAGCACCCGAGCCCTGCGGGACGGTCCACTGCGTCCAGCCACAGCAGCCCAGGGAGGAAGAAGCCGGGTGCAATCTGTCACTCCTGCAACGACCTTGTCGGTCTAGCGCGGAGTTCATGCCCCAGGGTCAAGGGCCCGCGGCCGATGCCGGGGGACCCTCGCTCACCCTGAGCGACGCCGGGGGAACGTGGCACCCAGTGCCCTGGCGCTGGGCTGGACAAGGACCGGGGAGCAGCTGAGGTCCAGACGCAGAAGCCCAGAGCTGGTGAGCTGGTGACCCGCCTGCACCAGGAAACATGACCAGGTTATCTCTGCCCCGAAGGGGATGTGGCGACCCCGGGGGAGGCCGGCAACGCGCCGCAGAGCTTCCCGTGTGCGTCCGCGATAAGCGCCGGGAGGCCCTCGTGATGCAGCCGGGCGCCCACCCGGGGGGTTCTCGGAAGGGCTGGAGCCCGAGCTGCGCAGCGACAGTGTCAGGGCCTGTGCGCTGCTGTCCCCTGGAGACCTCGGTTCCGGGTCGCCGCTGCTGCACCGGGAGGCCCGGGTCTGCGACCTGTCGTGGGCATCCGACGCGCAAGACCTCGTGCGTCCCGAGTCACCCACCTGGGCAACAGGTACGTTGGTTTTTTCTGCAGAAATGCCCCCACCGGGGCCAGAGGGACCTAGAAAAGCACCCCGTCTTTTTTTTCTTTTTTCTTTTTTCTTTTTCTTTTGGTACCGGGGATTGAACTCAGGGCCCTCGACCACTGAGCCACATCCCCAGCCCTATTTTGTGTTTTATGTGGAGACAGGGTCTCACTGAGTTGCTTAGAGCCTCCCTGTTGCTGAGGCTGGCTTTGAACTCGCGATCCTCCTGCCTCAGCCTCCCTAAGTGCTGGGATGACAGGCGTGCGCCACCACCGCGCCCGGCCGGCTGCTTTTTATTCTAGATGCAAAATTCTGCTCTTTTTTTTGGAAGCGGTGGAGCCGCGCCAGCCCAGGACCCGGCTCGGCGCGTCTGAGCAGGTGCTCGGGTGCCGCCCCGAGGGAGCCCGCGCGCCCAGCGTGGGTGCAGAGCCGGGGGATCCCTGAACCCCCACCCACAGGCGCAGCAAATAGAACGCCAAGTGCAAGAAGAGGGATTGTCCTCGCTGCGTCCAGCCTCTGCTCTTGAGCTGCGAGCCTGGCACCCTGCACCCCACACCCCTTCCTGCAGGGTCCCACGTGGTGCCCGCGGGGACGCCCAGAGGCTGAGAGGCAGGATCCGTCCGGCTCCCAGGGGGAAGCGCACAGGGCAGCGCCCAGGGCCGAGGTCAGGCTGCACCTGGAGCTGGAAAGGGGGGTCTCCAGCAGACTGGCACGGGGACAGGGGGGGCGTCGGGCAGAGGCCGCGAGGGGACAGACCTGCGCTAACGTAAATGCACGGTGACCAAGGAAACCTGTGATCCCGGAGGTCACAGGACCCCCACGAGGGCTGACGCTCACGGGTGCCAACCTGGGACCCACGGGGCTTCCGCCAAAGGGAAAAGACAGGCAGGACCCCATGGAGGCAGCTCGGGAAACCCTGCCTTGGGTGAAACCCCCAGGGCGTGTCGGATCTGCAGCCGGGACTAGATCAGAGTCTGGGGCTCGACTGTGGGTGGCGAGAGGGACGGAGAATTGAGAGCCAAGAAGAACAAGGGCGCACGCCTGTCAACCCAGCACTTTGGGAGGCTGAGGCAGGAGGATCACGAGTTCAAAGCCAGCCTCAGCAATGGTGAGGCGCTAAGCAACTCAGTGAGACCCTGTCTCTACATAAAACACAAAATAGGGCTGGGGATGTGGCTCAGTGGTTGGTGCCCCTGATTCAATCCCCAGTACCAAAAAAAAAAAAAAAAAAAGGCGAGATGCGCCCAGCCCAGCACGAGGTCCGGCTGCCGCTCATCTGCGCACAGTTCCAGTTCCTCCCCTGCGAGCTGCATGCTGGTTCTGTCAGTCCCCAGTCATGGGGGATCAGATTTCCCCTGCGTCCCTGCCAACCCTCAAGGCCAAGGCGACCCTGCCTGCCTTCCCAGCCCATCCGTCCAGCAGTCCACCAGAGCCGTCCCCACCCTGGAGTAGTAGCAGGAAGCCCGTCCAGACTCCGTCCCCCAGCACCCAATGGGAAATGGATTTCAAGAAAGCCCGCTACCAATCTCCCCAGTAGAACAGATGAATGTCCTGGGGCACTCATCGGTGGACAGAGTGTGACTTGGGTGGAGGACATGCCCAGATGACCACATAACATTCCATTGACCCCACTGTAAGAATGTGCTTGGGTCCTTACTAGCTTTCTCGGGATGCCTTCAACTGATTAGACGAGGCCCACCCACATTGTGTAGAATCATCAGATGCATTGAAAGGAACACAGTCCAGCCCACACCCATTCCCATTGTGATGACTCTGACCGTTGGGCTTTTGTTGGGACCTCTCTGATTTGCATGAAGGGAGGACATGGCGCTGACCTGGAGTGTCCCCTTTGGGCATTTAGGTCCTGCCCATGGCGGCCCTGTTGGAGTCTGTCTGGCTGTTGATGCTTCTGAGCCCGACACTGTGCGGAGGAGACCAGCACCTGGGTAGGTACGGGCAGGTCCTCCTGTCGGGGTTTCACGCAATGGAACCTCCGTGTTTAACGGTGGAAGGAGACAGAAGGTTCTAAGAGCCAGAACAGCAGCCCCTGCTGGGGAGGCAGGTGCCTCGCACTCGGGACTCTCTGTGCAGGCATTTGCCACCCCCAGAGCCAGCGAGCCCAGCACCCATGCAGAATCAAGAGGGGGGCTGGCGGGGCTCACACCCGAGATTCCAGCCACCAGGGAGGCTGAGGCAGGAGGATCGCGAGTGCGGGCGCCATGGGGGACTCTGCTCACTGCCTGTCTTCTGAAAGGACAGCCCAGGACAATGGCTCTCCCGTCGTCAACCTGAAGCTCGATCCGCGGAAGAAGATGCTGACTTGGAATTACAGGACGGACGTGACCCAACATTCCTGCAGGATCCACACCCCCCTGGACCCTCCCACCAGCGTGACCCCTCGGGTAGGTGCCCGCAGCCGGCGCCCAGCAGCTTCCCTCTTTAGGAATCTCAGGTTTCCCTGCGAGGTGCCCCGGGAGTCCTCTCCTGGCTTTGGATCCCCACGGATGACCCTGGACGGGAAGGAGCATCTCTTCCTCTACTTTTCAGTTCAGGGAGGGGGGCCTGCAAATTAAAAGGAAAAAGGACAGATGCACAGAAGAGGTGGCCGATATTTTTATGGGTATAAGAGGGAGAAAACTAACGAGATGACCAGGACCATTTCAGAAAGTTTGGAGACGCATCTCGGTGTCATCTCTACCACGGGCAGTTGGGGGTGGTGACACCTCCTCAGAAGGAAGGTTAGCCCTCCTTCCCTGGTCCACCTGTGAGTGGACACAGGGACAGTCCAACATGGCCCCAGCACTCACCCTGCTTCCCTGGTCCACCTGTGAGTGGACACAGGGACTCTCCAACATGGCATGAAGACCTATTTCATGCTCTCGTCTACATGAGATAGATGATTGATTGACTGATTGATCAATTGATAGAGGAGATGGATGATGGATAAATGGATGGATGGATGGACGGAGGGAGAGATTGAAGGAGGAAGGGAGGGATGGTTGGATAGATAGAATGATGGACAGACGACACCAATGGAAGGATGGACAGACAGATGAATAGAGGTGACAGATGAGAATGACAGATGATGGACAGAGGGATGGAGGGTAGATGGTAATAGGAGGGTCACAGATGAGATGGGTGGATGGGTAGATGACAGATGATGGACACAGGGACGTGATAGATGAGTGCATGAAGGCGGCTGGCGGGATGGACAGCACAGTTGCACAGGTTGACACACAGGCAAGCCAGGCAGGTAGGAGGAGATGATTGGCGGATGGCCAGACAGGGTGGGTGGACGGCGGGTAGGTCAGACCCGCAACCCAGACGGGGGAGGGGGGTTGTGTAAGTCCGAGTTTCTAAAACAAACACCAAAGAGAGCGGGGTGCAGGGGAGGACGCGCTCTGTTCCTTTAAGTAAAGACATCGCCATTTTCTAGGAAGGGTTTATGCCCACCCCTAGGGACACTTGGAGGGAGGCTTGTGCAAGCCGCACCTGAATCCCTCCTCCAAGCATCAAGGCAGGAACAGGCAGGGCCGTGACCCTTCTCCTCTCTGTGCCTCCCATGTGCTGTTACAAAGCCATCACTCCACCCGATGTGCCCTGGGTCCCCGTTTTCCCAGCCCCGGGCAGTGGAAGGCACTCTCTGAGGGCCTGTGATTCTGGGCTCACTCCGGCCTCCGATTTGCTCTGCAGCCGGGTCTCTTTCCAGCCTTCAAATCCTCTTTATTGTTTTGTTTTCTAATCGTTTTTCTTTGGGTTTTCTTTTTGTTTATCTTTGATGCCAAAGAAGCAGCGGCTTTGGGTTTTGAATTTTGTGGGTTTTTTATTTTTTTAATTTTTTCAGTGAACGTTTTTTCGCCAGAATGTTTTTGGAACGCGATTCCATTTCTGTCTTAAGGAGGAAAAAAGCACCTTCCTTTCCCCCCGTGGTAAAGTCCTATTTTTACAGCCAATTATAGAGGCTTTGAAAGTTGGGGACTGTCCCCAGCCTGGTCTGGTGTTCCACCGGCCGCACCTCCTTTACGCTTCTGGAATCTTCTTGCAGATCTTCAGCAGCAGCCCAGGTTCCTCAGTCCCGCCTGGCTGGACTCTCAGGCATCTCCACGAAGGTTCCCGGGGGCCCCTTCTTCCCCCTTCCAGAATGTGCAGCTGGACATTTGTTGAGGAAATGGGATCAACAGCAGAACTTCCTGCCAACCCAGAAAGTCCCTTCACGAGGGACAGAAGGGGAAAAAATAAAATAAACGGTTTTACTGCTCAATGAGCTTTGCAGTCTTCAAATAAACAAGGACCACCCAGGGCGGGGGTCCAGCTCAGCCCACCAGCTGGGGACGGAACCCAGGGTGCTTAACCACTGAGCCACCTCCCCAGCCCTATTTTGTGTTTTATGTAGAGACAGGGTCTCACTGAGTTCCTTAGAGCCTCCCCATTGCTGAGGCTGGCTTTGAACTCGCCATCCTCCTGCCTCCGCCTCCCTAAGTGCTGGGATGACAGGCGTGGCCACCACGCCCGGCTAATTTTTAATTTTGAGACAAGGTCTTGCTAAGTTGCTTAGGGCCTGACTAACTGGCTGAGGCTGGCCTCCAAGTTGCCAGCCTCCTGCCTCAGCCTCCCCAGAGCTGGGATGACAGGCGTGCGCCGCCTCACACAGCTTAACGTGACTCTTAAGCGCGGGGAACAGCAGATATCAAGGGCGGGGGGACCACGGTGGTCCCCACCCAGGGATGGACTTAGGGAGATCGTTTGCTGGACGGGCCCTGCAGAAAGAGGAGCCCAAGGAGGAGCTCAGACTGCTCAGTGGACTCGCCCAGGCTGGACGGACAGGTGAGCGGCTCCAGGTGCAGCTCTGCGCGTCCCCGGCAGGTGAGCGGAGGCCGCGCCTGCGCGTGCTGGTTCCCCAACGCCCGGCTGCACCGCGGGGCCACCCTGACCGTGCGCGGCACCTCGCGCGGCGCTGACTTCGCAGAGGCCCTGACCTTCCAGAACCCAGGTGGGTCCGGTGGCCGGGACCGCAGCGCGACGGGCACCTGCCGCTGCCCAGGGGCAGGGCGGGGCGGGGCGCGGCGCTGGACCCTCGGGCGAGGGTCTCGGGTGGATGTTCCAGGCCGGGACGGCTCCCGCGCGGCCAGCTTCTCCTGCCTCATCTACGACGTGCGCTTCCTCAACTGCAGCTGGGCGCGCGGCCCCGCCGCCCCCGCCGACGTCCAGTACCACCTGTACGCCTGGTTCACCAGGTACGGCCGGAGCCGGGGGTGGGGCGGGACGGGGTGGGGTAAGTGTCCTTGAGCATCTTAGGGTCCCCTCTCCGGCTGGACCTGAAATAAAACTAGAGCAGATCACAGATGGAGTCACACAGAGTCACCTTGGAAAACGGCCCAGAAAAATTAAGAATGCAGGTATGGTGGGATCCAGCAGCCCTCTTACTGTTACTGTAGAAAAGGGGAAGAAATCGCGGTGGACAAGGACCTCGGCGGAGGGATTCCTAATCGCCAAGAAGGGTGCGGTCTGGGCGCGCAGTGGAATACTATACAGCCGTCAAAAAGGAACGGGATGTAGGGTGCGGTGGCACATGCCTGTCATCCCAGCAGCTCGGGGAGGCTGAGGCAGGAGGATCACAAGTTTAAAGCCAGCCTCAGCCACTTAGAAACCTTGCCTTTAAATAAAAGAAATAAAAAGGGCTGAGGGTGTGGCTCCCGGTGGTTGAACGCCCCTGGGTTCAAGAGTCTCGCTGAATTGCTGAGGCTGGCCTCCAACTTGCGATCCTCCTGCCTCAGCCTCCCAAGTCGCTGGGATGACAGGCGAGCGCCACTGGGCTATTATTACCACAGTTTATCTCGGCAGCAGGTCGCACAGTCCGGGGGTACTGGATCCAGTTTGCTTCTTGCAGGGACGAGGAGGAGAAGGAATGTGCCCGGTACACCCTGGACTCGGATGGGGTGCACGTGGGCTGCCATTTTGATGACCTGGGCGAACCCAAGACCACAGACAACTACTTTTTCCTGCTTAACGGGACCAGCAGCGAGGAGCCGATCCAGTTCTTAGACTTCGCCCCTCTGGTGGCCTTCAAAATCGGTAAGATGGCGCCCCAAGGTAACGTCCCAGAGTTACAGGGACCATGTGTCCCACGCAGAATCGGGAACCATCCCAGAGTTACAGGGACCATGTGTCCCACGCAGAATCGGGAACCAGCCGTGCATGGGAAATCGCGGAGTCAGGCTCGGGGGACCTTCCGCTCAGGACACGTTCATGAACGGACCGGTGCGCAACCTTGTTTGATGTGCGTTTTTGGTGCAAAGACCCCGTATTTAACATTTTGTGTGGCTGTGTGAACCTTGACCTCAGCCAACAACTCTAAAGTCCATCCCTGAACAAGGCTCACGGAGCACCAGTACCTTCTCCATCAGGCACATCTGCGCTTTCTTGGGTGCAGGAAGGCAGGGAGGTGGGGAGAAAGAAAAAAGAATAAAAAATACTTTGGTTGTACTCTGTTAAGTTCAGTAACGGGGGCCCGCAAATTAAAATGGCCAAACGCCACATTAGCAGAGAAGAGCAGACCCAAGAGGGGATGTGTGGTTGGTGTTTCTCAGCATTTCTGGGTCGTGTTAGGCAAGAGACGCACCAAGGAGGCTTTTTTGCTGCATTTTTTGATGCTGTTCCTTCAGGTCCAAACAACCCACAGGCCAGGGGTGTCCTGTTCTGCCCCCAACCAGAACGTGCCCACCAGGCAGGTCACAGTGACAGACGTGCATGTCCATGGCGTCACACCTGGAGCTTTGTTCATGTTTTTGTTTCAGAAAAATACAACCCGCCCGTGAACGTCACCGTCCGCTACAACACGTCCAGCCGCAGCCACGTCGTCCACTGGCTCAACCCCCAGCGGAGATACGACCTGGCCAGCAGCACCTTCCTGTACGAGCTGGACATCCAGAGGACGGTACTGACCCGCCGTCTCTCCCCGTGTCCCTCAGGGGCCCCGTTTCCCCCGGGAAGTTCCCCTGCGTGTCTTCCTTCTGTCTCTGCTTGTCAGGGGCTGATTCTCCTCAGCTGTTCCCACATTGGGCTTCGACCCTGGAGGCTCCTACTGACCCCAGACCGCGGAGCTGGGCTCCAGGGCGCAGGTGTGACCTGCAGGTGCAGGTGGACCCCTGCCTGTGGCCCGGGAGGTCCAGGCTGGGCAGCTGAGGGCCGCGCCCCGATCCTCACACAGGCGCCCTCTGGGGACACGGGTTCCCTCGGGCTCCTTGCAGGTGATCCGGGCACGCAGGTGACCTTGGGCAGAGGAACCCACTCAGGGCACCTGGCACAGTGTCCCATGCAGGTGACCCCACAAGTGAGCACACAGGTGGCCTCAGACAGGTGACCACACACAGGTGACCTCACACAGGTGAGTTCACACAGGTGGCTTCAGACAGGTGACCACACACAGGTGACCTCACACAGGTGACTTCACACAGGTGTCACACACAAATGACCTCAGACCACTAACTATGCACCGGGGACAGGGGACTCATGCAGGTCACCTCAGCTAACTATACCCAGGGACTCACACAGATGACCGCATACAGGTGTCCCTCTTGCTCACAGTCCTGCTCCAGGGCCTCCCCGGGGCCTCCGTGCCCTCTGCCCATCCTGGAGGCACCTGGGGCTCTCCCAGGTGTCGCCCTGCCTGCTGCTGCTCTGCAGAGCCCCGGGGGCCCCAGGATGACCCACGCGTCCCCTCCACACCAGACCTCAGAAGTCCACTCTGTTCTCCTTCATTATCGTCCCCAGAGAACCTTGGCCAACTAGAGAAACCTAGGAAATGGACCTCTATGTGAGTGAGGAAGACATTTCTTCTATCCCTTTATGTCCAGTTCTGGGGGCCTGCAAATTAAATGCACAAGGTGCAGATTATCAGGAGGAAAAAAAACCCCACACAGTGTATTGACCTGCAAATGGGAGCTCAGGAAATCAGTGGCCCGTGAATGTCTAACATGAGATGCTTAAATAACTCACCTGGGAGAAGGGAAGGGCACGTACGAGAATGTACGGGTTTGTCCCGGAAAGACGGACGTGTTCCTAAGAAAAGCAGAGGAAGAAAAGTGAGGCTGTTATTGAATTTTGCAGGCGCCAAGGGCCTTTTTCATCTTCCTGGCCATAAAACTTGCCCACGGGTGGATTTTATCGTGGCGCCCAGTTTTATGTTGTTTCCGGGAATGGAACTCGTTCTAAAGAGGGGGTTTACGGCGACCTCATTCCCAGAAGTTTTCTGTTTTCGGTCCCATAACGGAAGCTCCAAGGAGGATCCTGTACTTGTGGAATCGCACGTGCTTTTTAGTGTGAAATAGTCTCTGACCACCTCTGGGGACTGGTGGCACGTCCCACATTTGCTACAGGACATAAAACACGGTCGCTGACTGTGTTTTCTCTGCTGTTTTTTGTTTGTTTGTTTTTGTTTTTTGTTTTAACAGAGCGGCTTCCCGAAAAGAGAACCTGTAAGTATCTCTTTCCTCCCCGGCATCCTGTGCTTCAGCCGTGAGTGACCTCACAGTGCAGCTGTGGGTCCCCCGGGGCCCCTTGTTGGTCACCAGGCACCGTGGCCGGAAGATGGTTCCGTTCCACCTGCGGCTCACGCAGCAAACAGGGCAGCCTCTACCTGCAAACCAGCTCCTTCCTCATTTCAGCTCCAAATTTATAGTGGACGGGACGCCCCAAATTCAGTTCCGCCTGGAATTGCAAATGGGACCCCAGAAATAAGGAGTTTTGCATGTCAGTAGTGGAGGATCTCGAGAGGAGCTCCTCCTGGGTCAGGGTGGCCCTTATGCAATGGCCGTGTCCTCCCAGGAGACACAAGAGGGGACACAGACGCAGAGGAGGAGCCCCCTGGAGATGGAGGCAGAGACTGGAGAGACGGGGCCACCAGAGGGCCACCTGGAGCCCCAGGAGCTGGAGAGGCAGGAGGAGCCTCCCTGGAGCCTGTGGAGGGAGCAGCCTGGGACCCTGGTCCAGCCTCTGCCCTCCAGGGTGGAGGAGCCTGTGGGGGGAGCAGCCTGGAACCCTGGTCCAGCCTCTGCCCTCCAGGTGGGGCAGCTGGACTCCTGGGGTTTGAATAAGCAGTTAGTGACGCCAGGACCGTCCAGGAGAGAACGCCCTGCCCTGGCCACTAGGGGGCAGCAGGGCCCTGTGCCTGCAGGTGCGACTGGCTCCAGCACCTGGGAACCTGATTCTGAGGTCCCAGCTGAGCCCTGACCTGCCCCCTGCTGCCCGCGGACCATGCTTTGAGTGGCACAGACAAGGGCAAAGAGGGTCAGGGTCCACCTGGGAGCAGCTGTGGGAAACACCTGTCCTTCCTGGGCCTCTCCTGGGTCCCCGGGATGCCTGAGATGCTGGCCGCTGCTCACTAGGTGTGACCAGGTCACCGGCTCCCCACTGCCCTTGGGAAAGGAGACGACCACCAGGCCCCAAAGGAGGAAGAGAAGCCCCGGGGTCCTTTCCCTGCTCCCGCTCAGCCCAGAAAGATCCCTGTGGACCAAGGGCTGCTTCTCCCCCATGCCCGGGTCCCCTGGGTCCCCAGCACTGACCCCTCTTCCTTTGAAAGGTCTTCCTAGATGGAAATGATACAAACGAGTACTGGCTGCCCAGCTCCGACTCGCACACGGAGAATACCCTGCGCATGCGGGTCAAGTACCTGCGCAACCAGATCTGGAGCGAGTGGAGCCCCACACAGCGTTTTGGTAGGTGCCCGTCCCCCGGGGTGGTGTGGACGCTGAGCCAGCCACGGGGGGCCCTCCGACTCAGTCCTTCCACCTGCCCCTGCTGTGCTGGGAAGCCAAGAGCTAAGTACTACTTTGGGTGGCGGGAGGCTGGCGTCTGCTGCTCCCGGGTTTCCTGGGAAGAATGCCACCACTGGGGTCCTGGAGACGAAATCACCAAATCCACAGCCATGACACCTGCCAATCAGTGTGTGGGGTGCATGTGGACTCCATGGAGGCTCCTTCAGGAAATGGAGAACCTGGACAACAATTCTGCCCTGTCCTCATGCATCCCCGCACGCTGGGGGTGCTGGTCTTGTTCCCACTCGGTCGCCAGGTAGAACCCACGTTAGATCTGCTGTCAAAAGGGACCACAAGCCAGAGGCCTTGCATAGAACGCGCCTGCCGGTCCCTCCTGACCTTCTGCTCTTCTTCCCCCTCAGGCATCTCACAAGAGGGCTACGGCGGCCTCCCGGTGTCCCTGGTGGTGCTGGTGGTGGGGACAGCCACCCTCTCCACGGTGGTCCTGATGTTCCTCTGCAAGAGGTGACCTTGAGTGCCCTTGAGGCTGTCACGCTTAGCAAAGTGAGCCAGACACCCAAGACCCCACGAGCAGAGCAGGCAGCTCTGCAGAGCGCAGCAGACCAGGGTCGCTCAGGCCGGGACGGGGAGGGCGTTGGAGGGACTGCGTGTGCGTTCCGGTCGCCTCTGCGGAGATTGGAATGTTCTGGAATGCACGGAGCCCATGGTCTTGTCGACGGCTCCTTACAAGAGGGCTGGGCGTGTTGCTCTGTGGTGGAGCAGTTGCCTCGCACCGGCCAGGGTGAGACCTGCATCCCCAGCATGGCGACAAAAAAGGGGCTGGAAGGTGACCTTATGCGAATTTCTCCATTTAATTCGCAATCATGGCAAAGGAGACGCCCGCTCCGCCCCTGCAATTCCAGGGTGTGCCCATTGGGGCGCTGCGGAGCTGCACTGCGCATGTGCCCCAGGCTGTGTTAAACGCCGGATGTGGCCCCTGCAATTTCTCGGCCCGCCTCTGGGGGAGCTGCAGAGCTGCAGTGCACATCTTCCCAGGCAGCGATAATTCCCAGATGTGGCCCCTGCAATTCCTCCCTCCGACCGTGGGGGCGCTGCAGAGCCACACTGCACATCTGCCCCAGGCAGGGTTAATCCTCGGATGAGGTCCCTGCAATTCCTCAGTCTGCCCAGGGGACGCTGTGGAGCCTCGCGTGCGCATCTGCTCCAGGCAGGAGTATCCCCGGATGGGGTCCCTGCAATTCCTCGGTCTGCCCAGGGGGCGCTGCAGAGCCTCGCGCGCGTCTGCCCCAGGCAGGGTTAATCCTCGGATGAGGTTCCTGCAATTCCTCCGTCTGTCCATTGGGGCGCTGCGGAGCCACACTGCACACCTGCCCCATGCAGGGTTAATCCCCGGATGGTGTCCCTGCAATTCCTCAGTCCGCCCGTGGGGGCGCTTTGCAGTCACACTCCGCATCGGCCCCAGGTGGCTTTGTGACCCAGGCAGAGTCTTGCATGGCCCAGGGTCTTGCATGAGTGCTGCAAAGGGGCGCATTACCCTCCGCCCGGAGCTTCTCCCCAGAAAGGACCCCAAGGAAGGGCGTGGGGCCCCAGGAGAGTCTTGGGCTCCTTCACAATCCAGGGGGTGCTTGGATAGTCTTGGGGTGCTTAGACAGCCCTGGTCCCTTAGTCCTGGAGGTAGACGCAGTTTTTTTTTGAGGTGGGGTCCCGGGGATTGAACTCAGGGGCACTCACCACTGAGCCACATCCCCAGCCCTATTCTGTGTTTTATGTAGAGACAGGGTCTCACTGAGTTGCTTAGCGCCTCGCCATTGCTGAGGCTGGCTTTGAACTCGCGATCCTCCTGCCTCAGCCTCCCGAGCCGCTGGGACGACAGGCCTGGCCACCGCCCGGCTGGCTCATGCACTTCTGACTGATTCCCACAGTCGGGGCTGAGGCCGGCAGCTCTTCAGTTTCTTCTGGGGGCGACTCACCCCCAAATCCACATCTTCCTGCCCAACTCCTGGGTGGGGCTCCCGGTTCCTCTGCAGAGCCGTCGCCCCAGAAATAGTGACGGGTGCACCCAGGCACAAGAAATCACTCCTCAGCACCGGCTCCTTGCCCAGCGTCCCTGGACAGGCAGCTCCCCCTGCCCAAGGGCAAGCCCAGGTTCCAGGGCAGCGGTCCGTGGACCGGTGCTGGGGGCAGTTGGTCTCCGGAAGCAGGACCGCGTCCCTCACGCTTTCTGTCCTCTCGCCAGGTACTCGCCATGGCAAAGGCTGTTCCCTCCCATCCCGCAGGTGAAAGAGGAAGTAACCAGCGACTTCCTGTCAAACCAGGTGGGTGGATCCCCGCTTCATCCGGTCCGAGCTGCAGCCCTGAGCAGAGGGTGCGCAAGGACAGCTTTCCGCCCTGGCTGAGGCGGCTCAGGGGCCCCTTCCCCGGCGGCCACCAAGGAGCAAGGTCCTGTGTGCTGGCGCCCTGGAAATTCTGAGGTCCCTGGCTGGGCTCGGGGGTACCCAGCTCCCTCTCTCTGGGATCGGTGACTCACCTGGCCATAATTAGCAACCCTTACCGGTCGTCTTTGTGCCACAAACTGGGGGTTAACACAGTGGACGACTGTCCATAACAGCTCTGGAGACCAGAGCAGTAAGGTGAGGCTCTGCAGGGTCCATGCCCCCGCTAAAAACTCTGAACGATGCGTTGCGACCTTCTCTCAAATTCCATGTGGAAGTCCTGACCCCAGGACGTTGGGATGTGCTGTGTGTGGCGACGGGTCTTCACAGAAGTGACGGAGGTGCAGTGAGGCCCCCAGGGTGGCCCTGATCCACACCTCCACCTCCAACTTCCAGCCTTGAGGATTAACTTAGGAAGGCTTCCCCTGCCTTTTCAGTTCCTGGGGCTCCAGGTGGCCCTGGGCTGGTGGCCCCGTCCCTCCAGTCTCTGCCTCCGTCTCCACGGGGCTCCTCTTCTGTGTCTGTGTCCCCTCTTCTGTCTCTTGGGAGGACATGGCCATTGCACTAGGGACACCCTGACCCAGGAGGAGCTCATCTCAGGGTCCTCCACTAACGACCTCTGCAGAGACCCTGTTTCCATCTGGCCACACTGACAACCCCTGACCCCGTTCCTGCCTCTGGATTTACCTGTTCCAGACTTTTCTATCAATGGAACTGCACACTGTGTGGACTTTGGGGTCTGGCTCTGTCATTGACCATCTGGTCTTCAAGGTCCATCCACATCCTAGTAAGTGTCAGAACTCGGTTCCTTTTCACGGTTGCGTAATATTCCACTGTGCATCTGGACGCTGTTCCATAAATTTCTTGAACCACTGACGGACACTTGGGTGGTTTCTACCTTCTGGCCATTGTGGACAGTGCTGGTCTCCTAGATGGCTTCTTCGTTAGGACAACCAGAGGGTCACTTGTGGACCATCTCACCTGTGCGATTTCTTCTCCCTCTTAGGTCACCTGGCTGGAGTCTCATCCTCCACCAGACTCCCAGGAACCCGAGGATGTCCTTCCTGTGGAGGAAACACCATAAAATGACGGCCCTAGATGAGCAGAGAAACCAGCGCCCCCTTCCTCTTCCAAAGGTGACCCCTGCCCAGGGAGATTCTCGGAGCAAAATCCGTCTTGACCACCAACGCCACCCACAAAACCTGGCAGCGAAGCCTGTTTGCATGCGGGGTGGTGACAGAGACACCACCAGATTGAGCCCAGCGCCGTCCGGGGCTCACGTTGCCTGGCGCGTCCATCTGCGGGGAGGCATCGAGGACGTGTGCAGTGACGGCTCCCTGAGCTGCTCTGAGCCCGAGGGTCGTCACAGTGCCCCATGACTTGCTCGGAAGCGCCTGGGGAGATGTAGGCCGATGGGAAGAGTCCATCCCGTCCTCCTCAACCTCTGGTCCTCCACCAAGGAAAAGCTCAGAAGTGAAGCCGGGCACGGCGGTGCACGCCTGTCATCCCAGGTGCTCAGGAGGCCGAGGCAGGAGGACGGCACGTTGGAGGCTGGCCTCGGCAACTTAGTGAGACCCTCATCAACTCAGCAAGACCCCATCTCAAAATAAAAATAAAAAAATAAAAAGGGCTGGGGATGCGGCTCAGTGGTTAAGCACCCCTGGGTTCAATCCCTGGTACCAAAAAAAAAAAGTTTCTCCGAGTGTCTGTTCGACTTGGCACAAACTGTCCCACGTGCCTGAAGGCCCAGGCAGGAGACCGGAGGCAGTTTTCACAAGTCTCTGGAGAAGGCCAAATCCTCCAGCTTCCCATACTGAAAAGTGGAAAGTGAGGAAGGCTGGTCTCCCAGGAACTCAGGCTGGCTCCTGCAGGACGGGTCTAGGGACACGGATGTGAGTCACAGCGGCCAAGATGCGGAAGCCACCCCGGTGCCCCTCAACGGCTGAACAGATTGAGAAAATGTGCTGCCCATTTCTCAGAGGAATACTATTCAGCCATGAAAAGGGAAATGCTGTCGTGTGGGCAGTAACGAGGTTGGAATGGGCGGGCGTCACACCCTGTGAAATGATTCAGGCGGGAAAGACAAGAAGGGCAGGTTGTCTCTTGTGAGTGGACGTTAAAAAAAAAAAAAAGCCCATCTGAACATACAAGAATGATCTCCAAGGTGTGAGAATGAGGGGTGAGGCTGGAGGATAGAAAAAAAATGAAGGTTTGATCGGTGCACGCCACAGGCGTGCGTGCACATTTCCCAGTGGACCCCATTCGCGTGAGTAATTAATCGGGGTTCGTGAAAAAAATCAAGTGAAAAACAAACCTGTTAGTAACGCAAGCTCGGCGTACTCAACTGTAATAGTGGAGGCTCAGGAGGCTGAGGCAGGAGGATCACAAGTTGGAGGTCGGCCTCAGCAACTTAGCGAGGCCGCAAGAAACTCTGTCTCTAAAGAAAACATAGAAAGGGCTGGGGAGGCGGCTCGGCCCGGGTTCCATCCCTGGTACCGAAAACCAGAGACAAGTATGGGTTTTGCAGAAGGCCATGGCGGCTGATTGGAAAAGATTCCGATGCAAAACGGGCCTGGCTCTGCTCAGGACAGGGACGAGATAAGCGGAGGGAACAGCGGGGTCTTTCAAAAGACTTCCTGTGTGTGTGGGAAACAAGGGGCGACGGCCCGGGGCTGAGGGGCCCCCGGCTGTGGGGCTATCTCCGTGGCCAGCTGGACAGGGGAGGCGGACACTGTCAGAGACCCTGTCACAACTCCGGGGAGCCACGGCCTCAAGGTGCGGCTGCCGATAACGGCTCGGGCGCAGACTCGGCACCGAGATTACCAGAGGAGGTTGTGCAAGGCTCAGCCTCAGCTGAGGTCGCCTCCCGGGCACGGAAGACAGAGGGAAATGAGAGACCAGAACCTGGGAAGGCAGCTCCAGGGCAGGCTGACCGCCAGCAGGAAGGGGAGGCCATCAGGGTACACAGAGGGCAGGGGACAAGACCTGCGTCCCAGGAGTGACCAAGGGACCCAGGGCAGCCTCCTGGGACCAGAGACCAGGTGCAAAGAACTGGAGGAACAGAAATGGAAGGCCACCAAGTGGGTGGATTCCAGAAACAGGCGTCCAGCTCTCACCCTGGAGGGCAGAGGCTGGACCAGGGTCCCAGGCTGCTCCCTCCACAGGCTCCTCCAGCCTGGA
>CM053417.1:120398817-120422046 GCA_028644305.1 Xerus rutilus | reverse complement strand
CTCCTCCTCCTCCTCCTCCTCCTGCTCCTCCTCCTCCTGCTCCTCCTGCTCCTCCTCCTCCTCCTCTTCCTGCTCCTCCTCCTCCTCCTCCTGCTCCTCCTCCTCCTGCTCCTCCTGCTCCTCCTCCTGCTTCTCCTCCTGCTCCTTTTCCTTTCCCCCCATCTCTGAATTTATAGGAGTCTTATTTTAAATCGACAGAAATAAAATGTTTTCCCATTCTGCTTTACTTACGGATCCGTCTCCTCCCTAGAGATCATGAATCCACCCAACGTCACTACCAAGTGCAATACAACCTACTCCTTCATGGAGTGGACAATGTTCAGTCATTTCCACAAGGTCTTCAATTATGAACTTCAAGTAAACAAGGTAAACTTTTCCCCCAGGGAGGATCTCGACGTCTCTCATCTGGGCTGCCTTTGCAGCCTGTGGGGGTGGGCATAGTCTCCGCACACAGGAGACAAAAAAATGAACTGTTAAAAAAGTGACGGATATAGGAAGAGCCGGGTGAGTGGCACACGCCTATCTTCTCAGCTCCTGGGGAGGCTGAGGCAGAATGAAAGCAAGTTGGAGGCCAGCCTCAGCAACTTAGCAAGGTTCTAAGCAACTTAGAGAGACCCCATCTCAAAACAGATATCAAATTAAATTAATGAAATTGTGATCCTCCTGTCTCAGCCTCCTGAGTCACTGAGATGACAGGCATGTGCCACCATGCCCCACCCTACACTAGCTTTTAAAAATGAAAGCACAAATTTATTTCTCCTTTTGGCTGATTCAAGGGGGCAGGTAGAGCTGCAGCGCCAGGTAAAGTCGTAGCCTGGCTTGAAGTTGGATGCCGCACTGTGCACGCTTAGGGAACACCCAGCCTGTTGCCCCAGCATGAATTTCCCCTGGGTACATCCAGGTGCAACTGGGAAGATATTGGTCCTGGCCACTGGGGGCCCAAGAGCCCCCCACCCAGGGTCCATGACTTCTCAGCTCAGGGCTTGGTCTTCACTCCTTCACCAGCATCTTCCTAAAGCCCCTTTTGCTTTGATGGGCGCCCTGGGTAAACCTTAGGGGAAGCAGAGGGTGGGCTTGAGGGTCTTTCTCAGGGAAAACATCCAGCCTGTCACGAGTGCTTGCTTTTTTTCTTGCAGAGTACAGGAACCAGCTTCACAGAAACTGTGAGTAGACCCGACCCCTCTTCCCCCACCGAACTTGGCACATGCAAGGGCGAGTTCATCTTTGCCATGACTGTCCAGCAGCCCCCATTGGATGGGCTGCAGCTGTGGGCACCAGTGAAAATCTTGCAAAGTTTGCTTTCATCTCCAAATCGAGCAACAAGGGGTTACAGTCAGCTTTTCACTGCTGTGACCAAGACACCTGACAAAAAAAAATGCAAAGGAAGGAAAATTTATTTGGGCTCATGGTTTCAACTCCATGGCTCTGGCCCAAGGTGAGGCAGATCAAAATGGCAGAAGGGCCTGGAGGAGGAGAGCAGCTCAGGACGTGGCACCAGGAAGCAGAGAGAGCTCTGCTCACCAGGGACAGGATAGAGTCCCCAAAGATATATGGCACCAGGAAGGAGAGAGAGAAGGAAAAAAGAGAGAAGCCGGGGACAGGATATAGTCCCCAAAGGCACCCCAGTGACCACCTCCTCCAGCCACACTTTACCTGCCTACAGTCACCACCCAGTTAGTGCATTCAAGTGGATTAATCCACTATTAGCATACACTGCTCATGACCCAATCATTTCACCTGTGAACTTTCTTGCATGGTCTCCCACATGAGCTTCTGGGGGACTCCTCACATCTAAACCAGAACACAAGTCAGTGGAGGCTCAGAGATGACATCTTTGAGACTAGCGAGGCAGACACCGTCTGTGGTGGCTTGGCTGCGCTGCTTTGGGTCTCTGATGGCACACCATGGTGGCGAGCATGTAGTGGAGCCCAGCTGCTGACCTCATCATAGCCAGGTAACAAAGAAGAGCCTGAGGTCCCAATGTCCACAGTCCTGTGCTGGGAATGTCCTAATAGAAAACCATAAACCATGTGGCTTGGACAAGACATGGTCTGGTGGTTGTAGAGGTCACAGAACAAGGTGTGGCTGGCTGCTCTCCCTCTGCAGCTGGCGGGGATGCTGTGCCCCGGGTGTCTCCTGACAGTCTCTCTGAGTGTCCAAGTTCCACTCTTAACAAGGACACCAGTCACTCTTGCATAGGGGCACAGCCTGCCCTGCGGCTACCGTGTTTAGCCCAGTACTCCTGCAGTCCTGCAGTGACCTTATGTCCCAGTAAGGCCCCTCCTCCCTCCCTCCTCCTCCTCCTCCCCCGTCCTCCCTCTTCTCCTCCCTCACCTTCTTCCTCCTCCTCTAGGTTTCCACAAACTTCTTCCAGCTGCCCAATCCGGGCAACTACCAGGTGAAGATAAGGGTCAAGGACGACAAGAACACCCTGGGGCCATGGAGCCAGTGGAGTGCTCCCCAGAGCTTCTGTGAGTGGCCCCTCCCGCGTCTCTCGGTCAGTGTGCAAGCCCAGCGCCTGACAGGCCTCCACCTGGAGCCTGAGGGTGGCTTTGGTACTCAGTGCCCAAGGAGGGGACCCCTGCCTGCCCATTTCTGTCCCTCAGAGGCCCCTGCCTGAGGCCACCTGTGCCCACTGAGCGCAGAGCCTGGGAAAAGAAGGTGGTGAGCTAGAAGCCCCTGGGCCTCTACTGCTGAGGCTGGTGTGGGCAGTGGGGTCCGCGTCTTCCAGCCACAGCGACCCTGGCTGTGGGCTCTCAAGTGTCATTCAGAGCAGGTTCCCCCAGGATGAACCTGCCGGCTCCCTGTCCCTCGAATCTGAGGACCGGCTGGGGCACCCTCAGGAGGAGCACTCCCCGGGCTGGCCGTGTGCTGCCTTGGCCTCCCCCTCTGCCCAGCCAGGCAGGGCCAGGCAAGGTCAGGCCAGCTGGAAGCACCCAGAAGGGGTGTCGAGGGGCACAAATGCCCGTTAATGATCCCCCACTGGCCAGGGACTGGCCGGTGTGCAGGCATCTGGGGCTACCCCTGACCTGGCCTTCAGCCACCGTGGGCATCAAGGGAAGGTCAGGAGGGGGCGCCGCCTCGTCATCTCGCAGGTGGCTGCTGACCCCAAGCAGGCGCCGCCCTGCTGGCCAGCCTCGTTTTCTGGGTGCCCCTGGCAGGGTCGGGAGTCGCCATCCTGGGGCACCGGGACAACCTTGGACGTGAGCCCTCCCGCCCGCCTTCACTCAGGGTGTGACCCCGATGAGGACAAGCCCTCGCCCATCCTGTGGACATCTCTGCTGGCGGCGGCGGGGACGCTGGTCATCGCGCTGCTCGGGCTGTTCCTCTGCAAACAGTAGGCGACGCGCCGCCCTCCGCTGGGTCGCGCATCCTGCGCACGATCGCCGCCCCTCGCTGCCAGGGGACCCCATGCACCCGGGCCCGGCGTGGCCGCTCCTGGGATCCGAGTGCAGCCGCTCCCCGCGCTCCCGGCCCGCGCCGCCCAGGCTTCACCGCCCAGGGGCCTGTGGGGCCTTCCCTTCCCTTCGAGGGCCAGCTGACCCCTCCTGGAGGAGTCCCCGAACCTCACAGTGGGGACCCAGCTCCGAGTTTCCAGGGGGAAACCCTGATCCCACCCTCGGGAGCCCGTGCGCCACTCGTCCCCCCACCTCGTCCGGTTCATGCTGGACGCCCTGTGGGTGCTTGGACTTAGCAGCTGACCGCCATCCGCCCCAGGCAGGGGACAGTCTTCTGTGCAGCTGCGTGGGGAGGGACAGCTGGGGTCCGGCTGGTGGCTTGGAGCAGGTCAAGAGTCCTGACGTGGAACCCGAGGGACCATGTCAGAGCCACCTCCGCCCCACGTGGGTGACAGACCCGGCGCCCAGGGCTCTGCGTCCGGGGTGCGGGTGTGTCGCTGCACTGGGCTGGGCTCCCCAAGACCCAGCTGCCTGTGGGTGTCCTCAGGGTGGAAGAGGGCTTGTCCCCTACCACCCAGCAGGCCCGCGGGGCACAGAGAGGACCCGGTGGTCAAGCAGGCGCTGGGCAGGCCCAGCCAAAGCCCATGACAACGGCACCGCGGAGTCCTGTCCCGGGGGCTTGCGGATGAGACGCCCCCACAGGCGGCTGACCGGTCCACGTCAGCGGACCCTCCGCGTCGCTGGGCGGCGCGCTGGGCGGCCTTGGGTTCGGAGCGCGGGTGTCTTTCCTCCCAGGTTTTCCTTGATGCAGAGAATCTTCCCTCCAGTCCCCCGCGTGAGGGCGCCTGTCTGTGACCACGTGCCCAATGGAGAGCTGGTATGTCGTGTGTGGTGCCATCTGGGGACATGGGGTGGCCTCAGCCGGCCCAGGGGGCAGGATGGCGGCAGGGTTGGGGCCTCCAGCTCCAGGTCAGAGCCCGGTCTGGACCGCAGGGCCTCTGTGGCTTTGGGAACGAAGTGACTGTCCTGTCTGCCCTGTCCCCACAGTTGGTCCTGCAGGCGGGCAGAGAGGACTGTCCGGTGGCCGAGGTGCAGGTTTTAAAGGAGACATGATGCGAGGGACCTCATGCACCCGGGGCCCGGCTTGGCTCCTCTGGGATCCGGGCAGATGCCACCGCAGGACCCGGCCAGACCCCCGCACGGCCTGCTTCCTGGGACAAACGGACTTGCCGAGGGCGGGGACAGGGGACACCCGCTCGGTCGGCGCCGCCTGGGACAATGAAACCCGCGCACTGGGTCCCTCAGGTGGTCCTGACGGCTCACTGGCTTCACGGGACCCTGCGCCACCCGGGGCTCCGCCACCCAGGCTTCTAACAAGTGGCAGCGCCCAAGACTCCCCGGGAACCGCGGCCCGGGCCCTTCCTGCCGCGGATGGATCTCAGCGCTCTTCCCCTTTCTTGACATGGTCCGTGCGGCCAGGGTCCCGTGTCCCCCGCAAGCCCTGCGTGCGGGCGCGTCTCCACCCACAGACACGCGAAAGGCCGCAGGGGGGCACTGCTGGTGTGCCCGCGGGGACTCCGGGGCTGGGTCCCCAGGGCCCTGCAGTGACTTCTGCCCCCTGCTTTAACCGAGGGTGCGGACTTCAGCACCCTGTGTGTGACCTGTCGCTGCTCCGAGCCCTCCCGGGAGCCAGCCGGGACCGCCAGCACAAACCCCACAGGACAGTGACTTCCACAAAAAATCTGAGCAGGGCCTTCCTTTGAAATGCTGTTGGGGGTCACCCACTGGTCCTGTAGCTCAGCTCGGAGCTGGCGTCGTCACCGTGGAGAAATCCTCGGGGACAGCTGGGGGCTGGAACCCCAGCTCTAAATGGACCCCCCCCCAAGAGGCACAAAGCAGTGACAAAGGGCCCTCCAAGGGTCAGAGACCTGATCCAACCAGGCTCCTCACCAGGTCAAAATGTGCCCAAAGCTGATGCCTATGGGGGATCTGGGTGGCAGGCTGGGCCTCAGGTCAGGTTCCCTGGGGAGGAGCCAAGGTAGCCGGGACACCAACCCCGTGACCCACACCTGATGCTCCCAATTCACACCTTGACCCCATCCTGCATTGAGCCAGGGCCTCTGAGACCCAGGGCCGGCTCCTGGGTCCCCAAGGCTGAGGAACCCTGAGTTCAGTCTTTGGCCTGATGGGTGAAGGCAATCCCGGGTGACGTTCCGCAGCTGGGAACTTGAGCTTCTGCAGGAACAAGGCCAGAGCTCCCAAGTGCCTGGTCACCCCTGGGTCCCAGCACGGAAACTCCTTGGTTCCTGCCAGAGTGGACTTGAGGGGCTGCGGCCAGAGGAGCCAGCAACAGGGGAATGTCAGAGAACCCTGGGGCATGTCACCGCAAGATGCACTGCTAACCTCACCTCGGGCCCAGGGAGCTGGTGCTGGAGATGGGCTCTGGGAGGTGCTGAGCTCAGGCTGCAGCGCCTGGACCTGGGCTGTCCCTGCAGAGCTGGGGGGATCAGGGTCTGGGGTCTCTAAGCCCCCGGGCTGGGGGTTTGTCACAGCAGCCCAGGAAGATGGATAGAGTGACATATCAGCCCTCTGAGCAGTGCAGTGACCTGAGTGTGTGTCCCCAAGTTCCCATGTGGGATCCTCACCCAGGTGCTGGAGGTAGGGATCAGCTCCTGAGGTGCAGCCCAGGAAAGGGACGAGGGTCCTTATCAGAGACCCAGAGGGCTCCAAGCCCTGGCAGCCCTGAGGACCCAGGAACCAGCCCCCAGCAGACCTCACATCTGCCCTGCCTGGACCTTGGGCTGCCAGAGCTTTGAGCAAAGGACGCTACCTGCAGGGAGGTGCAGGACACAGGCCAGTCTCCAGATGCCTCTGCTCATCAGGACAGCTGACCGGGGACCTCACCGGGACTACCTGAGGGTACCTGGCAGCCCTCCTGCCCTCCCCAGCCTGGCCACTCTGCCATGGCATGGTTGTCCTGCGCTTCCCTCCCGGCCACTGTCCAGCTGAGCTGCTGGAGGCACGGCCACCCCACCCGAGGCTTGGCTGGACACCGGGCCCTCGTGTCCTGTTTTATTGTTCTCAGCAGAATGCCCGACATGGAACAGAATTGCAAATATTCAGCTGTGCAAGAGGAGCTAGTGCTTAGGTACAAATGCAGACATGATTCTGTTTAAATAAATACTCAAGCACGAGGCGGGTCCCACAAGCATCTGGACTCTAGGTCTGCCTGGCGGACCTGCCTGGCCCTTGGACCCGCATGACATGGTCAAGACCCCCCTGGGAGCCAACTCGTGGAGTGGGGTGTCCGTGGTCCCACATGATCACAATGAGTGCCCTCCAGCGCCCCCAGCCCTCTACAGACACCCCCTGGCCAAGAGAAAGACTGGAATTTCTGGAAGGTCCGTGGTCCCCAGCAGCGGGCGCTCCGCCCTCCTGGTCCCGCGCCCCGCGGGCGGCGTGGCCTAGATGACCTTCTTGAGCTCGTCATACAGCACCAGCACGAAGGCCCCGCCCATGCCCCGCAGGACGTTGGACCAGGCACCTTTGAAGAAGGCTTTGCCCCCCTCGTCCTTGAAGATCTTCCTCCAGCAGTCCACGGTCCCCGTGTACATGATGTCGGCTGCGGGGAGGACGGGGACAGGGTCAGGGCCGCTGGCCAGTTAGGAAGACGGGAGGGATGCCCCCGCCCCTGGGGACCTCAGACAGGACTGGCACCCTGAGCACGAGCACTGCAGGCAGCAGCTCGGACAGAGCCAGGCCCTGCTGCTCCCGCCCTCCCGGGGCTGCAGCCCCAGTGGGCCCGGGTCAGTACCTCCTTTGCGCCCCGACTGCATCATCATGCGTCGCCGCACGGTGTCGAAGGGGTAGGACACCACGCCGGCCACGGCCGTGACGGTCTGTGCGATCATCCAGCTCACCACGATGTGCGTGTTCTTGGGGTCGGGGAGCATGCCTGTGGGGAAGGCCAGTGTCAGCCCAGCTCCCGCTTCCGGCCACCTCCCTCCAGGGGAATCCCAGGACCAGGTGACCCTCCCAGCACCCAAGGTCAAGACAGGGTCCCTCAGGGCCAGGCAGCTCCAGAGAGGCCTCTCTGCAGGGGAGGGAACTGTCCAGGTGAAGGACAGCAGGCCTGCATACCACAAGCCTGGGCCCCAACGTCCCCGTGTGGTGGGGACATGAGCCCTCCTCAAACTCCTGCAGTGCTGGCCCCAGGACCTCAGAATGTGCTGTATGTAGAAACAAGGTTTTACAGTGGTCAGGTAGGCAAGGTCTCCAGGGTGGGCCTGGGTCAACAGCACTGGGTCCTTCCTCTAGATCAGAGCGCAAGGCCCCTGCACTGCCCAAGTGGAGGCCAGAGCCGAGGCCAGGGCGGAGGCTGCTGGGCCTCCCTGCCTCCAGTGGCCCCCGCCTCACTCACCCTTCGCCGTGTCATACACCCCGAAGTAGGCCGCCCTGTAGATGATGATGCCCTGCACGGATACGCTGAAGCCCTGGTACAGGCCACGGATGCCGTCCGACTTGGTGATCTTCATCAGGCAGTCGCCCAGGCCCCTGAACTCCCGCTCCGTGCCCGACTTGCCCACGTCGGCGGCCAGGCGGGTCCTGGCGAAGTCCAGCGGGTAGACGAAGCAGAGCGAGGTGGCCCCGGCCGCGCCTCCGGAGGCCAGGTTGCCGGCGAAGTACCTCCAGAACTGCGTGTGCTTGTCCACGCCCCCCAGGAAGACCTGCTTGTACTTATCCTTGAAGGCGAAGTTCAGGGCTTGCGTGGGGAAGTAGCGGATCACGTTGGCCAGGTTGCCCCTCCAGAAGGACAGCACGCCCTGCTCCTTGGGGATGCGCACGATGCAGTCCACGATGCCTTTGTACTGCTTGTCCGCCGCGATCTGCTTGCTGGCATGCTGCACCTGCGCGGAGGCCCAGGGAGGCGGCCTTCAGAGAAGGGCCTGGCCCACGTGCCCAGGGACACCTGCCCGCACTCAAGCAAGCAGCCTGCAGAAACCAGACGCCGGGCACGAGTGGGGAGAAGCTCGGGCGCCTTCACCTTGACCAACCCGGCTTTGGATACAAAAATGCTCGTTACCCAGCTGCTACTGTCGCCGTTTAAATGTAACCCGGGGTCCTGGCAACCATGTTGCCAGCCACCGCGCTACTCACTGGGACGCTCAGCGGGTGCACTCTGGTTTACAGCTGTGCGCCCGCGGGTTGTAACCACTTAGTAACAACTCAGACCAGAACCGGTGTCCCCTTATCACCGGGCATCAGCGGGACACCTGCAATCTGGGCTCGCCGGCCACTGTGCATTGGGCACGGAACGGATCGCACAGCGAGACACCAGGCTGGAGGCCGCCCAGGGGGCCCGTCCATCCCCATTGGGTCTCGGTGACCCGCTCAAGGTCACAGGCACTAGGCCGGTGCGCACAGCCTGGCCAGCGCGCATGCGCCTCCCCGGCAACGCCGCGGCGGTCCCCGCCCCTGAGATGCGGCAGCGCCCATGTGACCGAGCCCCCGGAAGCCAGAGCAGCGCGGACAAAGCGTCCGCGGCCTCCCACTTCCGGCGCCCGCCCGCCCGCCCGCCGGGTGCACGCGGCCCGTGCAGCGCAGCCCAGCTGCCCGCGCGCCCCGGATCCCGCGCCCCTGCCGGCCGCGCGCGCCTACCTGCAGCAGCAGCTTGACCCGCTCGATGGGGGCCACTGCCGTCTTGGAGATGGCGGCGGCGATGCCCCCGGCCAGGAAGTCCTTGGCGAAGGAGATGGCCTGTTCCGTCATGGTGGCGCGGCGAGCGGAGGGGCGGAGGGCGGAGAGCTGAGCGCGGGCGCCGAGAGCCGCAGGGAGGCCGCCGCTCGCGCAGCGCTGCCGCCACCGGGACCGAAAGGACAGGGTGGCCAGCGCGCAGCCGCTAAGGCGCCGACGCCCCGCCCACGCCCCGCCCTGCGGCCCGCGCTCCGTGCCCATTGGCTGCGCCGCCCGCCCGCGCCCCGCCCCGCGGACCGCGCGCCGCGCCCATTGGCTGCGCCGTCCCGCCCCCGCACGCGCGCCGCGCCCCCGCGGGCCGCCGGGAGCCCCGCCCACCCGCGCCCCCTGGCCACGTGCCCGCCGGCTGCGCCGCCCACCCGCGCCGAGGCCGGTGGACAGCTCGTCCCGCCTCTGCGCCCCGCGGGCCGGGGGCTCTGCGGCCGTCGTGACCTTGACAAGGTCGAGGCGCGAACCGGATGCGTCCTTCCCGTGGGGCTGTGCAGCTGGGAATGCGGCCGCGGGGCGCGGTCCACCCCGAAGGGAGGCCGGACCCGCGTCTTTCGAGGCTTTGAGCGCGCGACACGCGGTGCCCTGACCTTTGACCCCCGGCTCCCCCAGACCCTACACTCCCCCGCCCTGCGTGTCAAACCCCAGCGCCCTCCAAGTCCACCTGCAGGTCCTGCGAACCCCTCCCTGACCTTGATCCCCTGCGGACTCTCGGGGTGTGTCCACTGTGATGCCCTCGGCCACCACGTGCTCCTGCCAGGCCTGGCGCTGAGATGGGCCCTGGGCTCCCTCCTGTGCTTCCACCCTGGGGGCTGCCGAGAGGGCCAGGCACCCGGTGGGAGGTGGCAGCCTGTGCCCTCTGTGTGGCAGGAGCTGAGCCGAGGCCTCCTGGAAGCCCACGGTCCAGCGGCCTCTCTGGGACTCTCTCTCCCCTTCCTCCCTCTTGCTCTCTGCTTCGTCCTTCTTGGTCCTTCCGGGCGCTCCGGCCCCCCACGAGAGCTAGCCAGGCCGGCCAGGCGCTCCACGAGGGCCACACCTGGCCCTGCCTCCTCGCTGCCTCTGCCTCCGGAGCCTCAGTGCCCCCTCTCCACCCTGTCTTTCGTTCCTCCCTCTGTCCTGGTCTTTCCCTCGCCCTCCTTTTCCCCCACTTTTCTTTCCTCTCCGTTTTTCTGGGAAGTGTGCTGTGCATTTCTGAGGCTGCGTGCGGGGTGGACGGGGAGGAGAAGGTCCCCCGGGGTGGGCCAGGCTCCCTCTGGGGGCTCTGAGCAGAGGCGCGGAGAGACCGACTCTCGTAGGAGAAAGTGTCCCTCAGACATTTAGGTTCAGGTTACTGAACTGGCCTGACTGGGTTGGGAGGGACGCTAGGATGGCTGTCAGTGGCCCGCAGCCTCTGAATCTAGATCTATCTGGTCAGTACTGGTCACTCTTAGCTCCTGGAATGTGGCCTTCCTGTTTCTGAGCCCTGTGACCCCGTTAATCCCCGTGCCACAAGGGCATGCTGTGGGGGAGTCGGGGACACAGGGAGGGGAGGAGCCAGGCAAACCTCCCGCTTGGAAATTAGGGCAGGCTGGAGAAATGGTACCACTGGATCTCGGCGCCTGTCCCCCACCCCCAGACCCCACTGCAGCCAGCCAGGGTGCTCCCCTGCTCTGCTGTGGCGCTGATTGGATCTGCCTCCACAAAGTACCTGGGTGCGCTCAAAAGTGGGTGAATGAACCTGGAGGGAGGGGTGTTTTGGAGAACCCGGGCTGGGGAGTAGCAGGGTGGTGGGCCACCGACCTAGGACGCTCCCCAGCAGCACCAAATAAATAAGCAGAAGACCAGTCGTGGGGTCTGGTGTCCTAAGAGGACTCCCTGCAAAAAGGGGGCCCCTAGAAAGCCCCTGTCCCCTAGTAAAGCCATTGGGGGCCGATGGAGAAGCTGTTTGCCCAGGAGTCGGTTGTCCTTGGTCTGCTGGCCTCAACCGGAGCTCAGGAAGTCCAGGGCACGGTTCTTATCAAGCGCTGCATCAGACAGGCAGCCCTGGTATGCAGCAGGCGCTCAAGGCCTCGCTGAGGGAATGACTGACTTCCAGGGAAGGGCAGATCTGCTGCCCGGTGGGGTCCTGCACTGACCTCTGCCCTTGTGGTCCCTCCTGGTGTCTGAATCCCAAAAGCCACATGGGGACACGCACAGGTGCCTTCTCCACATCCCTCCAGACTGCCCTACAGTTCCCAGAAGTGACAGGGCAGTTGGCTGTGGTCACGTTTCCTCTGTAATCACTTGTGGTGGACGCAGACGAGGGTCCAGGAGCCCGGGGACCCTCCATGCACCCTGTGTGTGAAGTTTCTGGGTCTCTTCTGGCCTGGAGGCCGGGGTTGCCTGGGGCTGGTGCCTGGGGGGGGGGCGCTGGGCTATGTCTGTGGGATGGATGCACGAATGGGGGTGTCCCTCAGCTCCAAGGGGTTCAGTCACCCACAGGAAGTGCTGCTGCAGCACAGCAGGGGTCGGACACCTACCGCTGCCCCCTGGCCCCTTCCCCCCTGGGAAGGCGGCTCTGTAGTCCACGTTTAGAGGAGCCGTGGAGACGGGTCTGGTGCTCCAGCGGCCACTGCTGGGCCTCAGGCCCGGGCAGTCACGAGTCCCCAGCTGCTACCAGCGGCTAGCATGGCGTGGGGCATGGGTGACCCCTGGGACGGAGCTGCGGCCACCTCTGGGTGTCTCCACGGACGGCCCCGCGCCAGCCTCCACCCTGCATCCCTCAGCCTGGAGCGGCCTTTGCAGGGGACCTAGGTGGTCCGTCTGCTCCCCACTCCCTGGAAACTCCTGCAAGGCTGGGACCTCCTGTCCCCAGTGCCACCAGCCTGAGGGCCAACGGCTAGAGAAGAGGCTGGAGTGTTCAAAGCCAGGGCCTCTGCCGTGCATTTGAACAGTGTTAAGAGGGACCGGGTCAGCTGAGGACCGTCTTGCACAAGTCCACACACACACACAGGCCTGTGAACTCCGTGCACTGTATGAACACGCATCACGTGGCGACGCGAGGTTTCCAGACAGCGTTTGAGTACCTACACGGTTTATAAGTGACCTGTGCCTCTAGCCACCTGCGCCGGTTTTGATCAAGAACAGGTGAGCCATTCCTGCGCACAGGGGGCTGTGGGAGGGGCCCGGCTGGCCTCTCTCCATCTCAGTAGCAAGCGGGCTAAAGCCACCGCGAGCCTGCGACCGCCCAGCAAGAGCGTGCACGGCTTGCGGTTAAGGGATCCCGAAGCGCAGAGCAGGTCGCGCCCCCACGGTGGGACGGCCACAGCTGGGCCTTCGCCATTAGTCACGCCGTGGTTCACAGGTGGGAGGGCTGCCGTGAGGGCAGGAGCTCGCAAGGCTGGTGTCCTGCAGAAAGGGCCCTGGTCTCCCGGTCTCTGCCAGCCCTTGGGGCCTCCAGGCCGCTGGAGAAGGTGCCACCAGCACCCTGAGGACATTCAGGGGCAAGGCCCAGCCCAGAACCTGTGGGTGTGCGGTGTGCGCACAGCTGGCGTCTGGCAGGCGTGTTGGGACCTGAGTGTGGTGGCCCTGAGAGGAGACCCCGTCCGGGGAGAGGGCTCCGCCCAGGCAGTGGAGACGGGCAGCTGGGGAAGGGGCAAGGGTCCCGGACCCCGTGCCAGGCCGGCACGACCTTGCGCCTGAGCTCCCGGCTGTTCCAAAGCTCGCCCTGGGTTGGGGTGGGTGTCCCCGTGGTGCTGGGTGCGGTGGGTGAGCGCCCTACCCCGGAGCCCCGCCAGCCCAGAGGCGCCTCTCAGGGTCAGCACCTGGCTGAGAGGCCGACCACCCGCCTGCCCGCAGGTCCGCAGCGCGGCTGTGGGCAGAGCCTCCGGCAGAGCCCGGCGAGCCTGGGGACGTGGCTCGACGTGGCTCGGAGCGCGGAGCTGGGGATGGCCGCTTTATTCTCCCAGGGCAGGTGGGAAGGCCCCGCCCACTGCCCACGTAACCCGAAGAGGGGTGCTTGGGGACACTGAGGACCCTTCTCCCGGGGGTCCACACAGAGGTCAGGCTGGGAGGGTCAGGGGCCGCCGCGGATGCCCAGGACTGCGGCCGGCAAGTCCCCCGCGGGCGCCACCTGCAGGTCCCCAAAGCCATGCAGCTGCAGCAGACCCCGGCACTCGCCTAGGGTCCAGTCCCGGCCCGGCGCCTGCACCAGCAGGGCCAGCTTCGGCCTCAGGCCATCTCGGGCAGCTCCCGGGTCCTCGTCCAGGGCGACTTCTGCCAGCAAGAGGCCACCTCCTGTGGGGAGAGGCAGAGAGCTGGTCACGGCCAACCTCGGGGATCTGAGTGAGGGACAGAGCCACGGAGGGCTCGGGGTCAGCAGGACAGGAAGACAGGCGGCGCGGGTCAAGAGGGACAGAGGGTGGGGGCAGGAGATGGTGGACAGATGGGGACGAGAGGAGAAGCTAGGTCATGGGTGGCAGAGGGTGACAGGCAGATAGGAGAGGCAGGTGGTCAGGTGCTAGGGAGCTAGGTGATAGGTGATTGGCAGGAGGGCTGCATGACAGCTGGGCAGAGGAACAGGACATCGAGATGATATGCGGAGGGAGGAAGGGACCCAGCGATGAGGGACACACGATTGGAGGGCTGACGGGAGGCAGGTGACGGGTCGCTGGGTGTGTGTGGGCCTGTAGAGGATTGGGTGCACAGATGTGACAGGTGACTGGTGGACAGGTGACACACGGACGGACAGGGACAGAGCAGGGCCTGCACAGGCACACAGCAGCAGACAGACAGGGACAGACACAGACGAGGCCCTTAGATGACACCACGGATGCGCAGGCGGTGGAGAGATGGCAGATTCGGGGGCAGGGGGCAGTAATGACAGATGATGGTCATTACGACGGCCGTGAGCGTGAGAGGTGGACGAGTGACTGAGGGATGCCCAACCGAGATAAATGCGTGGCGGCCACAGTGGGGACAGGAGGAGGCAGGACCTGACGGAGACGGGGAGAGAGGGCAGGTGGCGGGCCGAGAGAGGGTAGGGTGGCGGGCCGGGAAGAGCCCAAGGGGCGGGCAGCGCGGACAGCAAGCAGCGCAGGCGAGTGGGCGGGGCCGTGGGCGGGGCCGTTGGTGGGCGGGGCAAGCTCGCGGGGGCGGGGCGTACAGACAGCCTGGGCTGGAGCATGCGCCCCTGAGTGGAGGGCTGGATGCAAGAGGTCAGTGGGCCTCTTCAAGCCCGGGACAGCAGACGGGCGTCCACTGGTGGGGGCCAGGGTCCTGGCAGGACCCCAGGGGGCAGTCAACACAGGAGGGCAGTGCCATCCTCGATGCCCCGAGCACCCCAGGGCAGGACACTGTGGGGGACCTCAGCTTCCTGGGAGGCGGCGTCGGCACATCCCGGACTGGAGGGACCACGGTGTCGCTGGCCCCTCCTCTGTAAGAGCAGGAAGGCTCTTGGCCCCGAGGACGCCGATCACAGGACACAGGGCCACGCAGCCACAGTGCCTGGCGCCCGGGTCCCTGCTGCTCAGCCAGTGGACTCCCGCGGCCCCATGCACAGGGCGATGGCCAGGGGCTGGGCAGGAAAGGAAAGCCCCCGCTCTCACCTGGCCTGCAGGACCCTGCGACCCTCCTCAGCAGCTGGTGGACCCTGTCGTCTGGCCAGTCAGGCGGCAGGCAGGGCAGGATGTAGAGGTCGGCCATGGGGAGGACATCCCTGGACAGGTCACCTGGCGCGGAGGCAGGAAAGGCAGCTGAGGCCACAGACATGGTGTCTGCCTGACTTCGTGCCTGACCAGGGTGGCTCCTGACCTCGTGTCCGAGGGGAATCAGTGTCAGGGCTACAGCCGAGGCAGAGCCAAGGTACAGCGGGGACACGAGGATGGGGACGGGGACACAGGGACGGGCGTGGAGTCAGGCAGGAGCCACACAGCCATCGGGGACAGGGCCAGGGTGAAGGGGAGTCCATCCCAGTCCTGGACACGATGCCACCTGTGGGGACGAGTCCCCGACCAGGATGGCCCCCATGTAATGGCCGTGTCCTCCCGAGAGACAGAAGAGGGGACACAGACACAGAGGAGGAGCCCCGTGGAGATGGAGGCAGAGACTGGAGGGATGGGGCCACCAGCCCAGGGCCACCTGGAGCCCCAGGAGCTGGAGAGGCAGGAGGAGCCTCCCTGGAGCCTGTGGAGGGAGCAGCCTGGGACCCCTGGTCCAGCCTCTGCCCTCCAGGCTGGAGGAGCCTGTGGAGGGAGCAGCCCTGGGACCCTGGTCCAGCCTCTGTCCTCCAGGCTGGAGGAGCCTGTGGAGGGAGCAGCCTGGGACCCTGGTCCAGCCTCTGCCCTGCAGGCTGGAGGAGCCTGTGGAGGGAGCAGCCTGGGACTCCGGTCCAGCCTCTGCCTCCAGGCTGGGCAGCTGGACTCCTCAGTTTTAGTTTGCTTTCTTTTATTAAGGGACCTGGTTTGTGGGCGTTGCCACAGCAGCCCCAGGAGACGGGAGCTGGTCTCCACCTGTGGACACAGAAACCTCTCTGTTTTTGATTCCTAACTGCTCCGTTCAGCAAGGAACGGGAAGCAGCCCACGGATGTGGACCCAAGGCCAAAGGAGGAGCAGAATCCGGTCAGCGTGGAGGCAGAGGCAGGCAGCGGAGAGAACAGGGCGGAGGGTTTGCGGGGTCACTGCCCTTTTCTTTTGTTAACTACTGAAGTATCAAGAAGGGTTGGGGCCGGGCACCTGAGGCCCCGGCAGGCCAGCCTCCTGCACACCCAGTGCCCAGAGCGTGGGGAGATTTCTTTAGGTCCAGAGCAACATCTCCAGTGCCACCTGGAAGTGCTTCTCGGAGTCTAACCTTCAGCCTTAAGCGGGGCTGGCAAGGATTCCTCCTTGAATGCAGATGCGATGGCTGGTGCATCTGTCACTGTTCTTGGGGGTCTCAGTGACATCGGTAGAAGTCCATCTGGGTCCCTCTGCACCCCCCCCACTAGTTCCAACGGGGCTCCCCTTACGTGAAAGCCACGGACATGCTGGGGACATCACGGACACACGCGCCGTACACAGGAGGAGACGACGCCGGGCCAGCGTCACCACGCGGTAGACACGGGACGCTTACCCGGCAGGAAGCTGACTTGGGCGGCGTGTCCACCCTGGGGCTGGAAACGGGACAGCTGCTCGAGGACGTCGGGGAGGTCGAACACCGTCACCTTCAGCCGCGGGGCCAGCTCCCGGGCCAGCTCCCAGGGGAGGGCGCCAGTGCAGCCTGAGTGAGAGCAGACACGCTGAGGGGACCTTCTTGGCTCTCAGGGAGGCCGGAGGAGCCTCGGTTTCCACGGGTGCAAAACCCAGCCATGTTGGCAGGTGGGGCGCTGAGGCCTGCACGGTGACCTCGACCCCGTGGAGGGAGGAGGGCTGGGGTCACAGCATCACAACATGCCAGCCATGCTGACAGGTAAGCGGGGCTGACAAGGATTCCTCCTTGAATGCAAATGCGATGGCTGGTGCTGCAGCAGCCACTCTGGCCCCCTAGGAGGAGCTGGGTGCACAGGATGGGGAAACACAGGCACGTGGCCAGGGAGTCCTGCCAGTTCCTGAGCCACTACACTCCTTGGGAAGCTGTCTGCTCCGCTGCCCACTGTCCAGGGGCAGAGACGGGGCTGCAGTGAAATAGGGGTAACTGGGGAAAGAACCAGACCTGGTCAGGGGTCCATGGGCCTCACAGCCTCTGTACCTCTTGACAGCCACCAGGAGGGGCCCGGAACCTCTACGGCAGACCCTGGCCTCCCCGAGGGCCCTCCCACACCTGGGGTTGTGGCTGCCCCAGACCCAGTACTGCCCTAACCCAGCTGAGGTCCTTCTGTGGCTCATGAACAGAGACCCGAGCAGCAAGTCTGATCAGCAGGCCAGGTGCCGGGCGACAGGAAGAAGAGACCTACCTCCCAGGAGGCAGGCGGAGCTGAAGCGGGTCAGGTCAAAGGCCGTGGCGAGGTGGCGGGCAGTCAGCCTGGTGAGGCCGTGAGTGGTCATCAGGGCCTGCGGCTGCGTCTCCTTGTCCTGGCGGCAGGAGTCCTAAGGCAGAACCCGAGTTGCACACGTCAGCTGGGGCACCTGTGTGACCCAGGCAGGGAGCTTGGGGGGACACAGCAGCTGGACGGGGCTGGGCTGGGGAGGGCTGGGTAAGACAGCACACGCCCGCCATCAGCTGCCCAGGAGGCTGAGGCAGGCGGAGCTCCAGCTGCAGGCCAGCCTGGACAACTTAGGAGACCCCATCTCAGAAATAAAAAGGGCTGCCAGGTGCCGTGGTGCTCGTCTGTCATCCCAGCTGCTCAGGAGGCTGAGGCAAGAGGTTTGCAAGTTGGAGACCAGCCTCAGCAAGATAGTGAGACTCTGTCTCTAAATAAAATATAACAAGGGCTGGGGACGCGGCTCAGTGGTGGAGCACTTGCCAGCGCGCAAGAGGGAAAAAAGGGAGAAAGAGACGCTGCATTAATTCAAGGCCGTCGCCGAATCTCCCCTTCAGAGGCTGCTGGACGTCAGGGGAGCACCGTCCACTCGCTCTGTTTCCGTCCAGAGCAGGTACATTCCGCAACCCAGATCAGGCGGCCTGCAGGACCACAGCTGGCCAGGGGGCGCTGTGTGTCCTAAACCTGGCGCCTGCCTGGCAACGGAGACCAGGACCATGTCTGCTCCTCGCCACCGGACAGGGCGGAGGCTGCTGGGGTTCCAGGCTGCGTGACCCCAAAGTCCCCATGTGGAAGGCCTGGTCGCCAGCCCAGGGTGCTGCTGCTAGGAGGCGGCGGGGAGGCCGGGGGAGGCGAGGCCGCTGGGCGTGCCCTGATGGGGCAGCTGGGACCCCGTCTCTTCCTCTCCTGCTCTCACTTCCCCTGAGGCGGGCGCCTCCTCTGCTGTGCGCTCCCTGCGGCGAGGTGCTGCCTCAGCACCAGCCGGAGGAAGGGACCAGCCGCCGCGGACAGCCTCCGCCCAAACCAGGAGCCCAAATAAACCTTTCCTCTCCCTCGTCTGATCCCCCAGGTGTTCTGATACAGCGGAAAGCTGGCAAACCTGGGGTGTGACTGCAGGAGGAGGCAGGGCAACGTCGGCCTCCAGCATCTCAAGAGGCCCCCAGACTGTGACGGTGACCCCCAGCACCCGGCGCCACTTCCCCAACCCCAGTCTGACCGTTCATGACCAAGGATTGAACTCAGGGGCCCTCGACCACTGACCCACACCCCCTGCCCTATTTTGCATTTTATTTAGAGACAGGGTCTCACTGAGTTGCTTAGCGCCTCGCTAAGTTGCTGAGGCTGGCTTTGAACTCGCGATCCTCCTGCCTCAGCCTCCCTAAGTGCTGGGATAACAGGCGTGGCCACCGCGCCCGCTCTGCTGGCTTCTTAAAGTCAAGGGGTCCATCCACGTGGTGCCCGCGTTCCTCAGACCAGAGACAGGCCCACCAAGGTGCCCACTGACCCCTGACCCTCCTCCTTGGCACACGGCCCCCGGGGGAAGACACAGACTGTGGCTCACGCTACCTGGGGCGGATCCCCGGCCTCCTCCACGGACGCCATGCGCTGCCGCCGTGGGTGCTCCCGCACGGCCCGCTCCAGGTGGGTGAAGAGGTCCCAGGTGTGGTCGTTGCTGTGCTCGATGAGGCCGTGCAGAGAGTGCTCGCCGTGCGACACCAGGTGCAGGTTGGCCAGCTCCGTGTTGCTGTAACCTAGACACAGGGCGGCCAGGGTTGCTGCCTAGCCCAGGAGCTGCTTTTGCAAGTGACACCTGGAAATCAAGGGCCTCTGTCCAATCAGAGCAAAGCGCTCGGAAACCAATGTCC
This sequence comes from Xerus rutilus, assembly GCA_028644305.1. Lineage (NCBI taxonomy): Eukaryota > Metazoa > Chordata > Mammalia > Rodentia > Sciuridae > Xerus > Xerus rutilus. The sequence continues at coordinate 120,403,128 of CM053417.1, read as the reverse complement.
TCTGTCCAATCAGAGCAAAGCGCTCGGAAACCAATGTCCTCTGTCCAATCAGAGCAAAGCGCTCGGAAACCAATGTCCTCTGTCCAATCAGAGCAAAGCGCTCTGGAAACCAATGTCCTCTGTCCAATCAGAGCAAAGCGCTCTGGAAACCAATGTCCTCTGTCCAATCAGAGCAAAGAGCTCTGGAAACCAATGTCCTCTGTCCAATCAGAGCAAAGCGCTCTGGAAACCAATGTCCTCTGTCCAATCAGAGCCAAGCGCTAGGAAACCAATGTCCTCTGTCCAATCAGAGCAAAGCGCTCTGGAAACCAATGTCCTCTGTCCAACCAGAGCAAAGCGCTAGGAAACCAATGTCCTCTGTCCAATCAGAGCAAAGCGCTAGGAAATCAATGTCCTCTGTCCAATCAGAGCAGGTCAGCGGGCACAGCACCCGGGCCCAGGTCCCCACTGCGAGACCGGCGCAGCTGCTCTGCAGAGCGTCCCCTCCACGCTCCAGGCGGGTCACAGGGCCTTAGAGGGCGGTGGGGATGTCGCTGTGCAGGCCTCTGCAGACGCGGCTGGTGGCCTCTCTGCCCGGCCTTAGGCTGTCCTGCCCTTCCCAAGATGCGCAGGGAACCATCCCCGTGCCCTGTGCTCTGAGACCACGCTGAACAGTCTGTTCAATTCAGCAAAGTAGTGCTGGACCCAGCCACCCACCCAGCCACCTGTACCCACCCACCCACGCACCCACCCCCACACCTGGCGTTTATCTATGGCCCCTGGTTACCAACTTAGTGACGCCCCATGCAGGGGCCACTTGGAGGCGTCTGAAGTTCTCAGTGTCTCCACAACAGAAGTGAATGCCCAGAGAGGCTGCTCCACACCCTGCAGTGCACAGCACAGCCCAGCACAGAGAACCCCCAGCCCCACAGGCCCCCAGTGCAGAGGAACCTGCAGGACGGTCTCTGTCACCCCCCATCCTTCGTGTGATCTGTTTATTCATCCGCCCACCCGCAGCCAACCTGTCTATTATCTCACTCTACAATCAATCCATATGTGTCCCACCCACCAACCGCCCTGTCCGTGTAACTAAGTAAATCAGTGCGTCTGTGTCTGTCTGTCCAGGTCCTACTGGTCTGTGTCTCCCTGGCAGCCACACAGTCCCCGCCCCCAGCGACCTGTCCTCCTGCGGTCTGCCCGCCTGCTCTGGTCCAGCTGAAGCAGCATTCTCTAGGACCGTCGCTGGCCCCTCCCCCGCCCCCTCTCACCTGGCGGCCACCCTCCCTCAGCACAGGCAGGGTCCCGCCAACCCCTGGGTCACCCGTCACCTTGCTCCGTCTTCTGCAGCAAACCCAGGCCCACGCAGACGTCCAGCAGCCTCCTGGTTCCGCACACGGGGGCGTCCACCTCGCGGGCCACCCCCGCGGCGCTCCGCGGCGCCCGGTCTCTGAGCACATCGAACACCTTCAGCTTGCAGGCGGTGAACAGGGCCTGTCCCCACAAACAGGCCCGTTGGGGCAGCTCGGGACTGGCAAGGGTGCTTTCCTCCCGGGGACCCCGAGGGGGAGGTGGACAGCTCCACTCAGCTGCTTTAGACTCCGTCCCCAGGGAGAGGGCGGCTGGCACGAGGTCCCAGCGCACCAACGGACACCCTGCAGGAAGCCCCCAAGGGCAGGAAATGAAGGGGATGCGCTCTGCGGGGCCCTGACCCCAGGACCTTGGCACGTGACTGTGTGCAGATGGGTCTTTAGGGAGCCGGCCGGGGACGCTCACGGGGTACCTTGGAAACTTTGAAGCCGTCTATCAGGTCCAGAAGGCCGGCCGGGAGCGGGGGCTGGGGCGCCACTGCCCCGTTACAATCGGCCTCGCTCGAGCCGGGGGCGGGTGGGTCCCCTTCCGCCTCCGGGCCAGCATCAGGGTCCACGTCGCTCCGCGTGGGCTCCGGGTCGCTCATGTCCAGGTCGCTCAGGGCCTCGAAGCTGTCCACGGGCGGGATGGAGTCGTGCTTGACCCTCCGCACGTCCTGCCCGCTGGGTGGGTAGTAGAGCGCGGCCAGCTGCTTGCAGAAGTGGTTGAGCGGGAAGCCCACGACGTTGAGGAAGTCCCCGCGGACGTACTCCACCAGCATGCCACCCAGCGCCTGGATGCCGTAGCCGCCCGCCTTGTCCCTGCGTGGGGGCGAGGGGCCGCGCATGCGCGGAGAGAGGGCGGTCAGCCAGGAGCCCAGGGCCCCACCCGTGCGACCCGGCCATCCCCGCCCCCGGCGGCTTCCCACTGAGGAATTAACTTCCTAGTGAAAGTCCTTCCAGAGACGGTGACGCACACCCGGAATCCCTCCCACAAGGCGGGAGGCTGAGGCAGGAGGATCCCAAGGCAGAGGCCAGCCTCAGCAACTTAGTGAGGCACTGTCTCAAAAATAAAAGCGCTGGGGATGTGGCTCAGTGGTTAAGCGCCATCTAGGTTCCATCCTAGTACCAAAAAAAAAAAAAAAAAAAGTATGGCCTCCTCTGCATGATGGCTGCATTTAGGGTCCTCCCCGGAGGACTATGCTGACGTTTCAGGCTCGGGACATCCACAGTACAGTGCACGAGATACTTTATAATTTTGTGGGACACACGGTGAGCTGCATGAGATGCCCCACACCCAGCGCAACACAGGTTTTCTGTTACATGATTTTTGCTGCCGGCTAAGAATTGTAAGTATATTAAAGCTTACGCGTATTTGATGCCTTTTTTTTATTTAAAAAAAAATTTTTTTTTACTTGTTGATGGACCTTTATTTTATTCATTTATTCATGTGGTGCTGAGAGTCGAACCCAGGGCCTCACACGTGCTAGGCAAGCGCTCTGCGCTGAGCCACACCCCAGCCCTATTTGATGCCTTTTAATTAGTATCATTAGTTCATTTATTTACTGTGGTGCTAGGGAATGAATCAGGGGAGCGCTACCCCTGAGCTACACACCCAGGCCTTTTCCACTTAACGTTTTATTGAGACAGGGTGTTGCTAAGTAGCTGAGGCTGGCCTCGGGGTTGCATCCTCCTGCCTCAGCCTCCGGCATGGCTGCGAGGACAGGCGTGCCCCACTGTGCCGGGCTCAGTTTTTTGGCCTTAGGATGATGTCGTCTGCAGAGGATTGGCCAGGTTGCGACTCTGCCATGAGAGGCGTATCCCCTGCGGCTGGAGTCCTGCCCCTGCGCTTCCCGCAGCCACGGCAGCCCCGGGGCGTTTTCTAGCTGCTTCTTGGGATCAATTCCTAGCTTCCCGGGAGGGAGCAGCAGGGCACTTGCGCCTGCGCCTGGCGTTCCTGGCTTTGCAGGACGCCCTGCGGCGTCTCCGGGGCTGGCGGCCTCCCTGTGGGCAGGCCCGGTCCCCGCACTCACATGGGCTCCCCGCTGTCGATGTACTCCCACAGCAGGGCCTCGGACAGCTCGGAGAACTTGACCCGCGTCTCCTCGTGGAACTCCGAGACCTGGGTCTCCAGCACCTGGTCTGCAAGGACGAGGCCACGCGGTCAGGGTCACGGGCGCCTGGGTGCCCACGGGTGACGGCCGCGCTCGGGGTCCCCTGGGTGCCCGCGGGTGACGGCTGCACTCGGGGTCCCCTGGCCTGAGCCTGCCGTTCAGTGCTGACTGTTCAGGGGGCAGAGGCTCCATCGAGATATGGAAGGAGGGAAAAGGAACATCCCAACCTGACCAGGCAATGGGCAGCCCTGCAAAGGCCTCTGCCAGGCAGCGCCTTGGATTTCCTGAGGAAAGACCTGGGCAGGAACCTCCTGGGTCACCGTGAGGCCTTGGGCTGTGGGCAGAAACGCCCAGAGGACAGCGTGCAGGAGACTCAGTCTGTGGGAGACCCACCAGGTCCCCAGGTTGACCAAGGCACCCTGTGTGGACACAGGGTCTCTGCAGAGGCCATTAGTGCAGGACCCTGAGAGGAGCTCCTCCTGGGTCAGGGGGGCCCTCGTGCAATGGCCGTGTCCTCCCAAGAGACAGAAGAGGGGACACAGACACAGAGGAGGAGCCCCGTGGAGATGGAGGCAGAGACTGGAGGGACGGGGCCACCAGCCCAGGGCCACCTGGAGCCCCAGGAGCTGGAGAGGCAGGAGGAGCCTTCCTGGAGGCTGTGGAGGGAGCAGCCCGGGACCCTGGTCCAGCCTCTGCCCTCGAGGCTGGAGGAGCCTGTGGAGGGAGCAGCCCGGGACCCTGGTGCAGCCTCTGCCCTCGAGGCTGGAGGAGCCTGTGGAGGGAGCAGCCCGGGACCCTGGTCCAGCCTCTGCCCTCGAGGCTGGAGGAGCCTGTGGAGGGAGCAGCCCGGGACCCTGGTCCACCCTCTGCCC
>CM053417.1:120378534-120398317 GCA_028644305.1 Xerus rutilus | reverse complement strand
ATGGGTGGGTGGATGGTGGATGGATGGATGGATGGGTGGGTGGATGGATGGGTGGATGGACAGATGGATGGATGGACGGGTGGATGGGTGGATGGGTGGATGGATGGATGGGTGGATGGATGGATGGACAGATGGATGGATGGATGGATGGATGGGTGGATGGATGGATGGATGGATGGATGAATGGATGGATGGGTGAGTGGATGGTGGGTGGATGGATGGATGGATGGATGAGTGGATGGATGGGTGGAGGGATGGGTGGATGGATGGACAGTTGGATGGATGGATGGATGGATGGATGGATGGATGGATGGATGGGTGGATGGATGGGTGGATGGATGGATGGACAGGTGGATGGGTGGATGGGTGGGTGGGTGGATGGGTGGATGGATGAGTGGATGGAAGACAGAGGAGATTGATGTATGATAGAAATAAATAGGACAGGCCGATGACCCGATGATGGCTAGGTGGATGATCAATGGCTGGATCCAGGCGTGGGATGAAATTCAGATGTGACATAGTTGGAAGGGGCAGGCACTCAGGGATTCCCAGGAGCTTGACAAGGCCTCGCAGTCCTGGCAAGGTTTGAGGAAGCCCTCAGTCCAGGGGTGCCCCAGGCAGAGTCTTCCTGGGCCCGAGGTCCCCAAGTTCCTAGCACAAGGCTACCTGAGACCTCACCTGCCTGAGAGCCTAGCCAGAAGGTTCTAGAAGGAGGAACACCAGGCATGATGTCCAATTAAATCCCTGGGATTCACCTGACTGGATGGAGCCTTCAAACCCTGCTCTCCCCTGGGGACCCAGGAGCACCTCCCACGTCCCAGGTAGGAGACACACCACCTCATGAGCACCATGAGTTCTGGGGGAGAATTCAGGGAGCCCACCGGGTCTCAGAGCCAGGACACCTTCTCCGAGCCAAGAATCAGTGTTTCCTAATTCACCACGAGGCCACGGAGCTGCACTAGACTCACGGTGTGAATTGCTAGGCTGAGCCTGGGACACGGAGGGCATCCTAGGGTGGGCCCGCATCTGCCCAATTGGGTCGCGGGGGTGGTCAGGGCTGGGTCTCCTTCCACCTGTGACGCCTGGGTTTTTGTACAGTTCTCTGTTTTTCTGGGCCTTGGTGGTTGGACCCTGGGCTGGCAGGAGGGAAAGTGGCATCTTTCTGGTCTGATTGAAGAGGAAATTGAGGTTATGGTGCAGCTGTGGTCAGCGGCAGAGCCAGGCACATCAGAACGGACGGCGCGCCCCAAGCAGATGCCATGCGGGTTCAGGGAGGAACCAAGCCAGGGGTTGGCACCTTGGAATCCGCACAGTGGACCCAAGGTTCTGGTTGGAATCATAGGTAGACCCCCAAGACTATAAGTGGCCCCGAGGGTCCCTCAAAGCCCAAGGCGCTAGCTCAGGAGAAGTGGTTAGTGGTGCTGTTTAACCCGGTTAAGTGTCAGACAAAGGTTTTAAACCTGGGGTGACTTTATTTTTTCCTCTCAGAGGTCACTAGGCAATGTTGCTTCTCATTCATTCATTTACAGGGAAGGGTTGATCCCGGCACCTGGTGTGTGGAGCCCAGAGAGGCTGCTCCACACTCTGCAGTGCACAGCACAGCCCAGCACAGAGAACCCCCAGCCCCAGATGCCCAAAGTGCAGAGGAAACCTGCAGGACTGAGTCTCTATCTGTCATCCGTCCATCCAGCTGTCATCTATCTGTCTGTCTATCATCCATCAATCCTGTCTATCCAGGTGTCTGTCAACCTGGGTGGGGCTGCTCCTGGCTCCTGGTGTGTGGAGCCCAGAGAGGCTGCTCCACACCCTGCAGTGCACAGCACAGCCCAGCACAGAGAACCCCCAGCCTCAGATGCCCCCAGTGCAGAGGAACCTGCAGGAGACACTAGTCTATGTATGACATCATCTAAATATATCTGGGTTATTTTTGTCAATCACATAGCTCTTATTTATTTGCAGCTACCATTGATATTCACCATCTACTGATCATCTCTGTTATTTATCTCCTATTTTTCTAAATATTTATATCGACCTGTCATTGATGTAGTTACATGGCTGATGGGGAACCTAAGACAGGTATCATCCGAATCCACCTGATCTTCTTTAGAGCAGTCACAGGGCAAGGTTTTTTTAAAATAGCCAGCCTCATAGTGCATGGGAAGTGGCTGTGTCTTTGACAAGTGAACACATCAGCTGTGAACTTTGGGATTTTCTGGGGCTCCACCAACCCAGTCCCTTGTGACCATCTGGGGCTGCAGACAAAGTTCCACAAACTGCGTGATTTAAAAAACATGTTTTCCCCCAGCCCTGGAGGGTAGAGGCTGGACCAGGGTCCCAGGCTGCTCCCTCCACAGGCTCCCCCAGCCTGGAAGGCAGAGGCTGGACCAGGGTCCCAGGCTGCTCCCTCCACAGCCTCCAGGGAGGCTCCTCCTGCCTCTCCAGCTCCTGGGGCTCCAGGTGGCCCTGGGCTGGTGGCCCCATCACTCCAGTCTCTGCCTCCATCTCCATATGGCTCCTCCTCTGTGTCTGTGTCCCCTCTTCTGTCTCTTGGGAGGACACGGCCATTGCACGAGGGCCCCCCTGACCCAGGAGGAGCTCCTCTCAGGATTCTGCACTAACGACCTCTGCAGAGACCCTGTGTCCACACGAGGTCCCACTCACAGTTTTTAGGGGGCAGGATGTGGACTTATCTTCTGGGGAGACCCTATGTCTTTGGGGGAGACCTTTGCCCAGTTCTTTCTGGCATCTCCGGGTCGGGTGCTGCATGACCATGGGGAAAAGGGATTGGCCCTTGGCAAGCTCACCTGGATGTCAGGTGAGCGCTTAGTTCTTGGTGGCATTGAGGTGCCCATTCAGGGAGGGGCTCCTTTGAGGACAAGTTCTGTGTGTGCCTGACCTTGCATGGATTTGGGGACCAAGGAGGGGTGCTAGAGATACCACCCAGCTCCTGCTCCATCCTTCAAACCACCCACCTCTGTCCATGCCCAGGTGCCGTGTGGCCAGTGCCCCCACCCTGTCTGGGGTCCGAGCTTGCACCCCTCAGTGTCTGAGGCTGAAGGGCAGCTCACCAGGAAGCCGTCTGCACGCGTGTGCGAAATGAAAACCGACTTCGGTGCCTAAGGAGGATCTGGAACCACGTCCCGTGCTGGGCTCACGTACCCCCAAAGTGTGCTCACCATGGGCCTCTGTGCACAGGGCCGCGGAAGGTTCTTGGGGTGGGAAGAGTGGTCCCCTTGCTCTGAGATGCACATCTTTGCAACTGTCCCCTAGTCCAAGTGGTTCCCCCAAATTCCCTCCGATTCCCTTGCACGATGCATTTCAATGCAAAGTCTCACGTCCTTATGGAGTGATTGACGTAGGTCTCGGGTTGTCGGGCATTGCACAGGGGGCTGGCGTGAGCCCAGAGTCCAAGCCACCCTGGGGGTGGGGGGACATCCTGCTTCTCCCTGCAAAACCGGACTGTGACTTCCTGCAGCAACAGTGTCTGTCATTTGCATGAGTGTGCAGAAGTGGCCAAGGGGGCTGTTAATTTAGGAGCCAGCTGCACCTTTAGAGGCTTATCAGGTGGCTAGGGGCGGGGGCGGGTTTCCGACGGGCTGGGCTTCCTGTGACTGTGACTCAGAAGCTGCCAGGCCTGCAGAGATGGTTTATGACCCCAAATGAGGAAGTAAAGGAGGGACATCTCGTCTATTTTTCACATATATATATATATTTTTTTTTTTTTTCTGCACGCTAAGGAAGGGCTGGGTCCCCCTGCAGGTGCTCAAGAAGGTGGAGGACCTGGGGTGGAGGCAGCTGCATCTCCCAGCTGGGCTCCAGGGTCTATGGTGGGCACGGGGTGCACAGGGGCAGGAGTCACGTCTGAGCATGATCCCAGGCCTCCACCTGTCCAACAGACCCTCTCCCTGTCACGGAGAAGACAAAGAACTCAGAATCCTGTGAGGAATTTGCCTGAGGATGTAGTAGATTAAATTCTGTCCTTCTGGAACATGTTGGAGTCTTCTGCATCAGTTCCTGCGTGTGGGGACTTATATGGAAATAGGATCTTGGCAGATATCCTGAAGGTGCACCTTAGGGTGACACCATCGTGTGGCAGGTGATGACTGGTGGGTGTCCCGCTCAGAAAAAGAGATTGAAGCCAGGTGCGGGGGTGCACGCCTGTAGTCTGAGCACTTAGGGAGGCTGAGGCAGGAGGATTGCGAGTTCAAAGCCAGCCTCAGCAACGGCGAGGCCCTAAGCAACTCAGTGAGACCCTGTCTCTACATAAAACACAGAATAGGGCTGGGGAGGTGGCTCAGTGGTCAAGGGCCCCTGAGTTCAATCTCCAGGACCACAGAAAAAGAAAGAAAAAGAAGAAGAAAAGAAGGAGAGAAGGAGAGAAGGAAAAAGAAAGAAAGAAAGAAAGAAAGATAGAAAGAAGGAAGGAAGGAAGGAAGGAAGGAAGGAAAGAAGGAAAGAGAAAGAGAAAGAAAAAGAAATTCAGAGTGGAAAAGAATGCGTTTCTGTGCATTGAAGTCCCCAGTTCATGGCTGTTCCAACAGCCCTAGACAACTACCTCAGGGAAGCTGATGGGGATCCACCTCTTTTCTTGTTGCATATGCCTGTCCATCTTTCTTTTCATCCACCCATCCATCCATCCACCCACCTATTCCTCCATCCATCCACCCATCCACTCACTCATCCACCCATCCATCCACCCACCTATCCCTCCACCCATCCATCCACCCACCCATCCATCCACCTATCCATCCATCCATCCACCCACCTATCCCTCCACCCATCCATCCACCCACCCATCCATCCACCTATCCATCCATCCATCCACCCACCCACCTATCCCTCCACCCACCCATCCATCCACCTATCCCTCCATCCATCCACCCACCTATTCCTCCACCCATCCATCCATCCACCCACCTATCCCTCCACCCATCCATCCACCCACCCATCCATCCACCTATCCATCCATCCATCCACCCACCCACCTATCCCTCCATCCATCCACCCATCCATTGCTCCAACAATCTGTGCTGACCCTGTGGTCATTTCCTCTGGTCTCTCCTGCACAAAGGCACAGCCCTTGAAGGAGCCCTAGCCACTCATGCCCTGTGGCTGTGGTGAGATTTATCTGTTGCTGCCAATTCATGTCCCTGCCAGCTGGTCTGTCCCTGTCCTGGGCAGAGAGTGGCCTTGCCCTGCTTCACCCCCAGCATATGAGCATGAGAAACCTGGAAGCTCAATGCCTCCGACCCCAGCCTAGGAGCCTGCAGGGTGCTGTGTCCATGGAGGACCTGGAGATGGGTGCCACAGCACCATGCCTGGACCAGCTGGCCCTGGAGCGCCCCCGACCTTGCTCAGCCTCAGTGTCTTGGTGTTGCATGTGCCAGGAGAGTTGTGCCCCACACCCCTGTTGTGACCTCATTTAAGCATGCGGCTGTGCATGTTGCTGCTGCACCTTGGGGACTTGAGCAAATCTGGTGGGTCCATCAGACCCACCATGGCTCAGGTGTGCCTTGGGGAGCCCGTCAGTGACCCAGAGCCGCAGGGGATGCCCAGCCCTAAGCCCTGCATCAACCTCGTGGAACATCTCTGAAGGAAACTGAAGGGTCCCAGGAAAGTCCAGAGGATATCAATCTACCTACCTACCCATCCAGCCATGTCTGTGGATCCATCCACCTGTTGCTCATCTGTCCAGCCATCTATTTTCACGTACCTGTCACATAGCTACTGACCAGCTGTATCCGTGGGTCCAGTATTCTCCCACCTCTTTCCTGTCCACCCGTCATCTATATCTACACTGCCTACTTACCATCCATCATCTGTGTACCATCTAATTATGGGTCCCCTTATCTATCCATTATCTATCCATCTGTTTATTATCTCCTATCACAATGGCTCATGGCTATGGGAGAATTGTGTCCCTCTCCTCCGCCCCCAGGGACACTCACCAAGGTTTGGAGACAGTCTTGGCTGGCACGGATGGCGGAGGGGCGTGAACTGGAATGAGTGCCCAATGCAGCCCCGCACAGAAAATCGCCCAGCCTGCTGCCGGCACGGAGGGGCTGGCCTCCGCCCTGCACACCCCCACTCAATTCCTGACCCTCTGTCGCCTCCTCTGCTCGCACTCCCTTCAGTGAGGGGTCCCATCACTCATGCCGACGCCACAGACAGCGTCCAGCGCGTCCACCCTGGCCTGACCGCTCACAGCCCCAGGTGGTCAGATTTCATTGCTGTGTCAAAATACCCCAGAAAACAACTTAGAAGATGAAAGGTTCATTTGGGGGCAATGGGTTCAGAGGGTTCAGTCCATGGCCGGGTGGCTCCGTTGCTGTGGGCCTGAGGTGGCGTGTGCCAATATGGCGCACGGGCTTGGCAGAGGAGAGTCGCTCAGCTCACGGTGGCCAGGAAGCAGGGAGAGGAGGAGGAGGAGGAGGACGGAGAAAGGGAGGAGGAGGAGAGAAAAGAGGGAGGGAAGGAGGGGGAAGAGGAGGGGGCAGGAGGAAGGGGAGGAGGAGAGGCAGGGAGAGGGGAGGAGGAGGGAAGAGGAGGAGGAGGAGAGGAAAGAGGGAGGGAGGAGGAGGGAGGAGGAGGAGAGGGAGGAGGAGGAGGAGGAGCAGCACCTGCCTCAGTCTCCCCACCTGGAAGGCACGGCTAGGATGGAAAGCCGTCGCATGAATGGCCGCTATGTGTCCCTGCAGTCCCAGCCTGGCCTCTGGGGGTGGAGGTCCCACTCATGCAGGAGCTGCTGGTCACTTGGGTTCTGCGCAGACGCGGACCCCTATTCGGCAAGGCGGGTTTGGTGGATGCAGAGCGCGACGCCCCCTTCCAGCGGCTGCGGTAGCAGCCTGGGCCTCCACTCCTGGGCCTCCACTCCTGGGCCTCCATGCCTCGGCCTCCTTGCGTCCTCTGCCCCCGCCCTCCTCTGGCACCTTCCTTTACAGGGGCGGGACCCGGGCCGGGGAGACGCACCTGGGATGCGGGCGTCCCAGCGTCCACCCCTCAGCCCTGGCCGTCAGCCTCCAAGTGGAGGCGGAAGCGGGCACGCAGCTCCCGGGCCGCAGGCGCAGGGACACGCGCAGTCACGCCTTCTGGTTCCCTGAAGCAGCGCTAGCCCCGCCCCAGAGTCCAGCCCCGGTGCGGAGGAAGCCTCGGAGCTGTCCCCGGGATCCCTGGAGGCCCGCAGCGACCTTCTGGGGGCGCCCGCTGCCGAGCTCTCCGCGCTGCCCAGGGGCGCTGGACAAAGGCCTCGGCTACCGCCGGCGGAAGGAGGAGCAGGGCGGGGCGGGGCTCCTCGCGCGACACCCCGCACGCCCGCTGACTCTAGGGACCCGGAGAGCGGCAAGGACCCCAGGCCTGGGGCGCGCAGAGGGACCCCCGGAGGGGGAGGCCAGCACCCCCCCAACGGCAGGGCTGAGCGACAGGCGGCGCCAGGGGAGGGGACGCGCCTGGGGAAGGGGTTACTTGGGGGAGAGGGTCGCCTAGGGAGGCAGAGCTTGGGGAGGGGTCGCGCCTGGGGCGGGCGTTGCCCGGGGTGGGGGCGCCGGAGCGCGACGGCGCGCGCCTGGGGAGGTGGCTTCCCCGGAGCGCAGCTGGGAGCGGGCGCGCGGGGCGGGGAGTGCCGGGGGAGGGGCGGGAGCGGGCTGGACGCCCGGGGCCACCTCCCGGCGGCTGCAGGAGCCTGCCACCCTCGGCCAGCTGGGATCCTGGTAACTTGCTGCCCCTCCGCGCACCGACCCTAAGACAAAATCAGAACCTGGTGCGGCCCAGGGCGCGCGGGCGGTCCTCGTGGTTCCCGGTCTGAGCCTTTTATGAGAGGGTCGGTCTGTCCTCCTTCCCGCCCCGGGTCCCTTTGTTTGGCGCCCCCAGAAGCAAGACCCTGTGCGGGGTTGCACCCTGGGGGTCACGTGCGCCCCCTGTTTGCCTCCAGCGCGCGGGCACTGGCCTGGGGGTTCGTCCCGCGGAGTCCACAGGCAAGACCTTGCTCCCGGAGCGCAGAGGTTTGGAAACCGTTCGTGCTAATGTCTAAACCGCTGGCCAAGTGGCCAACCGCCAGCGCCTTGGGTTTGTCTGTGCGCCGGTTTCCTTTACCCGCGGAGGGACACCTCGGTCATTTCCCCTCAACAACAAGAAGCCTCCTTCACCGGCTGATTTCGTTTCCTTAGGACGCAAACCCAGCCATGGGATGACCAGGTCATAGGGTCGATCTATTTTTACTTTGATTTTTTTTTTTGAAGAACTCACTAATTTTTTCCATAACAAATGCTCTCGCCTGAATTCCAGCCAACAATGTCCAAGGATTCTCTCTCTTCCACGTCCTCACCAGCACATGGTGACAGCTACTCTAACTAGAGGAAGCGATTTCCAATTACCTTTTTTTTTTTTGTACCGGAGATTGAACCCAGGGGCGCTTAACTAGTGAGCCACATCCCCAACCCTTTTTATGTTTTTATTTCGAGATGGGGTCTTAGTAACTTGATAAGGGTATCACTCAGTTGCTGAGGCTGGCCTCCAACTTGTGATCCTCCTGCCTCAGCCTCCTGAGCTGCTGGGTCCAATTGCCTCCCTAATGGGACAAGGAGAGATCCAAACACCAGCAGAGAGATTGGTGGACAGGACTGGCCAGGATGCCCTTTGCCCCCTGGGTTCCGGGCGCTCAGTGTGTGTGACCCAGGACCCCTCTGACGATTGCTCAGATGGCAACGGAGGGAGGAGGGCGGGGAAGGAAAATGAAAAAACAAAACAAAAGAAAAAAAATCCCCTTTTTGACTTGAAAACAGAACCTCGGGACTGTGGTTTCTCTTTATAGAATGTGACCCCAGCAGGGCCCCGGGTGTCTTGGCTGCATAGCCTCGAATTCATCTTTCAGAAGCCCTGGTGAGTCTTGTTGCTTGGTTTCCCCAATCGTCAGGGACTGATTAAAACATTCACAGAACCCAGGTTTCCTAAGTGAATGGGAAACGGCCTGTGTGTGCCCTGTGGCTGGGCGTCCGGGGCCACCTCCCTCAGGGCCCCCGAGATGCAGGCTTTGCCTGCGGCAGCCCCTCTCTGGGGTCCACCTCTGGATGCATGTCACTGAGTAACTGTTTAAAGATTGCCACCTTCCCCGGCTGGGAAATTTGGACATGCCTCAGCTCTGCGACTCTGCAAAGTCTCCCTGACAGAAGTCTTTCCTGTCCTGTCCTCTGTCCCACCAAGAGGTGACCATATCCATGTTGTTTGCATTTCCCATTTCCCACACGCTCACCCTGCACGCACCCTGACCCCCAGCAAGCCCCTCTTCCTCCTGGATGATGCACGCAGGTAACAAAAACGTACCTTACCTGTAGCAGGAGGCACAGCTTCCGGAGGGTCTCGGGATGGTGGGATCAGAAAGTGTCCACCGCCAGCCGGGGCCTCAGAGCGCTGGACTCAGGAAGCCAGCCTGTTGCAAAGACCCGCAGTGCCTCGGAATCAGCCGGTGTCAGCACCCAGGTCCGCTGCAAGCGCCCCTTGGCCTCCGCAGCCCGGTGCGCAGCCGGCCTTGCGCCCGCCGGCCATCTGTCCCACGCCGCCCTCTCCAAATGCAAATTCTTCAGAGTCCACCTCAGAGCGCCGCGACCGCAGCAGGGACTTGAGCTGAGGTAGAAAAGGAAACCTGTTTTGAAATTTCCTGTCTAACCGTCTGCTCCCTCCTAGCGCGCAGCCCACTGCCTGCGCTCCGCTCGCCGCCCTGCCTGTGCGCAGAGCCCGCGCCTGGGCCTGGGAGGATGTGGGGGCGTCCTGCAGCCCCCACCTGCGTCTGCTACGTGAGGACAGCCCCTCCGCCCAGGAAAGGAGGAAGCTTTTTTTTTTTCTTAATGCAGCAAAAGCTGCATCCCCAGACGTGACAAATTCCTGTTTTTTTTTTCTTTTTAAGTTAAAAAAAATGAGTTAACAGACCATGTTTCCTTCTGCATCGTTCGCGTTGCGACATCTCTTGGTAGGGAGATAGAATATGACGTGCAAACGGCCTGGGGTCACTAATGGCTCCAACAGTTGCTCCTGGACCCAGGACTCAGACTGTGCCCTGGAGGTGGTAGAAGGATGCATCGGTGACCACAGGACCCTGGTGGCACCTAGATACCAGGGGGAGTATCCACTGGCCGTGTCACCCACATGCATGAGGAAATAAATGAATCCACCCCAAACCAGCAGATTTCTCAATGCGGGCATCCTCGGTGATGCGTCCCCGCGGCGGCATGTGCGACAAATTCCCCACCAGCTCTGATTGACGGTCCTCCAGGACGGGGCTACCAGGCACCTGAAACTTCCAAGTCACCTAAATCAAACAATAAAATAAAATAAATGAAAACGCAGCAAAGTGGCACCAGATGGGACCCTTATTTACACTCCAAGCCGAACCCTAGATTCCTATAGAGGGGCGCAGGGAGAAGGGGCCTGTCCGCTCTTCTTCCACGCGGGCCTCCAGCTGATGGCTGCGTGCCCGCCCTCAAGGCGGAGGAAGGACCTTCTTTCTTTCGGTCAAGGATTCTGGGGACTTTGGGAAACACCCTCAGGGAGACGCAATCAGAAATGAGTGGACACTCAGTGCCCCGCAGGTCACTCAAGTCCGCACGTCAAAGGGACCATTGGGGAAACACATCAGCAAAGACCCAAGGCTCCGCCGAGTCACCTGGAGCAAGTGTCAGGACTCCCACCGTGGAAAGACGTCCCCGCATCCCGTCCCCTTGAATTTCCTGAGAGCTGAGCTGCTCCTCTCAAATAGGCAGCTGTGCCGGGCGCAGGGTAAAGCAGATGCCAGGCAAGACTGCAAGGAGGTGGCACACGCCTGTCATCCCAGCACTTTGGGAGGCTAAGAGAGGAGGATCGCGAGTTGGAGGCCAGCCTCAGCAACGGCGAGGTGCTAAGCAACTCAGTGAGACCCTGTCTCTACATAAAACACAGAATAGGGCTGGGGAGGTGGCTCAGTGGTCCAAGGCCCCAGTTCAGTCCCCAGTGCTGCCCCACCCACCCACCCCCAAAAATGCAGTGTGCATGGCCAGCTGCTTTTGAGTGGGGATCATTTGATGTCCCTGAAGAGCCAGAATGTAAATCGCTGGCGTTTTCCAGACCATCTGGTCTCTGCCGAGATGACTCAACAGTGCCTAGTGCCCTGAGAGAGGGTCCAGGAGTGAATCACTGGCACGTGTGTTTCAATAAAACTTTATTTAGAACAGCAAATGGAGGGCCTGGAGGACCCGTGCGCCCAGGTTTGCAGATATTTGCTTTATGGGTCCGTCTATGTGATTTAGCTCAAAGTAGGACTGCTGGACACCCTCAGGGGGACAGGGGGCACTATACGGTGTAGGGGTTAATTAGGGCACTGTGCATCCTAGGGACAGAATGTCCCATGTAACAGGGGACAGGTTGGGGACTGATAGAAAATCATGAAAAGCTGGCACATCCTGAAGGTCAGGAGCCCCAGAGCGACCCCAACCTGGGAGGCCAGGCTGTGTGCTTCCTGAGGTCCCGTCGTGGACCTTGGGAGCTGGAAGTTTCCCAGGAGTCGACGCTGCTGTCCAAGCCCACCAAGGGACAGGGTGACGAGGGCTGGGCTGCAGCTGCCCAGAGCCAGCGCCGAACAGGATGTGATAAATCTGCTGATGCAAATGGTGAGGCGGGCAGGGCGGGGCGGGGGACGACACTCTGCCAGCCAGGCCCGCTCCTGACCCCAGGCTGGCAGAGCCCTGAGGTTTGTGGGGTGTCCACTCAGACCTGGAAACCCCAGGGGACAGAAGGTGATCACTCCAGGCCATGTTGGGAAATGACCATGTGTTCAGAGATGGGCACTAGGTCAGATGGAGGCCATTCAAAAGCTGTGTCCACCTACTAACATCTGGGCTCGGTCAGGGGGACCTGGTGTGGACACAGGGTCTCTGCAGAGGCCGTTAGTGCAGGATCCTGAGAGGAGCTCCTCCTGGGTCAGGGGGGCCCTTATGCAATGGCCGTGTCCTCCCAAGAGACAGAAGAGGGGACACAGACACAGAGGAGGAGCCTCGTGGAGATGGAGGCAGAGACTGGAGGGAGGGGGCCACCCGCCCAGGGTCACCTGGAGTCCCAGGAGCTGGAGAGGCAGGAGGAGCCTCCCTGGAGGCTGTGGAGGGAGCAGCCCGGGACCCTGGTCCAGCCCCTGCCCTCCAGGCTGGAGGAGCCTGTGGAGGGAGCAGCCCTGGGACCCTGGTCCAGCCTCTGCCCTCCAGGCTGGAGGAGCCTGTGGAGGGAGCAGCCCGGGACCCTGGTCTAGCCTCTGCTCTCCAGGCTGGAGGAGCCTGTGGAGGGAGCAGCCCGGGACCTTGGTCCAGCCTCTGCCCTCCAGGCTGGAGGAGCCTGTGGGGGGAGCAGCCCGGGACCCTGGTCCAGCCTCTGCCCTCCAGGCTGGGCAGCTGGACGCCTGTGCTTTGAGACACTTCTGCCCCGTGTGTGGTCGGTCATGGTGGAGCCCCCTGGACACTCCCGCAGGACCTGCCGTGCACCGGTGGCCCCGTGTGCTGGGAGGGCCTCGCCCCCTGCCAGTGCTACGGGCTGCCCTGCTCGGGGCCCCCATGTGCTAGACACAGTCTTCCTCGGCGACTCCTTCTCAGAGGGACAGGTGAGGTCCAGGCAGCTGGAAAAGGGCCGAATCTGCAGACTATGGCCGTGTCCTGCTGGCAAGGGCAGGTTGGCCACCTGGGCACGCAGCACAGCTCCAAGGTCTCCACGGCTCCCCATCCGCTCTGGACACTCAGGGAGGAGACAACCAAGGAGGCAGCCGGGATCCCGGCCCTGGCTGATGCCCACGCTTGGGGCATCTTCTTGCCCCTCTCTGGATCTGACCTTGGGGACAGGGACATCTTGACCATGGGGATTGCTACCACACAACACCCAGCTACACACTCAGGGTGGGCCAGTGTGAGACCCAGCCTGGGGTGGACGTGGCAGGGATGGTCCTCTATGCAACGTCTGGGGATCCAGGGGCTGGGGGCAGTCCAGGGGACAGCAGGGACCAAGACCACGTGCAGGTGACCTCAAGGCAGATCCACACAGATGTGACGTGAACCATTCCGAGCCCTTCGCACACCCCCAGTGTTCTGCCACCAGTGCCTGGATCTACTTCCAGGACACTCCCACAACCCGAAAGGACACCGCGTGTCCATGACAGTCACTGCCCACTCCCATCCCCAGCCCCTGACGCTCATGGTCCATCTTTGGTCCCTATGGACTTGTTGATTCTGGACACTTGATATAAACAGAATCCCACCCTCTGGGACTTCATATGCTTGGCTTCATCCACATCGTGCCAAGTGTCAGGGCTCTGTTCTTTTTCTTGGTTGAGTAATGTTCCTCTGCACAGATGAAGCACCTTCTGTTTATCCATTTGTCCTTCAGTGAACAGGTGAGGTGTTTTCACCTTTTGGCTGTTGTGATTCATGTTACGGGGAGTACGAGTGTTTTTTAATTTTTTAATTTTGTGTTTGTTCTTCTTAGTCACACGACAGTAGAGTGTATTTTCACATATTGTAAATGGAGCATAACGTCCCATTCTCGCGGTTGGACATGATGTGGACTTTCACTGGTTGAATATTCACATATGAATATAGGAAAGTGAGGTCCAGTTCACTCCACGGCCTTTCCCATTCCCATCCTCCCTTCCCTTAATTCCCCTTGGTCTAATCCAACAACCTGCTATTGCTCCCTCCCCACCCTTTGTTGTGAATTAGCATCCACATATCGGAGAGAACATTTGGCCTTTGGTTTTTTGGAGTGGGCTTCTTTCATTTAGCATGATGTTCTCCAGCTCCATCCATTTACCTGCAAATGTCATCATTTCATTCTTTTTCATGCCTGGGTAATATTCCATTGTATATACATACCACAGTTACTTTATCCATTCCTCTGTTGAAGGACACCTAGGTTGGCTCCACAGTTTATGTATTGTGAGTTGAGCTGCTATAAACATTGAAGTGGCTGCGTCAGTGTAGGGTGCTGATTTTAAGCCCTTTGGGTGTAGACCAAGGAGTGGGACAGCTGGGTCAAATGGTGGTTCCATTCCAGGTTTTCTGAGGAATCTCATCCTCCTTCCCAAGCGGCTGCACCCTCCGCCGTCCCCCCTGTTTTTCTGAAGTCCCTGCCTTCCGTTCCCACGGGTGCGCCTCCAGGAGTGAAATCGCTGTGTCACTGAGTAACCCCAGGTCGGCTTTTTGAGGAACTGTCAGGTCACCTTCAGGGGAAATGATGCCATCAGCCACCGCGAGGGCTCGGTTCCCACTGGACTCAGGACTCGCCGTGGCCCTTGGTAGGAATGCCCGATGCCGCTTCAGCTCGGACCCAATGGGTGGCCTCCAGTCTCGAGTTCAGCCTCCCTGTCTCGGCCCGCTGGGCACAGGTGGCCACGACGCACCACACGGCCCGTCCCCAGGACTCTCGCAGCCTCGTGCCCCACGAGCCCAGCCTCGGGGGTCCCAGATTCCGAGCACGCGGGCCAGGCTGTGTGCTGGCCTGTGCTGACCCCCAGCCTCCGGGCACGAGGGAGGTTCGATCCTGTGTGCAGATGCCCCGAGCTCTGGGAAACAGACGCAGGCTCAGTTTGGGATCTGAATCTCTAGGTGGGACTGCAGACGTCCCCTGGGTCCCTGGGAGCCTCTCTCGCATGTTGCGCCCGTCGCCTGCTCGGCCGTGAACCCTGCCCGGGTCTCCGCGGGGTCCTGCCCGCGGGCATGCGGGTCACTTAAGGAGCCTCCGCAGCAGCCCATCAGCACAGGCTGATTGACCGACTTTGCCCAGTGGAGCTTGCCCACCTTCAAGACCTGCAGGGACCCTAGACATCCCAGTCCCTGCCCCCTCGGGGACCACGGGTCTGACCGACAAGCATCCTGGGCAGCACGTGCACATTCACCCTGCAAGCGACCCGGACGTCCCCAGAGCCGTCTCCTCCAGGGGCCAGAACTGAGAGGGAGCCCCCAGAGCACAGTGTGGCCCAGATGCTCAGAGATGCCCATGTCCCCACGCCTGCCCCGTCCTCCCTCGGTCTAAACCTAAAGCTCCACTCAGCTCCCGGAACCCACCGGAGCTGCTGGGTCTCATTTTTGTCTTCCCAGTATGGCCATAGTGATTGAAGCTCCTTTCCTGCTGGGGCCCTTGACACATGCCTGTCATCCCAGCAGCTCTGGAGGCTGAGAGAGGAGGATTGCAAGTTGGAGGCCAGCCTCAGCAACAGCGAGGTGCTAAGCAACTCAGTGAGACCCTGTCTCTACATAAAACACAAAATAGGGCTGGGGAGGTGGCTCAGGGGTCGAGGGTCCCTGAGTTCAATCCCTGGGACCCCCCTCAAATAAAAGATAAGCCCAAACAGAACCGACCGGGGACACCAGGCGAGTCCTGGGTTTTCCCAGCTCATGTTAACACAAGGCTTCTTTCTAGAGAGGAGGGCTCTCCATGGGGTGTGGGCTGATCTCATCTGGAGCAGAACTTCAGGATGACTGATGGTAACCCAGCCACCAGCCTGGTCCCTGTCACCCTGGAACCTGAGATCGAGAGACAAGAGTCCGGATCAGAGAGACCCAGAGAGCCCCCTGCCCTTCCACCTGGGAGGACCAGGAGCAGGCGCCACCTGGGAGCCAGGAAGCAGCCCCAGCAGCCCCGCGTCTGCCCCGCCTGGACCTGGGCTGCCTGCAGAGCTGGGGGCAGCAGGTCTGGGGTCCCGTCCCTCCTGCCCCGAGACGCCCTCTTGCCACTCGGGCAGCGGAAAGGGGAAGCTAATGCACCCGGGAGGCCGGGGAGCAGACTGGGGGCCCCGGGACCCCCGGGTTGCTCAGAGCGAGGGCAGGGGCGCCGCGGGCTGCCAGTCACTCCCTGAAGGCGCAGAGGCAGAGCCGCGGTCCAGACAGGACCCCGCGGGCCACACGCCCAGTTCCAAGTCGCCTCTCCAGGGAACCTGACCGCAGAGGCTCCCGGGGGGCCCCACCTCGGTTTCCTAGTGACCCGGTTCTCTGCTCCCTCCCGGCAGCCCCGCCCCGACCTGTTGTTTACGCGCAGCCCCGGATGCGCCGCGCCCTCCACCCGGCGGCACCGCAGACCCTAATCGGGTCGCTTCATCTCCCGGCGCATTTTCTCTGCAGAGCTGGGCGCACGCGGAACCTCAGACACACACGGTGCGGACGGCAGCCGGCCCGGCCCAGCGATCTCACTTCCTTCCACACCCAGCGCGTTCAAATTGCAAATAGCGCTCCACGAAGGGATCCCAAAAAGCAGGTGTCCCCATGGAGGGGAACTTAGGAGATAACACTGGGACTCTTTCTCCTTTGGGTTAAGCAAGAACAGGAACCAGGAACCAATGCCCATAGCAGCACACCATAGCCCAAAGGTAGGGATGGTCCCAGTGTCCATCCATGGCGAGATGGACACACAGAATGCAGTTCACCTAGGCGGTGGAATATTACGCAGCCGTGAAAAGGCACCGAGGTCCAGCGCCCAGACCCACAAATGCAGAGGGACAGAAAGAGGGTCTGTGGTTGCAAAGGACAGAATGCATCCTACACAGTGAGAATTTTGTTGTTGTTGTTGTTTTATTGTTTGTTTCTTTTTTGATTCCAGGATTGAACTCAGGGGCCCTCGACCACTGAGCCTCATCCTCAGCCCTGTTTCGTGTTTTATGTAGAAGACAGGGTCTCACTGAGTTGCTTAGCGCCTCGCGGTTGCTGAGGCTGTCCTCCAACTTGCGATCCTCCCTCCTTGGCCTCCCTAAGTGCTGGGATAACAGGCTTGCACCACCAAGGCTAGTGGGAGAATTTCAGCTCAATTTAAAAAATAGGACAGACTCCAGTGGGTCTTTCAAAGTGTGCGCTGAGCTCAGAGAGCTGCCTGCACGCCACTGTGGTCAGGAAATATTGGACATGGGAAGAGGCTCTGCCGGTCTCCCTGTGAAAAAAAACCCAGGAGGCAAAAAACCAACTGAGACGCTAGAAGAGAGTTTTCTAAACCCCCAACAAAAATGCCTCGGAGAGTTTCCAGTAAACACCAAGGGTGGCTCCTTCTCAGGAAGTTGCCCAGGGTTCCGATGCCGGCTCTGCACCCTGACTTCTGTTTCTCAGGCCACGTCAGGGTGAGCTCCCTGGGAGGCCGTGGGAAAAGGCAACCACTGACCTTTGAAACCCAGAACACACCCGAGCTCAAGGGCAGGACTGAACTGGCAGACTAGGCTGTGCTGGGCCGTCGGGACCTCTCTGGGTTCTGGCCAAGGACACTGCCCAATGCCCAGCAGTCAGGCCCCATGCAGCTGCGCTAGTCACCTGACTCCAGACACACTGCCACTCACAGGGGACTCATGACCTTGGATATTTCAACACCCAGGACTCTGGGCTCCCTAGAGCTACCATAGCACATGGGCACAAGCTGGAGAAAACCTCAGAAGTCCAGTTGCCCAGCCTGGAGGGCAGAGGCTGGATCAGGGTCCCAGGCTGCTCCCTCCACAGGCTCCTCCAGCCTGGAGGGCAGAGGCTGGACCAGGGTCCCAGGCTGCTCCCTCCACAGGCTCCTCCAGCCTGGAGGGCAGAGGCTGGACCAGGGTCCCAGGCTGCTCCCTCCACAGGCTCCAGGGAGGCTCCTCCTGCCTCTCCAGCTCCTGGGGCTCCAGGCGGCCCTGGGCTAGTGGCCTCGTCCCTCCAGTCTCTGCCTCTGTCTCCACGGGGCTCCTCCTCTGTGTCTGTGTCCCCTCTTCTGTCTCTTGGGAGGACACGGCCATTGCACGAGGGCCACCCTGCCGCAGGAGGAGCTCCTCTCAGGATTCTCCACTGATGGCCTCTGCAGAGACCCTGTTTGCAAACGTTGGGACCTCAGCACATCACCACCCACAGGACAAGGTCTGTGGGTGCCGTGAGGTCAGCCATGCTGATTATAGCTGGAGGGTCAGCCTACCCTGGCCACTGTGCCTGACCAAGATGACCAGTTAGGCTTCTGTGACTATATGTGGGCCCAGGGGATGGGTCGTATTATACAAGAACGTAACCCATTAAACACTGGTTTGGGGCTTGTGTTTCTCAAAATAACTTGAAAGCCGGCACGGTGGTGCACACCTGTCATCCCAGCAACTAGGGAGGCTGAGGGAGGAGGATTGCAACTTGGAGGCCAGCCTCAGCAATGGCAAGGCTCTAAGCAACTCAGTGAGACCCTGTCTCTACATAAAACACAAAATAGGGCTGGGATGTGGCTCAGTGGTCGAGGGCCCCTGAGTTCAATCCCTGGTACCCCTCCCCTAAAATAAAAAAGAAATTATGGATGAACGGGAGAGACTCAACCACCCTGACTGAGAATTGCACCATACGCTCAGGTGTCAGAATGTCAGGTGTCACTCTGTCCATAGCCATCGTTGCAATGTCTGCACGCATTGGTCACCAAAGACCCAATCTAGGCGTTGAATCCGGCATTTGCCGTTTCCTCGTCTCCACCTCCTGAGTCATGGGATGCATGTCCGGGTGGGCTGTGTATTTCCCTCCGGCAATGAATCTGCAAACGCAGTTTCCTCAATCTTCGGAACAATTTCACACCATCAGACTCTGCCTGCGGATGAACCGTCTTGCGAACTGTGAAAGGAACAGAAGCCACCCCTGGGCACGCACGGCATCCGTTCAGATGCCGCAGGCTTGTGTCCCGGAGTTTGCAGAATCTGGGACTCTGGACAGGAGCTGCTGTCTGACTACTCAGATTTCCTCACAATTTAAAACTTATGAATTGTTTGTTCTGGAATTGTCCATTTAATATTTTCAGACGTAGTTAACTGTAGGTAACCGGAATGAAACCAAAGTATGGAAAGAGGAGTCTAGTGCACACCTGCGCATTCTTGATGGTGGCCAACAAATTCTGGACCTCCTAGGTATATTTTCATTGAGCTAAATGCCAGATGAAATCAATGAACACATTTACGATTCCAGCCTTTCCATTATCCATCGTAACCCTTTGTAGAAATCATCCAATCCCTCCAAACTTTAAGATATACTGCATGAGATTTTGTGGGATAATACTCATTTCAAATATTTTGGTCCCACTATGAAATGAATATTGTGATCCATGGCTAACAAAATTAAATACTGTTCTTTGTTCAGAAATAAAACGTATACAATATCATTTATGTTGTAGCTGGCATCAGTTTTCTTCATTCCTTTTACTGGCTGAGTAATATTTCACTTGTGAATGGACCACAATTCCTTTATCCATTTAGCCACTGATGGACACTTGGGTGCTTCCACCTGTCTGCAGCTATGAATATGGGTATGCTCGTAAATATCTCTCCAAGTCCCTGCTGTGAATTCTTTTGTGTCCATACCCAGCAGTGGAATTGCTAGCTCATAGGATAATTGAATATATATATAATTTTTTTGAGGAATTGCCCAGTGCTTTCCACAATGGCGGCACCATTTTTTTACCCAGCAAGTGTGGACCATCATTCCAATTGCCTTACATTCACACTAACACTCATTCCTTTCTGGGTTTCTACTCCGGCTTTATTAAGATGTAATTAATAAAAATATATTTAGGGATGCTAATCAGTGTGTCTACCATACTTGTGGTAAATGTAGTCAAGCCAGTGAACATGTCCTCCACCTCCTGTAGCGCTCCTCTTCTCCTAGTTGTTCCTCCTTTTTCTCCTCCTCCTCCTCCTCCTGCTCCTCCTGCTCCTCCTCCTGCTCCTCCTGCTTCTCCTGCTCCTGCTCCTCCTCCTGCTCCTCCTGCTCCTTCTCCTCCTCCTCCTCCTCCTCCTCCTCCTCCTGCTCCTCCTCCTCCTGCTCCTCCTCCT
>CM053417.1:120344077-120369184 GCA_028644305.1 Xerus rutilus | reverse complement strand
ATAGATGGATGAATGGGTGGATGGATGGTTGGGTGGATGGGTAGATGGATGGGTGGATGGGTGGATGGGTGGATGGATGGATGGGTGGATGGATGGATGGATGGATAGATGGATGGGTGGGTGGGTGGATGGATGGATGGATGAGTGGATGGATGATGGATGGATGGGTGGATGGATGATGGATGGATGGATGGGTGGATGGGTGGATGGGTGGATGGATGAGTGGATGGATGGATGAGTGGATGGATGGGTGGATGGGTGGATGGGTGGGTGGGTGGATGGAAGGATGGTTGGGTGGCTGGGTGGGTGGGTGGATGGGTGGTGGATAGAAGGATGTGTGGGTTGGTGGATGGACTGATTCATAGGTAGACAGGTAGGTAACCAAATAAATGAATGATAGATAGATAGATAGATAGAATGATGGATGGATGGATGGATAGATAGATAGGTAAGGTATCCACACATTTACAGATTACGAACCTACATCCAGGTGCTCTTCTTCTAGGAGAAGCCACCAGGGTCAAGGAAAGGAATCCCACTGGGCTGGGAAGGCGTCTCCCCTGGGGTAAAGCAGCACTGAGTTTGGGTTGGGAAGCGAGGGTCTCAAAGGAAGCCAGCGTTGAGTCAGCTCTGCGCTGGGCAGCGAGGGCCTGGTTGGATGCACTGCGATCTTGTAGCGTCTCCTTGAACCTCAGCGTCTAGCCGGGGCCTGGGTCCCTGTGCACCTGCTGCGTCACCACACTCGGGCCTTCCCGTCCCTGACCTCACCTTCCCGAGCCGGCTTTGCTTCCGGCTGCCTGTTCTGGGTGGTGTCCACGGGCAGTTCCAGCTGGGCATGGCCGATGCTTCCTGCTGGGCATAGGTGAGCCGTGGGGGGCTCCCCTCGATGGAGCCAGGCCAGGAGCTCACCTGCTCCCCACGCTGCGTCTCCTGCGAGCCCATTCAGCCACATGAGGCGGGCTGTCCCTTCAGATGCAGCGAGTGTGTGTGTGTGAGTCGGACCTTGAGCAACTTAGCAACACCTGTGTCAAAATGAAATAAAATAAAATAAATTAAATAGAATGCCTTTTCCTTCTTTTGCAGAATTCCACCGTAAGCAATGTTATCAGGCAGACCCTGGATGGGTAGCTGGGATCCAAGTGCTGGCAGGGGCTGCAATCTCCTCTGCGGGGCTTGGGGGAGTCTCTTCCATGGTCCCCGGGTGTTGGAAGAACTCTGTCCCTCATGGATTAAAAAAGAAGAATAAAGTCCTTCATTTTCCAGGGTCTGCCTCCTGATTCCCTCCACAGTTTGCCCAAGAGCTTCTAGAAGGCAGACATGGAGTGTTCACGCTGCTTCAAATCTCGGTGATTTCTTAGTTCTGAGTTCTAGAGCCTCTTTGGGGATGCTCACCTGATTAGGTCAGGCCCACCCACAGCAAACACCCATTTCACTAAGTAAAGGTCACCCGAATGGGCACCTTCGTCACACATAATGATATCCCACTGTCCTCTGATTCCCCTTGCACAGACAATGGCCGGGAATTCCACTCCGCAAGCTACATACATGCCCCAGAAGGAAGCCTACTTCTTGGAAATCAAGGGTCAGGGTGGCCGATACCAGAGGACTGTGTTTTCCTGCTTCGGAGGTCCATCTGCACCGGGGATGCTCGGCTGGGATCTTGGGAACACGTTCTCAGGGATGGGCAACGTCACCTCTAGGTCACCTGTTAATTTGCTTTGCAAATGGTTCCAAGAGCTGCCTGGGTTGTTAGGTAGAGACAGGAGCACCTTCGACTGTAAGGGTGGGGAATCAACTAGGGTGCAGCGTGAGTCATGGGTACCAAACACCTGGAGTCCTTTCCTGTTCCACACCCTGTGACATCAGGGGCTCCCCACACACCCTCACCTGTACCCGGGGCTTCAGAGCCTACAGTTCATTCATTTACGATCCCCTTGGGTAAGACACCACGAAACTAAACACGTCCTTGTCATTAGACATGTTAATCAGGAGCTGGTGAGTGACTTCCGAACGTCATTTACAATGTCCCCTAATTGCATTAGGGAGCCATGGAATTGTTCCCTAATTGCATTATTGAGTCATGGACTTATCGCAGGACGTCCTATCTGCTACGTTAGCATCTTACATAGCTTCAGCCACCACGTCACGGGGTTTTATCACACTAGGGGATTCCAGCACACAGGATTCGCAGGCACGGAGTCAACTGTGACAGATGGCGTGTCATCAGGCCAGGGAAACTGCATCACGGTGTGGAACTGAATCACGGGGCATCTGCACGGAGGACGTTGGCAGGGATCGTTCTCACTTACCTTACAGAGTCGCATGACGCCATGGAATCCTGGGACCTGCGGTTCAGACACACGGTGGAAGCACCCGGTAGTTCATGTAGCATTATGTTAGGGCGAGTTTGACCACAGTATGTTATGTGAGTAGTGTTTCATTATTACATTACATTATTACATTGTTACTACACTATTAATTATTACATACACTACTAATATTACGTTATTTCTACACTGATCATTATTACATAAGTGAACAGTGTTTTACTATTGTTTACATTATATTCCGTGGAATTTCTATATACCTTGTGATTATGTCTTATATGGTTAATGATATATTGGGGGGTTTTATTACACTGTGGGATTCTATTACATGGACCTCATGGTTACCGCACCAGACTAGGATAGATTATTAATCAATTCACGGTGGAATTTTATACTACCGAATGCCATATAATGGAAGGTCTACATAGTAAGTTAGTGTAGGGTATATTGCTAACACGTTATAGAGGTTTATTACACCAGCGAACTCTGTGGTATGGCATTGACACATGCTATGTTAATATATTACATATCACTCACGATTATTTGATGAAGGGTTGCTGTACTGCGGGATTCTGTTGCGTGGAATCCACGTATACTGTGCCACTATGGGAATCACCTAACTTTACGGGACAGCATGGACTGCACCATACAATTCCAGCGCATGGAATTTAGGCCGTAGGCATGCTGTATATCACTAACAGTTACGGAATCTCCCTGCACTTATACAACGTGACCACGTGGAACTCATACACACCCTGTTACTACGTATCATTAGCAATTCCGTGTCGTGCAGTTTTTCTCTATTGTAGGAGCCTGTTACTTGGAACCTAGATGTAGTAGGTGACTATGTTACGCACCATTAGCAACTATAGTATTTTATTAACCCTGTACAACTGTGTGACCTGGAACTTATACTGTGTTGGTATCTCACGTGTCATTAACTGTTATACTGTGCAGTTTTATTATGCTGTAGAAGTCCATTGCCTGGAATTTATATGGCATATGTTACCATATGACAAATCATAAACAGTTATTATTTTGGGGGGGAGGGGTACTAGGGATTAAATTCAGGGACACTCGACCACTGAGCCACCTCTCCAGCCCTATTTTGTGTCTTATGTAGAGACAGGGTCTCACTGAGTTGCTTACGGCCTCCCTTTGGCTGAGGCTGGAGTTGAACTCGCGATCCTCCTGCCTCAGCCTCCGTAAGTGCTGGGATGACAGGTGTGCGCCACCGCGCCGGCTATCATTAACATTTATGGCATTTTATTTCCTTCTGCGATGTATAAATATGTTGTGGGACGCTGTTAGGCCCAGGATCCGGCTGCACACAAGCTGCGGAACCCGCATCCGCACCCGCACCACAGGCCCCTCTCGGGCCCAGCCACCCGCAGACGCAGGGGGCCGCGTGGGGGAGGGGAGGGCACGCGCACGCGCAGTGCAGCCTCCATGCCCCCGGAAGTCCCGCCTCTCGGGGGGCGGAGCCAGGACGCGGAGGCGCAGTCTGGTGCCGCCGCGCGTCCGCTTCCGCGGGTCCCGCTCCGGAAGCGGAAGTGCGTCACAGGGGGCGGGCGGCGACGGCGGGTCGCGTCAGGGGCGCCTCCGGCGGACGGTGGCGGCGCCGGGCGGGGAGGCCGTGCCTGCCCGGGGGCCGTCGGGGGACGGCGGGAGCGCGGGTCAGCGGCGGCGGCGGGCCGGGACGCAGGCGGAGCCCCGCGCCGGTGAGCGAGCGCAGCCCCGGCCGCCCCAACCGCCGCCCGGGGAGGCCGGGACGGGCGGACGGGCGGGGGCGGTGCCGGGCGGCTGGGCGGAGCCTTGAGGGGCGGGGCCGGGCGGCGGGGCGGGGCCGGGCGGCGGGGCGGGGCGGGGCCGGGGCAGGTACGCGGGCCGCGCCGGGCAGCTGGAGCCAAGGCCGACCCGGGCGGGGTGGGTGGGCTGCGGACGGGCCGGGACCCGTGGGGGCGTCGGGGCGCGTTCAGCGCCGGGCGGGTGGAGGGCGGCCGCGGTCAACGGCGTACAGGTTGAGGGCTCGCGGCCGGGGGCTCCGGGGGCGGAGCCTGGAGGGCCAGGGGTCGGGACTGGGCCCCGCGGGGCGTTGACGGCGGCGGGGTCGCTCTGGGGCCTGCGGACCGAACCCCTTCACCGCCCTGCACTGCACTGCACGGCGTTGCCCCGGCTCGGGAGACGCCGGGGCTGCGCGGAGTGCAGGAGGCTGGGGTGCGGCAGGCCTGGGAATGTGGGGGCCGTGGGGACTCGGAGGTCTCGGTGTCCAGCAGGACTGGGCCCCTGCCGGGCTGGGGCCGTCGGTGGCAAGAGCTCTAGGGCAGCGCCAGCGTCTGGGGGCCGCGGGACAGACAGGGTGGACGTCACAGGCAGGCCGGGGCGGCCTGGGGGGGTACTGGCCGGTGGCAGAGCTGCCCCGGCTCGGGGTCAGGCTCCCTGTGCTGCCCTGCGGTCCTGCAGGAGGGTCACAGGCTTCCGTCCAGACACCCCCGCATTCCCTCCTCCTGGCTCAGGTGGTGTGTCCTCTCCACTGGGACCCTGCCGCCTTGGCCTTAGGCTAGTGGGCGGCAGCTGTGTTCTGTGCCTCGGGGCCTGGCAGGGAGCGTCCCGGTGAAGGTGGTGGGTGGCCAGTGGTCTGCTGCCTCTGGGCCAGGCTTGTGCGCCTGCGGCAGTTCCAGCTGATTGGCTGGGCAGGGAGGTCATGGGAGGCCCAGGCTGGCTTCCAGGGCCTGCAGTGCCGCCCAGTGAGCCTCTGCAGCCGGTTCGGGGTTGGACTCAGGCTGGGACTTCCTATTTCGCCCAGCAGACACAGGGCCGCCTCCTTCCCAGGAGGCTGGAGCCGAGGCCCCTCTGACACCTTCCTTGGCCTGGTGTCTTCGGTAGCTTGTGGAGTCGGTCCTTTGGGCTTGTCCGTCCCTGCTCTGCCCGAGGCTGGAGGACTGGTCACGTTCAGCGTGGGGGCGCTGCGGGTGTTGGGGGGCAGGTCCCTAGTCGTGCAGGCTTGAGGTCTCCCTGTTCCTGAGGGGCTCTCTGTCAGGCAGTGTCCACCGGTTCAGGGTGCTTTCAGCGATTAAAAGGAAGTTCTCCCCAGGTGGAGGCCTGGGCGAGGGAGAGGAAGGCCTTTCTGTTCTCTGGGGCTGGCGTTCCGTTGGAGGCTGGGCTGCCTGGCCGGGCCCTGCCCTGACTGTGCCCTGCGTTTCAGGCCCAAGGTCCCGGCTATGGCTGCGGCTACCATCGTGCACGACACGTCTGAGGCCGTGGAGCTGTGTCCCTCCTACGGCCTGTACCTCAAGCCCATCACTAAGATGACCATCAGCGTGGCGCTGCCGCAGCTGAAGCAGCCTGGGAAGTCCATCTCCAACTGGGAGGTGATGGAGCGGCTCAAGGCCATGGTGCAGCACCACCAGTTCTCCACGCTGCGCATCTCCAAGAGCACCATGGACTTCATCCGCTTCGAGGGCGAGGTGGAGAACAAGAGCCTGGTGCGCGCCTTCCTGGCCTGCCTGGACGGCAAGACCATAAAGCTCAGCGGCTTCTCCGACATCCTCAAGGTGCGCGCCGCCGAGTTCAAGATCGACTTCCCCACGCGCCACGACTGGGACTCCTTCTTCCGCGACGCCAAGGACATGAACGAGACGCTGCCCGGCGAGCGGCCGGACACCATCCACCTGGAGGGGCTGCCCTGCAAGTGGTTCGCCCAGAAGGAGTCGGGCTCGGAGAAGCCCAGCGAGGAGGTGCTGGTCAAGGTGTTCGAGAAGTTCGGGGAGATCCGGAACGTGGACATCCCCATGCTCGACCCGTACCGCGAGGAGATGACCGGCCGCAACTTCCACACGTTCAGCTTCGGGGGCCACTTGAACTTCGAGGCGTACGTGCAGTACCGCGAGTACGTGGGCTTCATCCAGGCCATGAGCGCGCTGCGCGGCATGAAGCTCATGTACAAGGGCGAGGACGGCAAGGCGGTGGCCTGCAACATCAAGGTGAGGCGCCCCCGCGCCGCGCCCCGCCCCTGCCGGGCCCTGGCCACGCCCCTCGGGGTCCAGCCTTTCCCGGCGCCAGCCAGCCCCGCCCTGGGCACGAGCGGTGGCCTTCCCCGTGCAGCCCATCTCCTGGGGGACAGCGGCGCTGCTCCGGGACGGGTCGAGCATGGGCCAAGGCAGGGGGACTTGACAGCAGCCAGCACAGCCAGGAGCTGCCGGGTGGCCCTCCTACTGGGTTCCAGCTTGGATCCCGGGGCTGCCCAGGAGCCCTGCAGAGGAGGGCTTGGGTGGCACTGCTGAAGGGGTCGGTGGCCCGGGGAGGGCGGGAGTGGTCCGCACGGTGCCCGTGGGCTGGTGTGCAGGACCTGGAGGGCGGTCACAAGGAGGCGCGGATCGTGCCCTTGCTGACGTGAGTTAGCGAGTCAGCTGCCCGTGCCCGTGGCCGTGGCTTCCCGCGGGTGGGTGGCTCCTGGGCCGCAGGGCCTGGGCCGGGCAGCAGCGGGGGTGAGTGTCCTGTGGCCCGGCCTGGGAGGCTGCGCCGCGCGCCCCAGGGCAGGTGGCGCGGAGGGAGACCGCCACCGGCGTCTCTTGCTTGAAGGTTTCCTTCGATTCCACCAAACACCTGAGCGACGCCTCCATTAGGAAACGGCAGCTGGAGAGGCAGAAGCTGCGGGAGCTGGAGCAGCAGAGGGAGGCGCAGAAGCGCCGAGAGAAGGAGGCGGAGGAGAGGCAGCGCGCGCAGGAGAGGTACGCTCCCCACGCGTGTGCGTCGCGCCAGTGCGCATGCGTGTGTCGTCGCTGTGCGCGCGCCCGTGCCATGAGCGCGGCTCTCTGAACGCCGGTGCTGGCCGCGTGCCCCCGGCAACGGGGGAGCGCGCCTGCCTCTTCCCCGGACGCGCCCGGTGTTCCCCGGTGCTGCCACCACCCCAGCACTAGCTCCGCAGTCGGGTTGGTACCCAGGTGCCGTCCCTCGGGCTCCAGCTGCCTGGCACCTGTGTGCGGGTGTGGGCTGCGGGTCTAAACCCCGGAGCCTGTGAGGAGAGGGCGGCCTGTGGCGGGGGTGGCCAGACAGCACCGGGAAGGGCGGGACTGCGCCTGTGCCGTGCTGGGTGCCCAGCTGTCATCCCGACGCCCCTGGAGATGTGCAGAGTGACAGGTGCCTGGTGTCCCTGCGCTCTGGCACGGAGCCTGGAGGGCAGTGGCAGCTCAGCTGTGAAGGGCGGGCTGCGACAGGCTGTCCACGCCTGTGTCTGAGCAGCTTGTCCTTGGAGGACGAGAGGTGGCTCTCGGCCGCTGGCCTCAGTGTGTAGCCGGAGGTCCCAGAGGTTCCAGAAAGCAGCTCTGTGGAGTCAGGAGGGAGCTCTTGCTTCCCATCCCAGCACTGGACAGAGGCCCTGGGGAGATGCCGGGCTGCGGTCTGGCAGGGTGGACAGACCACACTGCCGTCCAGAGGTCAGGAGGCCGCAGAGGGCGGAGGCCTGGGCGGGGAGAGGCTGGCCAGGCAGGGCTGCCCCCACGGCCTCTCCTGTGGCACAGGCCCGAGCAAGGCCCAGGAAGCTCCTGCCATGTCCGTGGCTGGAGCCCGCGTCCATTCAGCTGTCGAGTTCCAACAAGGGGATGAGTAACTCGTCACTTGGTGATCAGGCTTGGGGACTTTGCAGGCAGCAGCTGTCTGCAGGGCCTCCGGGGACTGCTTTGACCCTTCTCCCCACCTCTGAGCTCGTGGGGCATCGGGACCTCGGATGCACAAGGGGCTTGGGAGCTGGCCTGGGCGGGAAGCTTCCCGCTGACTCTTCCTGCCCCGTCCCTCCTGGCCTTGGCCCTGGCGCTTGCCCCCTCCTGGGGGCGGGGAGTTGGGTCCTCCTGCACTCCCCCTGGGAGCCTGTGCCCTCGGGTGCACCCGCTCCTGCTCTGGGCTTGGCGAGGTGCTGGCGTCCCAGCTTGCTGCAGCTGAGACCTCGCAGCGGGCAGGGCGCGGTGGTCTCCAGGGACCCCGCCCAACAGCTGCCGGGATCTCTGCTCCCTGCTGCCTCCTGGGTCTGGCCCTCCCGGGCGCCTGGGTCCTCTGTAGTGTCTCCACCCCCAGCGCCTGGAGAGCAGAGCTTTGCGGCCGCCCCAGGTCCTGGTTGGCGTGGGGGCTCGGGCCGCTGCGGTGGGGTCCTGTCCCTGCAGGGCGCGGGCGCACTGCCTGCGGGTTTTCCGGGTGTAGCTTGATGGAGTTTGCAATTGTCAAAGTCACCTAGATGCCAACAGCAGGGGACAGGAGGAGCCCCTCGCCCAGGCTCTCCTGGCCCTGCAGCTGGGGTCCAGGCTCGGTCGTGTCACTCTGCCCTGGTCACCTTGCTTTCGTTGGGGCCTCATCCCAGGCTGGCTGTGGCGCGTGGCAGCCCTCACCGCTCCTCCCGTGCACCGGCGAGCTCTGGGGTGCTCTCGCAGTTCTGCCCCTCCGCTTCTCCTCCCGACCAGCGGGGCTGCGCAGCCTGTGCCCGAGCCTGGGTGACAGCACTCTGTCCCCTTGGATTGCGTGCGGGCACTCGCCAGGAGCACATGGCGTTTCTGCCAGCTCGGACCCGTCAGCTGCCACCGCTGCGCTTCCGTGGGTCAGGCGGCCCTCTGTGGCCTCGCAGGCCACCCGGTACTGCCCAGCTGTGCTGGCGCTTTGTTTGCCATTGGGCCATCTGTCTTTTCTTCGTGGTGGCTGGGAACCCGGCGGAGGGTGGCCCTGTTCGTGGGGTGCAGATATTGCCTCCGCGTCTGTCTGTCCCTACGTCCTGTCTGGCGGAGCGTCTGGCCTCCGGCTGGTGCCCCTGTGCTGTGGGCTGGGCCTCCCCTTGCCAGCCTTGCGCCCTCGCGGCACCGGCGCCCCCTCCTCGCCCTCTGCTCGGTCCGACCCGACTCGGCTCCTGCCCGCCTGGCCCTGCGCGCGGCCCCAGCAGCCTCTCCCGGCCTCACGCAGGAAGCAGAAGGAGCTGGAGGAGCTGGAGCGGGAGCGCAAGAGGGAGGAGAAGCTGCGCAGGCGGGAGCAGAAGCAGCGCGACCGCGAGCTCCGGCGCCACCAGAAGAAGCTGGAGAAGCTGCAGGCGGAGGAGCAGAAGAAGCTGCACGAGAAGATCCGGCTGGAGGAGCGGAAGCTGCTGCTGGCGCAGCGGAACCTGCAGTCCATCCGGCTCATCGCCGAGCTGCTGAGCAGGGCCAAGGTACCGCGGCCGGCGGGGCGGAGGGGCTGCGCGCCCACCCGGGTGGCGGGGCCCTGCCTGCGCTGCAGCCGTGGCCTGGGACGGGCGCCGCTGCGGGGGAGGCCCGGCCGGCCAGCCGAGAGCCAGCGCACTGCTGTCCCAGGCGGGTGCAGGGCAGCCGTGTGCTCTGGTGCGGGCCTGTGACCGCGGGGCGGCTGGGGCCCAGGCCCCGTCCCCAGGAGGGAGCTAAGGCACCTCCGCCTTTGGGTGCCCCTGTCGGCTGGCCTGCTCTGACCCCGGGCCCACGCGCGGCCGAGGGCTGAGCACACGTGTAGGCAGGGCGCACGCTGTGGGCTGTGTCCCTCCGCAGCCGGGACCGACAGGGGCGTAGCACCCGGGCCTGTGAGCCTGCACCGCCCGCAGCCGCCTCGCCCCTGCCGGACGCTCGCGGGTGACTCCCTGGAGCCCGCACCGGGCCGGTGGTCCCAGCTCTGGCACGTCCTCACCCTCAGGAGGGCTGCGCCCCCGGAGCCAGCCGCGGGCGCCCCCATAACCTGTTGTCTAATTACAGTTGTGCTCAGGTCCCCGGGAAGCAGCCTGGCCAGAGCGCTGAGACACGGGCAGCTCAGCTCCCGTTCCACGGTGAATATTGAAGACACTAACCCAGGCCAGGCCGCTGCCCGAGCAGGGCCGGCCAGTGCGCCCACGCGGGCGGCAGCGCCACCGTGTCCTCAGCTCCTCCCGCGGCGGCCACTGCTTGCGCCCTAACCGCAGGCTTGGTGGGGCCCCTGGGGCGCTGGGCAAGGCCCAGCGCGCCTGCCCCAGGGCGGAACCAAACCGCTTGCCCCAGGGGACTCGTGGCCCAGGGGATGGACAGGCGGGCCTCACGTGGAGGCCCGGGCCGTGGGCGACGTCCTCTGCTCCGGGGCCGGAGGCTGCCAGGCAGTCGTCCGGTCCCTGACCCCAGCGGGCGCGGGCGTACTCCAGCTGCCTTCCTCTCCACACAGGCCGCGAAGCTGCGGGAGCACGAGCAGCAGGAGGAGCGGCGGCGGCTGCAGCAGCAGGAGGAGCGGCGGCGACTGCAGGAGGCCGAGCTGCGGCGCGTGGAGGAGGAGAAGGAGCGCGCGCTCGGCCTGCAGCGCAAGGAGCACGAGCTGCGTGAGCGGCTGCTGAGCATCCTGCTCACCCGGAGGACGGACGACGCCCGGCCGCGCGAGGACCTGCTGCAGCCCGTGCTGGACATCCTGCAGACCGTGTCCTCCGGCTGCGTGGGCGCCGCCTCGCTGCACCCGCTGCTGGGCCAGCCACCCCCGGGCACCTCCAAGGAGACCCCGCCCCGCCCCGAGGCCGACTGCGCCCCCCGGAGTGTCAACGGGAATGTGGCAGAGGAGACCCCCTGCAAGGAGGGTCAGAATGCCCGCCGCCTGGGCCTGGAGGTCAGCTCGCCCGAGCAGAGGTGCCCGGGCGTCCTCGCCTGCATTCCCGACAACAACCAGCAGCCCAAGGGCGTCCCCGCCTGCGACCAGAGCGTGGCCAAGAAGGAGGTCCGGTCTGAGCCGGGCAAGTGCAACCGGGAACCCAGCAAGGGCCGCGGTCGGGCCAGCCGGGAGGGCAGCGCGGAGGACCGCCGGGCGCGCGAGAGGAGCCGGGCCAGGCGCACCGGCAGCCGGGAGGACGGGCGGCAGCGCAAGGAGCGGCGGTCCCACAAGAAGCACTCGTACAAGGACGGCAGCCCCCGGCGCAGCGCCAGCCCGCGGAGGTCGCACAGCAAAGACAGGCGTGGCCAGAGGGAGAGGAGCCGCGAGCGCAGGGGCAGCGCCAGCAGGAAGCGCAGCCGCCACCGCCGCCGGAGCCAGAGGTCCCGCTCCCGCTCCCCCAGCAGGCACCGCAGCACCTGGAACAGGTAATGAAGGGCCGGGCCCGCCGGCTGCCCCGGGAAGATCGGACCGCCAGCCGCTGGCTCTTGCTCCTCTGCTCTCTGCCTGCCCCGCACCGCCACGCCCGTCTCCGCCGCAGCCGAATGTCCCAGGAGCCGCCGCGCCGCCTGCAGGAAGACGGGCGCGGGGTCCCTCCTCCGCAGCCACCAGGGCGGCCTGCCCGCGGCACCCCACACGCGCCACGAGCTTTAGTTTTCCTTTAGAACCGTTGTTCCGATAGCTTTAACGTTGCCTGTCCTCCAAATCCGGAAAGCCGCACAGACCCGCCGTGGAGAGAACGGCGCCAGCTCCTCCGTGCAGAGGCCCGGTGCCGGCGCCGGCCTGGGCGAGCACCGCGTGCAGCGGCGGACCCTGCGGCCTGGCCGCCACCCGCCCGCCGGGCAGTAAGAAGGGAAGAGCCGTCGCGTCTGCCTCTTCCTGTCCGAAGGAACTGACGGCCAATGGCAGCCTGGGCCCGCACCAGCGCCAGGGTGGGCGCCGGCCTGGCCTCCGGTCCCTGGGCAGTGGCCCGAGTGGTCTGATGCTCCTGGACTTCAGAACATTCACTTTTTACACCTTCCACCGATACAGCGTGAAAAGGTGGAAAGCTTTGGTTTCCAGAAGAGGCCAGTGTGGTTTTCTAAGCAGCCGTTTTGCTGAGTTATTTTACTTGGAAGGTGCCCAGCCAGGGCGCAGGCTTGCTAGGGCTCCTAACCCTCGCCTCAGAAGTGCAGCTCAGAGGCGCTTAGACATAGCGGGCCACGCCGAAGGCGGGGTTCATTCCAGTTTGCCTTTTTATGGTGAAATAAAGTCCTTTTCCAATGAACTTGGAGCTTTGGCCTGTGTGTTCCGTGCTGCGCTTCGCCTGTGTCCCCACAGTCCCCGTCCCTGTCCTGTCCCCCCCCTCCATGCAGCTGCTGGCAGGTGGGTCCCTCCGGATCAGGTCAGGAGCCCGCATGGGTTAGTGCAGGTCTTGCCTGCATGGGTCGGTTCTCCCAGGCGTGGGTGCCCGGTGACTGTCCCTTCCACTCTCCTGTGAGCCTCGACTCACCTACCCTGGGAGGCCGAGGCAGGGTAGGTGAGTCCCAGCCTCCATGGCCCACGTGCGTGTTGTCCGTCACCGTCTGAGGCGTTCTGCTGGGCAGCGCGCTGGACCAGCACGCCTCCAGGTCCGGCCGGCGTCCTCGGCTCGGCCTGGGGCGCGCGTGTGGAGAGAGGGCCTGCCTTGCCTGGGCCGCCACCGTTGTGCTCTGGGAATCCCGGGTCTGCCCGGCGCTGCTGCCGAGTGCCTGAGCCCAGGGCGTCCGTAAGCAGCGTTTCCTGAGCCGAGGAACCAGTTTCCACACGCATTAGGGAAAGACCGTGCTCAGGAGAAGGACGGCTCCCTTCCCGAGGTGGTCGTGACAGCAGGTGGCACCCACCGTGACCGCTGGCGAAGAGGCTCTTCCTCCCTGAAGTGCTTGCCAGGTCAGAAACCGGGGCTCACACTTGGGCCTCTCTGTACCCAGGTCCCTCACAAGTCCCCTCTGTCTGGTCAGGGTTCCTCCAGCCTGATACTGAGTGTTGGCCCGTTAAGTCATGTGTCCTGGGAAGGGCTGGGTGGGGAGGTTCCCTGTGCCTCCGAGAGTGTCAGGAAAGAGGGCCGGGGACCCTGGGGCTGGAACCCTGTGTCCCAGCTTCCGGGAGAAGTGAATGTGGCCGAGGTGCCACAGGGAGAGGTGGCACCAGGAAGGTCAGGCAGATCATGGGACCAGACGCCACCCTGGCCAGGAGGAGGAGGGCTTTGAGCTGGAGCACGTGGAGAGGGGCCCGGGGCCTGTGGGAGAGGGAGGCAGAGCAGGTGTCACCCGGTGCCTGTGGCCTTGTGGGCACGTGAGGTTGAGGGGCGTCACGCTGGCAATGGAATCAGCGTCGCGATTCTCATCACTGGGCACCCCCTGCCTTCATTTTCTCGCATTCAAATTGGGGCATCAGTGAGTTTAAAAGTGCAAGGCTGAGGGGGAGCCCCGTGGCACGGGGCGCTGCGCCGCATGCGTCCAGACGGGGGCTGTCCTTGTGTTTGGGAGCCTCTGCCTCTGGCCTGGAGCTTTTGCTACGAGGCGTGTACAAGTTAGAGCGCAGCATTTCCAACAACCACTGGGGACAGAGGGCTGTGGGAGCCCAGAGCCGGGAGGGGGCGTCCCCTCTGGTCTGTGGTGTGCACCTGCCACCAACCCTAGGCACCAGAGTTTGGAGGGTGTGGCAGATGGTGCCCTTCATGACGGGTTCTGAGGTCCAGGGGTGAAGGATGGGGACATTTAGAGACAAGGCATTTAGTTCTCTGGGCACTGGCGTGACTCAGCCAGGACACCCGGCTGCAGACGATCAGGGCCACCCGGGCCTCAGGGCTGCGGGCGGTTTCCCACGCTGCCCACGCGGGTGCTTCTCTTGTGCAGATCCCCTGGTTGTCAGGGCGTGCTTGGCAGTGACTGGTGGCTGAGGGAGGTGACCTGAGGCAGGTGTTGCTGGTGAGGCGCGGTCCTTCTAGTGACCTGGCTTTCGCCTTGGTGCTGAAGCGGCTCTAGTGCAGACGGGCGGCCCCTGGACCCTGCCTGACCCTCCCTCCTCCGCCCCTCAGCTCCTGGGGCAGGACCTGGTGCTGAGCCTGCGGGGGAGACAGCGATAAGAAAGGGTAGTGTAACAAGTGCCTGTGTGACGCCCTTGCCGCACGGGGGTGGGCAGCGCGTCCCCAGCGCCCTGCACCTCCCCCGGTGAACAGGAAACAGGCCGCCACGACCTGGCGGAAGGGATCTTGGACTCCAGTTTGTGCAAACAGAACAAAACAAACACAAAATGCACCTCACAGCAGAGCAGCCCTGTCCATGTGTGAGGATGGTCTGTGTCCTTTGACCTCGGTGGCCTTCGAGGACACCCATTTTTAAATTATAAGCTGAGTATACGGAGGTGGCCTGGGTCATGGGACCACCTGGGCCCCCTCCCTGTGCACAGAGGGGCCTGGTCATGGGGACACCTGGGCCCCTCCCTGTGCACCTGAGGGGCCTGGTCATGGGGACACCTGGGCCCCTCCCTGTGCACAGAGGGGCCTGGTCATGGGGACACCTGGGCCCCTCCCTGTGCACCTGAGGGCTCACCTGCCCTTCACAGCCTGGAAGGAATGCAGTGTGGGCCCTGCTGAGCCCACAGGGAGGGTGAGGCCAGGAGGCCCAGGCGGGGAGGCCCAGGCGGCTGGTGGAGCCTGACCCTGCAGGGTGCCGTGAGGAGGGCGTCCAGCACCTGCAAAGCCAGAGCACAGGTGCACCTGTAGCCCGGGCCTGGGGCGGGACGAGCCGACACTGTGCGTTCGGGGTCTCCCTGGAGGGTCAAGAGAACCGTCCACCCTGGACAGAGGTGGGGACTGTCCAACATTACTAATGCCACTCAGGCGTGCACACGTGGACGACATCGCACGGGGCAGCTCTGTGGTTATTTCACCACTAGGACAAAGTGACCGCGCAGCGCTCTGGATTCTTCACCTCCGTGTCCCTGGCCGGGGGCTGCTTGCTCCGCTTGGCTGCATGCCAGGCTCTGAGGCGTCTTGATGCTCAGGGCCCAGGGCCTGCTCCTTCCTGGGACCCTGTGACGCCGAGCTCGATGGACGGCTGCCCTTCCCACTCAGCCGTCCTCCGCTGACCAGCCAGCCAGGCCTCGCCCTCCTCCCGTCCTAGCTTTGCCTGCTCCTCACTCCACGGCCCTCAGCCCCGACCGTGGAGCCTCCTTGGCCCAGAGTCAGCCTGCCTGGGACGAGTCTGCACAGGTTTCCAGGGCACACTGGGGTGGGGACGGGCTTAGCCCCAGGAGTCCAGCTCCCAGCCCTGCACAGCAGAAAGCCGAGGCCAGGGGTCCCGGGCTGCTCCCCCCACAGGCTCCAGGGAGGCTCCTCCTGCCTCTCCAGCTCCTGGGGCTCCAGGTGGCCCTGGGCGGTTGTCCCTCCAGTCTCTGCCTCCGTCTCCACGGGGCTCCTCCTCTGTGTCTGTGTCCCCTCTTCTGTCTCTCAGGAGGACACGGCCATTGCACGAGGGCCCCCCTGACCCAGGAGGAGCTCGTCTTACCTAATTACATCTGCAATGCCCTGTTTGAATTAAGAAACATTCTGAAGTTCCAGGAGATTATTTTGTTTTAGTTTAGTTTCGTGGGGACGCTCAGCATAATATCTCATTTTTAGATATATCAAAATGATTAAAATATTTTTCAGACTACTGAATGAAATGGACTCAATCATGTCACGTGCATGTACAAAAACCCCAGGGAATCCGACTACTGTATATAATTACGATGCCCCGATTTTTCACAGTGCATTTTCAAACAGCCCTTTGTAATGGCTGGAGTCTCTTCTCCCGCATGAGACTCATTCCCCAGCCTTCTGTATGTTGTAGGGTCCCCGGGAAGAGCCTGGAAACTCAGGGGTCCACGTTTCTGGTTCCATTGACCCATCTGGGAGCCTGGCCCCGGTCTTGGTCTCGTGGGGCTCTCGGCTCGGGCCTCCGTGGCCGGCCCGCCCAGCCCGCAGCCTCTGGCCGATGCCTTCCTGGTTTTTCTCGAGACCTGCCGTGATTCAGGGATTCACGTGAGAAGTCTCTCCAGTCTCGTTGCGCTAAGGGTTGTGGGTGACAGCAGGAACGTTCGTTTCCCAGAACGGGGACACTGTCCACGCACTGTGACTGCCTTTACATCCTGCAGACCCTTCTCAGGTCGCTGCCTGTGCCGAGGTCCCACATTTAAAAACTGCCAAGTGCCGTCGGTGACAGAATGCATGGCTGAGGCCTCGGACTCAGACGCAGGAGGGAAATTGGGGTCCCACTGTCTGTCCCTTGAGTGTGGCTTTAAAAAGCCCCTGATGATGGAGGGGACCCTGGGAAACAGATGGCTGGACGGCAGGAAGCCTGGAGCAGGCAGGCTGGTGTCCCCTTGCTCCAGAGTTTCCAGAGACGGGCATGCCGAACACTCTCGGGTCCCCAAATCTGCAGAGGCTCCTGTCCTGGGGTAAAAGGGCTCTGTGGACAGCAGCCCCCCTGGGAGGACGTAACAGCACCGACAGCACCACAGTCACTGCACCGTTCAGGGACTAATGGCAGGAAGAACATCCACGTGCCCCCTAGACGATGTTTACACCCAGAATCGTCTACTCTGTTTTGTAAATATATTTATTTTATTTTGGGGGGACTGGGGACTGAAGCCAGGAATGTTGAACCACATCCCAGCCCACTGTATTATTTATTTTGAGACAGGGTCTCACTAAGTTGCTTACAGCCTTGCTAAGTTGCTGAGGCTGGCCTCCAGCTAGTCATCCTCCTCCCCCAGCCTCCAGAGTTGCTGGGGTTACAGGCATGTGCTGCCTGGTCGGCACATTTTTTCTCTTATCAAGCCAAGGGCCGCCTGGAGCCCCAGGAGCTGGAGAGGCAGGAGGAGCCTCCCTGGAGGCTGTGGAGGGAGCAGTCTGGGACCCTGGTCCAGCCTCTGCCCTCCAGGCTGGGACAGGATGAATCTCTGCTACGCCCGCAGCCTCTGGGTTTATTACAACAACCCCAGAACCTGGCCTCCCCTTCGGAAGGAGGCCAGAGCCTGTGCGATCCTCTAATGATCAATCAGTGCTAATGGTCGGCGAGCATCTTGGTTTCAGGTCTCTTCTTCAGCTGACGGGGCAAGGTCAGCGTCCTGGTTGGTGCTCTGGCTATTTTAGGGCCGTGTGCACATGCGGGACAGCTGGAGCAGCAGAAGGCCAGGGTGTGCCCACCGCCTCCGCGATCCCCTTAATAAGGCTCATGGAATTTTCTAGAGTGATTTCTCTCCTGGCCTCACGACCAGGCTGCCAGCAAGGAGCTGCTGTCGGCTGGGCTGAGTGGTTCAGGGCCCCCCGGCTGGCTGACGGGTCGGGGCTCCCTGGAGCAGAACAGCGGACTGGCAGACAAGGAGGATGTGCTCCGCGCAGGACCCAGGCTTCCGCCTCCTGCAGGACCATGCCAACGGCTTCATGGTCTCCCAGGTAGGCGCCCCGCGAGCGTGGCAAGAGCCTGGGGTGGGGGACTCCATTGGGAAGAGCTCGGTTGTTGGTGCAGCGACCCCAGGGGACCTGCAGATGCAGGTGAGAAGGATGAGAAGTTTACAGTCAGCCAGGTGCACGTGTGATCCCAGCAGCTCGGGAGGCTGAGGCAGGAGGACTGCAAGTTGGAGGCCAGCCTCAGCAGCAGTGAGGCCCTAAGCAACTCAGTGAGACTCTGTCTCTAAGTAAAACACAAAATAGGGCTGGGGAGGTGGCTCCGTGGTCAAGGGCCCCCCAAATAAATAAATGAATGAAAGCTTTCCATTAAGCCAGCTCTGCCCACCTCTCGGTGGTGTCGACCCAGTCCCGAGGCAGCTGAGGCCGTCTCAGGAGCCCCGCGGTTGTCTCTGGTTTCTCGGGTCAGGAAGGTTCTGGTGCATCTGCTGTGGTGGGCGTGCACGCTGCAGGTCCGGGGGCTGCCCCAGCTCAGGTGCAGGTCAGTGACATTTCGAGCCGAGTTTGTTCCCCATCCAAGTGCACGGCTCTCCTGGATCCCGCTCACAGACCCCTAAGGGTTTAGGATAAAGGTGTGAGAGCCCGGGACGTTTGCCTTCCGGAAACACCATCTCCTTCCTGTCCCGTTTGGAGCAGGAGTGAGCGCCCTCCTGGGGAGGACCTGCCGGCCCGGGCTGCTCCTGCTCCTGCAGCTCAGAGCAGCGCAGGTGGCTTGCAAGTCCCGGGATCAATCAGTGAACAGACCAAGAGTTCCACGTCCGCTGCAGAGGGAGACCCAGTGCCCCAGACAGAACAAACCCCGAACCCAAAGGAAACACTTAGAATGAGTCCACCCTGAGGGGACAGTTAGCTAAGAAAACCCTACGCCCTGGACAGAGGCATCTGGGGTGCGAGCTCAGCGGCGTGCAAGGGAGCCAACCAGTCAGGGCAAACTCGGTGGAATAACAGTCAGCTCACCCCCTACGGAGAGACGCGTGCATGCCACCCTAACGGGATCAAAGTCAACCCAGCTTTAACAGAAAAATATTAGTTAATGCAAACTGAGAATCAAACTCAACCCACCCTCCACAGAAGAAGGGAATGCAAGCTTCACAGCCTATTGAATCTATCAGCATACAAGGCGCCGCCCATCCAACAGATCAGAGCTTCCTCCTCCCCTCGCAGAGCAATTAGTTAATGCAAACTTAATAAGCATCCCTGCAACCTTAGAACCCTCGGCTGCAGCAGGACAAGTTCACTGGAACTTCACAGAATAAAGCGTAATCCGCTTCCAGCAGAGCAATTAGTTAATGAAAACTGGATGGAGTAAAATTTAGTTCAACCTTAACAGATTAAGTCAGGGAAAACTCAAGGGAATAAAGCTCAATCCACTCCCAACAGTGCAATTAAGTTAATGCAAACTTAGTAGATCACGACCTACTCATCACAGAAGAGCCAGTCGAAGCCATCTTAACAGAATGCACATCAATGCAACCTCAAGAGAATGCAGTTTAACACCAGGTTCATACAGCAGGAAAAAAAATGCACTCAACAAGCCGGGCGCGGTGGCCACGCCTGTCATCCCAGCACTTTGGGAGGCTGAGGCAGGAGGATCGCGAGTTCCAAGCCAGCCTCAGCAAGGGCGAGGCCCTAAGGAACTCAGTGAGACCCTGTGTCTACAGAAAACACAAAATAGGGCTGAGGACGTGGCTCAGTGGTCGAGTGCCCCTGAGTTCAATCCTTGGTACCCCCTGACCCCTCACCAAAAAAGAAAAAAGGTAACAGAAATGAACATGGGCTCAGCAGAACATGACCGGTGTGACTGGTGACGCCATCAAGGTTCTGTTATTATTACTATCATGATCGTCATCATCTTCATCATTCAAACTTCCTAGGATGGAGTTGATAGACAGACATCTCTTGGACACCCAGGTTTTCATTTCTTGGATCTATTTCCCGGAGGGCAAAGGCTCACTCACATGAATATTCCATATTTTAACCAAGAAACTGCTATTTTTGCCGGGGTTACTGGGGATTGAACCCCAAGGGGGTGCTCTACCACAGAACCACACCCCCAGCCCTTTTTATTTATTAATTTTTATTTCAAGACAGAGTCTATGTTTCTGAGGCTGGCCTCCCACTTGCCAGCCTCCTGCCTCAGCCTCCCGAGCTGCTGGAACTACCCGCGAGCACCACCACACCCAGCTGTCAGTTTGGTTTTCGAGAACATTTGGCATCATTGAAACGATGCATCCCTCCCTGAGTAATAGAAATAAAAAATAATAATGAATGAATAAAACGTCTTCCTCCTCCGTAGCGGAGGCCCCGAGCCCTCTGTCTGTCATCTCTCCCAGCCCTTGGCCACCACCCCGCTGCTGTCTGCTGTTACGATGTCAATCATTTGAGATTCCAGGGCCCAGCGCCTTTCTGTGCCTGGCTCATTTCACTTGGCATGACGTTCTGCAGACTCTCCCAGACTGTCACGAAGGACACTCACGCCTGCCTCCTTGTAAAGCAAAGAGTGCATTTGAAATAGTCCAACCACCAAAAAAAAAAAAAAAGGTTAAATGGTTAAACATCCCCAGTGTGGACAGGCTCGTGTCTTGAGCCCGCTCTGCGTGGCCCCGGAGCCTCAGGGCCATCTTTTTCCTTCCTGCAGGTTCTCTTTGCGGCCTGTGAGCTGGGTGTGTTCGACCTCCTGGCCGAGGCCCCGGGGCCTCTGGACGTGGTGGCCATCTCCGAAGGCCTGGGCACCAGCCCCGGGGGGACCGAGCGGCTGCTGGAAGCCTGTGTACCCCTGCAGCTGCTGGAGGTGGACACCCACGGGGGCACAGGTAGGTGCCCGGCATGGGGAAAGGTGCCGAGAGGCCACAGGCTCTCCAGCTCCAGCTCTGGGGCATCCTGCAGCAGAGGCTCATGGGAAGGAGCAGGCGGGCCCTGTTCCAATAAAACTTTATTTGCGATTTAAAAGCACTGGGCGGGGCTGCTGGCCGCTGTGGGAGGTTTTGCGGTGCCCAGCCAGGAAGGGCTTAAAGGTTTGCATGTGTTTCATTTA
Organism: Xerus rutilus; assembly: GCA_028644305.1. Lineage (NCBI taxonomy): Eukaryota > Metazoa > Chordata > Mammalia > Rodentia > Sciuridae > Xerus > Xerus rutilus. Next base: position 120,348,717 of record CM053417.1, on the reverse strand, counting down.
AATTTGTGTGTATCAGCTTTTCCAAGTCCATGCATTAAAAATGGTGCGAGTTTACAGGAGGTCAGGAGATGTTTCACGACGTGGAAACATTGTGTCCACTTGGACTCCATTCAAGTGGATTCTTTGCCCTTTATTCTAAGGTCATATATTATTTTTTTTTCTTTTTTGGGCTCCAGGGATTGAACCCAGGGGCATTTAACCACAGAGCCACATCCCCAGACCCTTGTATTATTATTATTATTTTTAATTTACAGACAGGGTCTTGCTGAATTGCTCAGGACCTAAGTTGCTGAGGCTGGCCTCCAACTTGCCATCCTCCTGCCTCAGCCTCCGGAGCCACTGGGTTTCCTGGTGTGCACCACTGTGCCTGGCAAGATATTCTTTTACTTGTGTATCCAACTGACCTTTTTCTTATGGAACATGGTCGATTTTGTTTTGCTTTTTAAATTTTTATTTATCTATTTGTAAGTCCTTACTTTGCAATATTCAGAATTGGCCACTCTGTATCTGTTGCCATTTTGGGGATTGGTGTACCTTTGTGACATTGCAGCGTCTGGAGGCCACTCCTTGGGGAGCCACAAGGAAGGACAGAAACATGTGGCCAGGGAGGAGTGGGAAGTGCCCGAGCCCTGGCTGGTCGTGGGGAGGGACCCTGTTCATGCTCCTGCGTGTTGAGTCTTACGTACCCACAAACACCAGGGTCCATTTGGGCACCTGGAGTCCCAGCTGCTGCAGAGGCTGTGGCCGAGGGTGGCTTGAGCCCAGGACGTGGATGCCAGCCTGGGCGACTCAGTGTCGTTAATTATTATCATCTTATTTTTTGCGTGGCGGCAAAAGTGTCCCCGAGGCTGGACGATTCATGTGCGCACACTGAGCCACCTCGGGGCGACACCCCGTGCCAATGTCAATGTCCTTTCTGTTTCTTATGCATCGTATACACACAGCCTGCAGGTCGTTTGGGACGCTGGTCTTACCGCTCCTGCGCTGGACCCCGGCGCCACCTGAGGCCGGGCCTGGCGGTCGGCGCTCGGAGTCCTGCGGTGCTCCCAGTTTCCCATCTCAGAACGTTTCGTATTTCGGAGTTTTAGCTGAGCGTGTGCAACCAGAATGCCACAGACGGGGGAGTCGTAAGGGACGGGGTCTTACTGCTCAGAGTCCTGGAGGCCGGAAGGTCCAGGGTCAAGGCCCCAGCGAGGGCCGCTCTCTGCTCCCCATATGGCGCCCAGAGGCTGCACCCATGGGGGGCAGAAGGCCTGTGCTCACCTGGCAGAGGTGGAGGAAAGAGACGGCTCCCTCCATCTGGCCCCTCATAGGTGCCTGAGTCCCATTGACACAGGGGACCTTCCTGGCAATGTCCCCCACTGGTACTGTGGCATGAGGACTCCCTGCCTTGGTACAGCACAGCAGGGTCTTGGGTGGGGTGGAGCCCAGCCTGGCTAACGGGGACTATTATGGGTCACATCTGGAGTGTCCCCAAGGGCCCATGTGGTGAAGGTTTGGTCCGCAGCTTGGCGCTGTCTGGAGGTGGTGGGGCCTTTAAGAGGTGGAGCCTAACGGGAGGCAGGAAGGTCATGGGGGCGTGGCCTGCTAGAGAATAAAGGGCCCCGTCGTGTCTCTGCTTCCCGGCCGCCACGAGCTGAGCACCTCTGGTCCACCACCTGCTCCCACCGTGATGCCCTGCCTGGCCGCGGGCCCAGTGGGCACTGCCAGTGACCACAGCCCGCACACTCTCATGGACCAACGTCAGCGTCTTCTTTTTAAGTCGGTTTCCCAGGTTCTTCGTCACAGTGATGGAGCTCAGGGGAAGGCGCCGGCCGGGCGTCCCCCTGCTCAGGGGCCAGGCGACTGCAGACCAGCTCCGTCTGGTTCTCGGGCGCCCACCCTGAGGCTCACACCTGTGCCCACCCACTGCTCAGAGCCGGAGCCCGGCCCTGCCCCCTGCCTCCTGGACCTGGAGGGTGAGACCGTGTCCCTGTCCAGGAGGAGCTCGGAGCAGCCTGGCGCGCAGGGACCGTGACAGCCCCATGGGCACGGGACCGCGGCCCTTCCCGCAGGGAACGGCTGCCCGTCAGCGCCCGGGCTCGTGCGGTGCGGCCCCGGCTGGAGGGCAGCCCTCGAGGGTCGTGCTGCGCAGCTCCGGGGACGGCGTGCCGGCGTGACGTCGTGACGTCCGCTCTCCGTCCCCTTCTTTCCCTCCAGCTTTCTACCGGAACTCAGCGCTGTCCAGCGCCTACCTCGCCAGCCGCAGCGCCACGTCCCAGCGCCACATGCTCCTGTACTTGGGCAGGACCACCTACCGCTGCTGGGGCCACCTGGCCGACGCCGTGAGGTGGGGCGGAGGCACTGGGCCCGGGTCTCCCGGGGTGGCTCGGGCTGGTGCCCGGGGCCGAGCTCACTGCGGGGACCCAGGTGTGGGCAGGGGGCCCCCAACAGAGGCACAGGTGCCCGAGACCGGGAGGGGAGCTGCCCATGGCGGGCTCGGGCGCCGTGGACCAGCCGTCCCTGCAGCTGCTGGCCGTGCTGGGCCAGGGGGCACCAGAGAGCCGCACAGCAGTGGTCAGCTCTGCAGGGGGACAGGACGTGCCTCCCACGGGCCTGGGTCTGTGCTGCGTTCCTCGTGCCCAGGGAGACACAGGAGGAGCTGGGACATGGGTGCTCAGCCAGCGTCTGAGAGGGTGACGGACACCTTCCTCCTGCTCCTTAGAGAGGGCACGAGCCAGTACCTGCGGGCGTTCGGCACTCCGGCCAGGGACGTGTTCGCGGCCATCTACAGGTGAGGACGCACGGGGACCCCAGCGCCGGGCGACGGAGCCAGCGCTAAGTCAGGACAGCGCAGAAGGAACCCCAGGGGGCATTTGAACCACACACCCCTCCGGTGTCCCCGTCCCTGTCTGTGGAGATCTGGGTCCTGAGAGAGGCCCGTCGGCCCCCCAGTCCCAGCACAAACGCACAAACCCAAGAAGTGGACGTGGGCTGCCTAGTACGTCCACACGGGAGCAGGGACCAGATGTTGGGGGAGCCCTGGGGTCAGACTCACAGGACAGTGACCACTGGATGGACATTTCCCCTGGGGTCAGAGTCACAGGACAGTGGCCACTGGATGACCCCTGGGTCGGAGTCATAGACGGTGACCACCACATGGACATCTCCCCTGAGGTCAGAGTCACAGGACAGTGACCCTCAGATGGACGTGTCTCCTGGGGTCAGAATCGTACGACAGTTGTCCTTCAATGGACGTGTCCCCTGGGGTCAGATTGTAGGACAGTGGCCCTTAGATGGACATTTCCCCTGTGGTCAGAGTCATAGGACAGTGGCCCTCGGATGGACATGTCCCCTGGGGTCAGAATCGTACGACAGTTGTCCTTCAATGGACGTGTCCCCTGGGGTCAGATTGTAGGACGGTGGCCCTTGGATGGACGTCTCCCCATGCTTGTCTTCCCCACTTCCCTCTGTCCCTTGTCCTCTCTCTCTTCCCTCTGGGACACAAAGCCACAGAGCGGCCTCTGCAGAGGGGACAGGAGGGCAGAGGGAAGCCCCAGGGCCCCAGAGCTCTGGGCAGGACCCGCCTCCTCCTGCCTCTGTCCTCTCCTCCCCCAGCTCCTGCTGACCCTGTGGGTAGGCGGGTGGCAGATGGCCTCACCCTCCTCTTAGGATGGTGGGGACCCCTCTTCCCATAGGAGGCTCCCCATCACCCCGACTTCCCGGGAACCGTAATGAGCTCCAAGGCCTCTCCAGGTTCCTGGAGCTGGACACGTCCAGGGCCCCGTCCCCCGTGAGGGGCTCTGAGTGCCCTCACCAACGTGAGGTGTGGCACAAATGCACGGGTCTCGCCACGCCAGGTCCCCGGGCGAGCGGCTGCTGTTCACGCGAGGTCTGCAGGAGATCTGGAGCGTCGAGGGGAGGAGCGTGATGACCGCCTTTGACCTGTCCGTGTTCCCTCTTGTCTGCGACCTCGGGGGTGAGTGTCCTTCCCGGACGCCGGACCTCTGCTTCCTACTGGGCTCAGGGAGTGTATTCACCATGAGTTTTCATGGAGCCGTGATGTCTGCGGACTTGCTGAGGAAGAGGAAGAGACGGGGGTCCTAGTGACTCTTCAAAGCCGTGTCTCCAGTGACTCCGGAGGGGCTGCCTCTCCCAGGGCTGGTCAGTTCTGGCAAGTAGAAAGCGAAGCCCCTGTGGTTTTAGGCAGCTTTGGTGTTGCTGTGACCAAAACCCAACAAGAACAATTAGAAAAAGACCCATTGACTTGGGGCTCCTGGTTTCAGAGGTTCAGTCCATGGCTGGCCGACGCCATGGCTCTGCCCAAGGTGAGGCAGAACAAAATGGCGGAAGGGCCTGGAGGAGGAGAGCAGCTCAGGACGTGGTACCAGGAAGCAGAGAGAGCTCTGCTCACCAGGGACAGGATAGAGTCCCCAAAGGCACAGCCCAGTGACCACTCCTCCAGCCACACCCCACCTGCATATAGTCACAACCTATCTTGGTCTTCATGCCCTGTGCACCATCTTGGCCTCCAAACCCCTGCACCACCTTGTTCTCCACACCCCCTGCCCCACCTTGGTCTCCACACCCCCTGCACCACCTTGGTCTCCACACCCCTGCACCACCTTGGTCTCCACACCCCCTGCACCACCTTGGTCTCC
>CM053417.1:120331432-120343977 GCA_028644305.1 Xerus rutilus | reverse complement strand
TCCTCAGTTGTGGGCTCTGCCCTCAGGAGTCTACGGAATACTGAGAACCTGCCCTCGTAACCAGCTTGTGGGGATTCTGTTGGTCCGTGGGCCTCACTGCAGTAGATGTGGACATCCCTCAGTCTGAGTATGGCTGCTTCTGTCCATCCCTTCACTCTCCCCTCTCCAGACACAGAGTCCCTGATTGGCCTTCACTGCGGTTCAGGTGTTCTGAGTGTGTCCCCCAGGGTTCACATGTGGGGTTTGAATCCTCGTGGAGAGAAGGTGGATACTTGATCCCACTGTGGTGTGTAGACATGGGGTCTTGGGAGGTGGCTGGGATTGGGGAATATCATCAGGTGAAGCCCCCTGGGTGGAATTGTGGTCGCTTTATAAACAGGTAGAGGGACCAAAACACGCACATGCCATGTCTCTCACCGGGCAGGACCCTGGGATGCCATGCATGACCCTGGTGCCTTGAACAAAGAGCACCACCAGGTGTAGCCTCTGAACAGCCACAACTGTGAACTCAGGAAACATCTCTTCCTTTGGCCTGGTGGTGCGTGCTTGTGCTCCCAGCAGCTCCGGAGGCTGAGGCAGGAGGATCGCAAGTTCAAACCTAATCTTAGCAATTTAGTGAGGCCCAAGCAACTTAGCAAAACTCTGACTCAAAATAAAAAATAAAAAGGGAAGGGGATGTGACTCTATGGTTAAAGCATCCCTGGGTTCAAAAAGAAAAAAAAAAAAAGTCTTTTCTTTATAAGCTGCCTGGCTCGGGTATTCTGTTACAGTAACAGAACGGACTGGCACAGTCTGGATTTAAGGCTCCAGTGCTTGACCTCTGTCCTGGGCTGGCCCCAGGGGACACAGTGACATCAAAGGGGGTGTGCAGGTTTGAGGTCTGGGTCAGCCCAGCCAGGAAGACCACCTGCATTCAGGGCCTTGTGGGTGGAAGACCAGGGTGGGGAGCACCCTGGACCCACGGGGGTCCACAGTTGGTGGACAGTGCGTAGCGGCTCCCGGACGCTGGGGTCACCGTGAAACGCTCTGTGCTCACTTCCAGGAGGTTCCGGGGCTCTGGCCAAGCAATGTGCTTCCCTGTACCCTGAATGTCAGGTCAGCGTTTTCGACGTCCCAGAGGTGGTCCAGACAGCACGGACGCACTTCCCATTCCCACAGGACGAGCAGATTCGCTTCCACGAGGGTAGGTGTCCACGGGGACACAGTTCTGGGGACCCTGGACGGGCTATGTGTGCATGGTGAGTGGTGGGCAAGTGACGTGGCTCCATGGACCATCCAGATTCCCCTCATCTAGTGAGCGTCCACTACGCATAGTGGCTGGAAAGCTACAGAGACACATGGTCGGCTACCAGGAACCATTTCCCGAGTGTTGAATTGAATGCAAAATTCCTCCTCTGCAAACTGCCACCTGTGTGCATGGGACCTTGTGTGGACATAGGGTCTCTGCCACCTGCAGCCCCAGGAGCTGGAGAGGCAGGAGGAGCCTCCCTGGAGCCTGTGGAGGGAGCAGCCTGGGACCCTGGTCCAGCCTCTGCCCTCCAGGCTGGGCAGCTGGACTCCTGGGGTTGATGTCACCTGGTTTTGAACTTGGCCATGGAGTCCCCATGATTTATACGGCTCTCCAATCCCAAAGCATTGACGCTGACCTTAAATACTATACACTGAAGGCAGGATCAGGGCGTGGTTCCTGAGCCAGAAGATGGAGAAGAATCTGAGCCCTGCTGAGGCTCAGACACCCACGGCCGGGCTCGGAGCCGGAGTCCCTTGCAAATGTCCCAGACGTCTCTGCGTCTTCTCATGAGCCCTGACCTCACTGTGAGGTGGTCAGTTCCTCCTTTCAGGGACGAAGCCGAGACTTTGTGGTTATTTTGGAGTCTGCACCGAGAAGAGCCGCAGCTGGGATGCCGGCCCCACCCCTAGGTTCCTCTGAGCACAGTGACCTCAGCTGTACAAACACGTCGTGATGGACGATCTCATCGCAAGTCCCCAGCCAGAAGCAACATCATGTATCCAAACCCCTCCATGCAGAAAACCTAAGGAGCTGCAAACCTCGATCCCCAAATTGATCATGTTTTCATGCAGTGTTTTTACAAGTCCATTGAAGACAAAAAAAAAAAAATCTGTTGGTCAAAATCTCAATTTTAAGGGAAGCTAAAATTGAGTCTAGAAGTGCATGACTTCATCATAGATTAACCTGTTGGATTCTTTTTGTTTTTGGTACTGGAGATTGAACTCGGAGCCCTCGACCACTGAGCCACATCCCCAGCCCTATTTTGTGTTTTATGTAGAGACAGGGTCTCACTGAGCTGCTTAGTGCCTCGCCGTTGCTGAGGCTGGCTTTGAACTCGCGATTCTCCTGCCTCAGCCTCCCAAAGCGCTGGGATCACAGACTTGCGCCACCACGCCCGGCTCCTAGTCCCATTTTGAGACCCCAGTCCCAGGGTCTCACTGAGTTGCTTAGCACCTCCCCGTTGCTGAGGCTGGCTTTGAACCCATGATCCTCCTGTCTCAGCCTCCCTAAGTTCTGGGATGACAGGCGTGGCCACCGCGCCTGGCTTAGCCTGTTGGATTCCTTCCAAGGATACCATATACTGAGGGTGACGGTGAGGTTTTGGGCAGCGTCCCCTCTATGCATGCAGGGGTGCCAGCCACGCTTGGTGTGCAGGGGTTGCGTCGGTTGTCAATCACGCATGCACCGTTGACCTCCATTTCCTGGAACCGTCCAGCGCAGATTCCACCCTGTTCGAAGTCCATCCTGGGAATTGCACGGAGGCAAGAATGTCCAGGGTGGCCCGGCGTCCCTGACAGGCAACACGTAGGGACCCAGGATGTTCTTGGCGTCGATCTCCCAGAAGTTGGTCCAGGCCAATCCCTTGGGTGGAATGTGTGGGGTCTGGAGAGCCAGGCCTCACGACTGACCGCTCGTGGCTGTCCCAAGACCTCTTCTGAAAATGGCGCTCGTGGACGTTTCAGGAAAACACAAAAAAAGGCTTTGAGAGTCGCGCGTTGGACGCCAACTATGCGTAAAGGTGTGCGGTGGGCATTTCCGCGTCAGTGAGGCAAGCTCTGGACGGCAGGGGCAGCTCAGCCGCGGAGGGCCACGGCCTCCCGAAGTCCACCTCCTGGGGCTGGGTCTGCACGGGACGTCAGGCTGGGGGGTTAGTCGCGCCACCGTGCCCCATGCTGGCGGGAGGGAAGCGGCCACCGTGGTGCTGAGGGTTCCCCTGACGTCACGCCGAGCCTTCCTACTCGGGCCCGGGTCTGCTGGCCACTGGCTGGAAGGCGAGCTGGGCAAGTGGACGCCCTGCTGTGGGGCCAGGTCATGGTCATGGGATGGCGCTGCGGGCTGAGCCCAGGGCTCCTGGCTGTGTTGCAGGGGACTTCTTCGAAGACCCTCTTCCCGAGGCGGATCTGTACATCCTGGCCAGGGTCCTGCACGACTGGACGGAGGAGCAGTGCTCCCAGCTGCTGGCCAGAGTCCACCACGCCTGCAGGCCCGGTAGGTGACACTCGGCCGGGGAAGCCGGGTCCTGAACCTCGACGGGGCCGGGGACACATGCCCCATGAGCTGACCTTCCAGACGGGTGGCCACAGCAGGAAGGGTCCCAGTGCCCATCTGTAAGTGAAGCCACTAATGGACAAGGCCAGCGCCTCCCCGGAGCTTCAGTGGCCTCACATGACAGCTAAGGTTCTCCGTGTGAAGGGGACTTTGCCCAGCTGTCCTCTGAGGTCCACCCCTCCTGGTGGTCCCTGGGGACCTGGGCACAGCCTCTGTGTGCCGTGGGGACAGTGTCCAGCTGTCCTCTGAGGTCCAGCCCTCCTGCTGGTCCCTGGGGACCTGGGCACACCTCTGTGTGCCGTGGGGACCATGCCCTTCCCCTTTGCAGGCGGTGCCCTCCTGGTGGTGGAGCGCGTCTTGCGTGAGGACGGCCGGGGCCCGCTGGCCACGCTGCTCTGCTCCCTGAACATGCTCGTGCAGACGGAGGGCCGGGAGCGGACGCCCGCCCAGTACCGTGGGCTCCTGGCCTCGGCCGGTTTCCGGGACTTCCAGCTGAAGCGGACAGGGGGCTCCTACGATGCCATTTTAGCCAGGAAGTGACCGCCCGTGGGCCCCGAGCCAGCCCACCCCCACCCCCAGTAATAAAGAGTCCAGCCCCGTGTCCCTGGTCTCTGCTCGTGTGCTGAGTGACAGCCACCGGTGCCCGTCATTCCTAGGTCTCATCTTTGACGGGGCCACCTGGGGCTGAGAGGCTGGCGGGAGTCCAGCTCTGCCTCTGGCCGTGGGCAGCCTGTCTGCCTCTCCGTGGTCGCAGGGGCTCAGCTCCTGAACACAGCTGTGACCCCAGCAGGGACCTGCCCAGGACAGTAGCATCGGGACTTGCTCCCAGGTCCCTTGCTCCAGCTCTGCGGCCGTCAGTGATTCCCTTGAGCAGCACCGGGCTGGGGGGTCCTCTCCACCTTTCCTCTTTACGGTCCTCCCATATCACTTCACGTGGCCACCACAGGGACACTCAGACAACCGCCATCGGACTCGCTCATGCTCCTGTGGATACAGAGACACCAGCAGGTGACAGAGAGGAGGGCCGATGACGTCTCTGCCCATTCCTTATCCATTTCTGCTTGGGGCTGTTCCTGTTTGGGGACAGGGACCAGCTTGTGGTAGCACAGGTGTCCTTATAAGAGGAAAGGAGAAGACAGACCCAGAGATAGGAGACAACTGTGTGATCATAGACAAGGTGACGCTGGAGGGAGAGGCTTCGGCAAGGAGACCAGGTGGGGCCGGGCCACTGGTCCAGTGCAGCTGCAGCACAGAGATGCTGCTCAGGCTCCTGCAGTGCACAGCACAGAGAAGCAGCCTGCTGCGGCCATCATGCCTGTCATCCCAGCACTTAGGGAGGCTGAGGCAGGAGGACCGCGAGTTCAAAGCCAGCCTCAGCAACGGCGAGGCGCTAAGCAACTCAGTGAGACCCTGTCTCTACATAAAACACAAAATAGGGCTGGGGATGTGGCTCAGTGGTCGAGGGCCCCTGAGTTTAATCCCCAGTGCAAAAAAAAAAAAAGAAAAGAAAAGGAACCCATGTGCCGGGCGTGGCCAGGTCAGGGCTCTGGCGGGAGGATCTGGCGGGTGCAGGAGGACCTGGGAGCGGAAGCCCTTTTCCGGTAAAAGGTACAGAGGGAGATGCTGGGTCGCAGCACCGGAGCCTCAGAGGGGCCGGTGGGCTGGGCAGCAGGGTCCTACAGGGCCTGCGGAGGAGGCTCTTTTCCTTTCTCGCCAAGTGCCCTCCAGGACAGCCCTGGGGACTCTCTGGTTGCCATGGCGACGGCGCTGGACCACTGGGGAGGGGCAGAGCCCGTCTCAGCATCTGCCGGCAGGTGGCGCCGTCGGCGGCTGATGGAACCCGGCTCTGCGGGCTCCAGGCCACAGCTGCCCATCTTGCAGACGGCGGGCGGGGCTGGGAGCCCCGGGACAGAAGGGACGTCACCTCCCGTTAGTTCCATTGCTCGGTTAGGCACTGGGTCGCACGCAGACGCTTTCCAACAAGCAAGTTCCTTAGGGAAAGGACAGGACGGAGGAGTCCGGGTCGCCTCCCACGGCGTCTGCTGGGCACGGTGCTCAAAGTTCTTCCTCCTTCTGTTCCCAATGTGCGGAGGCCTTTGTGAGCAGGTTCCTGACCCGGCGCTGCGCTCAGGCCCTTTTGCTGCGGCTCCTCTGAGCCGTGGCCACCGAGAGAGAACAATGCGCGCAGCTGCCGCAGGGCCAGGGCTGGCCTTCCGGGGACCCCCTGCACCGCGATTCCTGCAAGTGCGCCAGACTTCAGACCTGTCACTCAGAGTGACAGGCAGGAGTTGATTGAAGGGATGGAAAGGGAAGGGGCCACTCTCAGAGAGAGGGGACTTCTCAGAGAGGAGAGGGACAGCCTGCCCCTCCTGCCCTCCAGTTTTATTGGGGTCCCAGGGACGTTTCCAGAGAGTCCCACCCAGGTCCACCTCTTGACTTTTGACAGACAGCAGGGTCCCCACTGCCATGGCCCCTCTGGGTCACCTTGGCCCGTGCTGCCTGGCATTGGAACCTGTTCTTGCAGATTTCATGGCTGGAGGAATGATCCTCGTCTCCCTGAGTCCTGGGACCTGGTCTGTGTCGGGGTCACAGAAGTGTCCCCTGCAGGGTGACTTGGTTCCTCTTAGGGACATTATTTTAGCCTGCATTTCTCCTGCGGGGAGCAGGGAGTTTGCTGAGGACGGTGACGGAGCCTGTCCAGGGAGGCCAGGCAGGGCTGCAGGGCCATGGCTTCTTGGCAAAGCCAGCCTGTGGTGGGGTCAGCACCGGGGGCCATTTATAGAATGATTTCCTGAACCTCGGTTCCCACCACCCGCGTCTGTCTGTCCCCTCTCACTACAGCTGGTCATAGGGACAAGTTAATGATTGTTTATCTTGGAGACCTCAATGGAGCGGCTGTGTCCCCCGGCCTCTGAAGAGGGTGTCGTTCTGTCTGGGCAGTTCCGACAGGTGGGATGCAGCCCCATCTGGTCTGGAGGTTGTTCCCTAATAAAACGCCCCCTCTGTCCCTCTCTGTTTCTGTTCTGCTTTTGCACAGGGGTTTTCTGGGCTGGGAGGAGCTTTGGGGTTTTAATTTCATTTCCCCCACAGCCTGGATCCGTGCCTGGTCCGTGCATGGCCACCGATCACTTCTGCAGCCAGGGCAGAGTCACCTTCGGACTCCACGCCCTGCAGATGCCCGCTGTCCACAAGAGGCCCCGAGGAGGGGAGTCTGCAGCCTCCCTCTAGCCCAGCTCACCGTATTTCAGCCATGAAGCTGACAGCAGAAATGCCGGAGCTTCTCGTTTGCAGCTTTTGCACAATCTAGACAGACCCTGGCCGGCCGCGTCCATCACCCGGGGCATCTCTGGGAGGGCTTCCCGGGTACAGTGGCCTGCAGAGACCACAGGCAGCGAGGAGGAGGGCTGCTTCTTCCGAGGCCCGTGGGTCTGCTGCCTCTGCTGCTGCTGGGCCGGGTCCCCACCTGTCTCTCAGCCTCAGTCTCGGCACGGCCTTTGGGTTCAGAGTGGTTTCTTAGGTGAAGAGGAAGCTAGCTGATCAGCCCGCGGCCAGTTTCATGCTTCCAGATGTTAAAACGTGCTCGCTAGATGCCCGGAAGGGCTGGGGGCGGGAGGCAGGGGCGGCTCTGCTCTGCCCTGCACCCGGACCGAGCGACGACTTCTGACGGGAGGGACAGCCTCCTGTGCAGTGACCCGGCATGACTTCCAGAGCAGGTAGGAGAGGCCGAAGGTGCCCGAGCGCTGTGCACACGATCCATCTCCACAGGGCTGCACACGCTGCTCCCCCGCGTCGGCATGGACGTCGTCAAAACTGAAAAAATAAACAGGAACAAAAACAAAGGGTGAATCCCCCGCCCGTGCTCTCCACCCATCAGGGACCTTTTAGCAAAATCCAGTTTGAGCAGAAGTCCGTCCCCGAGATAGATGGTTGCCGGGTACAGAGGGGGTGCTGAGAAATGGGGTGAATTTCACGTCGCAAGAGGTTTGCTGCCGTCACCCCTCGAGCATCATTGCTCAGGCCACACAGCTCTTGGCCGGACGCGTCCTCCTTCCTGGAGCTCCCCACTTCTGTGTCCTAGGTCTTCCTTCCCCCAGGCTGCAGGCTCAGCCCCTTGGGGACACCTCATGTCACGACCTCTGGCCGCCCAGCCAGGCGGTGCATCCCCACAGGGGAGCTGCCCGGTGTGTCATCTGCAAACCCCGCAGAAGGACATCAGCAGCACCGACGGCGTCTGGACAGCGAGGACCTGGGGACAGATGCCATTTGAGCTCAGGCTGGCTGTGCAGACGTAGGAAAGCTGTCCCCACCTGATCCCGCGGAGGGGCCCCAGCTCCCCGAGCAGCAGATTCGTCCTGCCGTCCTTCCAAGCAAAGGAAATCAGGTGTGAGGGGCGCACAGGGCACCTTCCGCTGCTTTCTCCCTCCCAGAAAGGATGGGGCGATAGATAGGAACAGGCTGGCCATGCGGGTGTGACCCCGGAGGAACGGGGTTTCCAGGAGCCCAAGCTGGGGACGCAGAATGGAGCCTTGGGCGCCACCTGCCAAGGCTCCCGTCCAAGGCCACAGCGTCCCTGGGATCAGGGACGATCCTGATCCTGGAGGCGTCTCTGCAGCGTCCTTAGCCAGGGTTGTGGCTGTGTTGTGGGTTGTCCGCCTGCGGGGGCGGGTTTGTCGGGGTGGCGGAGGTCCCCGCGTCTGTGTGTGCGCCCGGGTGCAGGCACCTGCCTGGGGGTGCGCGCTGTGTGAGCGAAGGTGTGCATTTTCTTTGCGTTTGTGTAAGTTAGTTCCGCGCGGGTGTGGACACAGTGTGTGTGTGTGCGTGTGTCTGCAGGTGCCCGTGTGTGTGGGGGGTGTATCTCTGCATGCTTTGTGTGTCTGTGTGTGTTTGTGGGTGTGTGTGAGTGAGTGCCCACGGCCCTATGGGGCGAATGTGTGTGCATGCTCTTTCTGCTACCTGTGCATGTGTGGTGTGTGTATTTGTGCGTCTGTGTTTATATTCTGTGTTGGCGCACGGGTGTGTATGTGTGTGTGCACGTGGAGGTGTGTGTCATTGTGTGTATGTGTCTGTATGCATGTGTGTTACTGTGTGTGCTTGCGTGTCCCTGCATGCATTGCGTGTCTGTGGGGGGTGTCTGCGTGGGTGCACGTCTGTGTATTCGCCCGTGTGCGCCAGTGTGCATGCTCTTGTGTGTCTCCGTTAGTGTCGGGGCGCAGGCTGACCTTGCCTTGTGCTCCCAGGCAGGCCGTGTGGGAAGGAGCAGGCGTGTCCAGTCCCGGGTGGAGCCCTGGGTGGGAGGGGACGGCCGGGACAGCCCAGCCTCCAGCGCTGTTCGCACCCGGGGCCGCCTCTGACGTCTCTGGGCCCTGCAGGTGAACTGCGACCTCACCTACAGGGCTACGGAGGCTCGCTGGTCCACCGTCTGTCCACCTCCTAAGAACCGGAGGCTCTCCCACCGCCCAGGGATGGACGCACGGTCTCAGAAAGCCTGGCCTCTCCACTGGCCAGCCACCCTCCCTGTCTCCGGCCCCCGGTGCAGACAGGAGGGGCCTAGGAGCTCCCGGGAGTCGCCAGGGTGCTGACTGAGCGCCGTGTCTGCACCAGCCTGGGGGCTCCGCCCTGCGGCTGTTGCCATCTCCGAAAGCCACCCGCCACCCAGGATGAACCTGAAAAGCTGCGCTATCCCCGCCCAGAAGATGCGGTCCCTCGGGATCCAGGCGCGCAGCTACTGAGCCGACCCACCCCTCACAGGCTGCGCATTTGTGCGCCTGGTTTAAAAATAGTCCCCATGTGGGCTCTTGCAATTGCCCAGGAGGGGACACCACCCACCCGTGGACTACAGGCACCAGATCTGCAGAGTGTGTTCTTTGCAGCCGAAACTTAGCATCCAAGGACCTACCCGGGACGGTGCTCGGTGAGGACACTGTCCTGTGCCCGCAGGATGCACAGCAGCCACCTCCTCTGCAGGGGGACGTTGCGTCGGACACCCATCAGCAAGGGGCGCGCACGCTTGGGGAGCTTTTATTCGGACACCAGGAGTGAGCGGAAGCCAAGCTGGGCGGTGGGCAGCGACCTCAGGACCCCAGTCAGTCACCCACCCAGGAACCGCATTTCCAGTTCCAGGAGCTGATTCTGACGTGCCAGGTCGACACCGGGACAGAAACGCTACTGTCATTTCGGGGACGACCATGTTCTGTATTTCAGTTTCCTTCCTATGCATCTTCCAGACCAATCTTGCTGGGAAAGGTTTCCTTTAAATAGATCCAGACACAAACATCTGTAGCGGGAGATGCTTGTCTCGGTTTTACCCACGTCTGTCTGTAACGTCAGATGCACGTGGGAGGAATTGGATTTTTTTTTTTTTGCAAGATTTAATGCAAGTGGTGATGTTGGTAAAGCCCCTGTGGGCAGAGCTACAGTTTTAAACCTCATCGGAGACAGGAGGTAGATCAAGAAAATAATAACGAAATGCTAAATGTCGAAACAAAGCCCAGATTTGGTTGATTTGTATTTCTTAGGTTAAATCCATTGGGGTGCTTTCTGAGGGGTATTGTTGAGGTCAGATGACTTTATAAAGAGACGCTGTGGCACGGGGTTCCTTTAGGTTCAAAAGCAAAGCACAGATTTTTATTTTACATTGCATTTTATGTTTTTGGAACCAGGGATGGAACCCAGGAGTGCTTAACCACCGAGCCACACCCCCAGCCCTTTTTATTTTTTTATTGAGAGACAGGGTCTGGCTGAGTTGCTTAGAGCCTCGCTAAGTTGCTGAGGCTGGCCTCCAACTTGCGATCCTCCTGCCTCAGCCTCAGCGATTCCAGGTGTGCACCACCATACCCAGGAGCATAATCCTTTTAAAACGTGTCCACAGCAACTTAAAATCCTCCGATGTTTTGTTCATTATGTTTCCTGTGGTGCCAGGGATCAAATCAGGGCCTTGCCTTCGCTGGGCAAGGGATCTACCCTGGAGCTTCGTGCCCAGGACCCCTTATGCCCTGTTTCTGTTTCTGCAGAGAAACTACAAAGTAAACCGGGTTGAATGACCATTTTCCAGGGGAAATATTTTCAAATGTCATTAAAATGTCCTGTGCATGAAGACAGCGCCCCCAGAGACCCCCGTATGAAGCCTCAGAAGGTTCCGAAAGTCCATCCTGCGGCGAACGGCGTGTGTTGCTTTGCGTTTCTTCTGGAGAACCGTGTGCAGAGGGAAACCGTGTAGAAACGGTCTCCGACAAAGAGGCGATTAATCCACAAAATGCACTGCGCTTGAACTCAGGGGCACTCGACCCCCGAGCCACATCCCCAGCCCTATTTTGTGTTTTATGTAGAGACAGGGTCTCACTGAGTTGCTTAGGGCCTCGCCGTTGCTGAGGCTGGCTTTGAACTCGCGATCCTCCTGCCTCAGCCTCCCTAAGTGCTGGGATTACAGGCGTGCGCCACGGCGCCCGGCCCTTCCTTTCTTTTTAATCAAAATGGATCTGCAGCCTTCTTGGTCCAAGGCCTCTTAAGAAGCTGAAGCTGCTCAGTGCGCGGTCCTGCGAGCGCTCCAGGGTCCACCTACCACCCTGCGCGGCTGCTGAGAGCTTTGTGCTCTGCCCAAGTCCTAGCGGTCCTGCGCCCAAGGTGATTGGCTCCTTAACTAGATGACTGACAGTGAAGCTCAGCCAATGGGAGGCCGCAGCAAGAGAGGACCGCGGAAGAGACAGATCTCGTGCTCCGGTTTTGGCGTCGCAGACTGGGGCTTGGATTCTCGGCGCTGAGCAGAAACTCTTGGCTGGCTTTCTCTTGCTCCTGGAGGCCTGGGGGGTCAACCAGGCCGTCTCAGGGTCTCCTCTCAGCTCAGGTGGCCCCCAGGAGAGTCCTGCCTTTGCTCCCGGACTCTTAGCTGCCCACAGGGAGGATTCCATTACGTCCACGTGCCTCGCTCACAGGTGAGCATTATTGTTAGGCTGTGAGAACCTCAAAGTGGGGGTCGATGGCTGGACGACACCTTGGCCAGAGGTCATTTTTTATTTCCCAATGCAATTCCTTAGCTCAACAAATACAAATGACAGCCTGGTGGAGGAAGCCACCCAGCGTCCAGGGATGCACGCACAGATACACAAAACAGTGTGTGCGGTCACGCAGGGGAATATTACTCAGCCTTGAAAAGGAAGGCGATTCTGACACCTGCTAAAGCGGATGAACCTTGACGACATCGTGCTCTCTAAACAAGCCAGTCAGGAAAGGCCAAATACCGTAGGAAGCCACTTGTATGAGTTCCCGACAGGGGCCGCATTCCTAGGGGCAGAAGGTAGAACGGTGGAGGCCGGGGGAGTTAGTGTTTCACGGGAGCAGTTTCCCGTGCGGAGAGGACAGGATTTTGGAGCTGGACGAGGTGAATGGCTTAATGCGGCTCAGCTGCGCGCTTAACGCCAAAACCGGCTGTAAGGTCACATCCACGTCGCGTGCGTATGGCCAGCGTCCAGCACCCCCACTGAAGCGGCCCAGGCAGGTGCCCCCCGGGTGCGCACACAGCGTCCAGGGCCGGAGATCTGTGCCACGCTCGGCGCCTGCGGGCTTTGGGGCCTCTGTGCCTCTAAGGAGGCGGCTGTGCACCTGGGTGGCTGCAGGGCGCCCAGGTCCCTGCAGACCTGCAGCGCCTCCGTGCAGCGCGCCCGCCTGGGTGGGACCGCCGCTTCCTCCAGCGGGGCCGCAGGAGCCCTGGCCACAGTCGGCCTGCTGCGTGGCCAGCACACCTGGCCTCCGCCCGCTCGTGCAGGCAGCGGGTGTGGCATGGCCCCCACTCTGTCCTGGAACAGGGCCCCCAGCACACGTGCGTCAATCAAAGTCCTCGGTGGATGGAGGGGCGCTGGTGGCCTCCAGGAGTCGGGGCCAGCGTGGAGCGCGATGGGGGACCCAAGAATGGAGGTCAGGAAGGAAACTTAGAAATGGGGGAGGGGCTTAGGAGTGGGGGAGGGGACACAGACATGGGGGCGGGGCTTGGGTG
>CM053417.1:120315777-120330932 GCA_028644305.1 Xerus rutilus | reverse complement strand
GCGCCACGCACCCGGCTGTAGGCGCTTTGTTAATGAAGGCCAGGAGCTGATTTGGAAGCTGCCTGGCTTCCCTGCAATAGAAGGGTCGGGAGAGCCCCTGGCCGGTCTCCGGGAGCTTCGTGAAGAACCCTACAAGGCAGGACCTTCTGTTCTAGATGCTTCCACATGCGTACATTGGCTGAGTACCGTGGCACGTGCCCGTCATCCCAGCAACATAGGAGGATTGCAAATTGGAGGCCAGCCTCAGCACCGTAGCAAGACTGTAAGAAATGCAGCAAGACTCTGTCTCTAAATTTTAAACAAATTAAAAGCGCTGGGGGTGCCGCTCACTGGTTAGCGTTTCGGGGTTCCATTCCCACTACCAAAAAGGAAAGAAAAGATATATTTGCTGAGCCTGTGATTTATATATCGTGGCGCTCTGAACGACGCGTGGATCATGAACACGAGAGCTAAACCCCGACTTCAAGTGACACAGAGACAATAGGTGTGTCTTTGCCAAGTGGGTCGTGGGTGTTGTCCGTGGAGGTACCATCGGGTTCTGGAAAGCCCAATGGAGAACTTGGCTATGAGTTTTGAAAAGCTGAGAATGTTCGTCTGGCAGGGCGGCCCTGCAGCCCACACCCCAGAGCACAGACTGATGTATGTCGGGGTCGTATCTGGGGGTCGTCTGTTCTCTGCAGCAGAAACAGCAGGTGCCAAGGTCCTGGGGTGGACTGTGGTCCCAGAAGGATATGCAGGGAGAGGGATCTGAAGCCCAAGCAAGCAAATAAGAGTGGCAGAAGAAGCTACTCAGAGAGGGAGCTCGTCCCCGAGTCACAGAGGGCACTGTGGGGCATGGGGACCAGCTGGAAGGTGATTTTGAAAGAGCTAGAAACACGTGGCCTAGCTATTCCACCCCCTGGTATTTATGCAAAAGAACTGAGATCCGAAAACGACGGAGATACGGGCACATCAACGTTCATAGCAGCCGAATTCACAATAGCCAAGCGATGGAGCCAGCGGGTGCCGGGCGATAGGTAGAGAAACTGTGGTGTCTATACACAATGGAGCACTACTCACCCATGAAGAAGGAGGAAATTGTGGCATCTGCTGGTAACTGGGTGGAGCTGGAGACCGTCGTGCTGCGTGGGATCAGCCACGCTCGGAGGGTTCAGGGAAGGTGGACTCTCTTTTCTCCTGTGGAAGCTAAAGCACCAGGAGGGAGGGGAAGAGGTGGGGGTCCCAGGAATGGAGAAGGGAGATGGTGGAGCTGAGTGAGCACAGGGAGAGGCCGAATGGGACCGTTCCTGCGTGATGACGTCACGCGCACCCCGCTGGTAAAAAGTAAAAAGGAGAGAAAAGGAGCAGAAAGGATTCGCAGAGAGAAGTCACGTGGGGTCTCTAAACAGCTTAGCCGGGCAACTGCGCATGCGTTCACTACAGGGCGGGAATGGCCTCAAGGGCGGGGGCGCAGGTGGGGGGGAATGCCGGTGTAGACCGGGAGCTGGTGTAGACAGGAAGCTGGTGCGACCAACAGCTGGTGTAGATGGGCAGCTGGTGTAGACCGGGCGCTGGTGTGCACGGGGAGCGAGTGTAGACGGGGCGCTGGTGTAGACAGGGAGCTGGTGTAGACGGGGAGTAGGTGTAGACGGGGAGCTTGTGTGCACCGGGAGCTGGTGTAGACGGAGAGCTTGTGTAGATGGGGAGCTGGTGTAGACGAGGAGCTGGTGTAGACGGGGAGCTGGTGTAGACGGGGAGCTGGAGTAGACCAGGAGCTGGTGTAGACAGGGAGCTGGAGTAGACCGGGAGCTGGTGTAGACAGGGAGCTGGAGTAGACCGGGAGCTGGTGTGCACGGGGAGCTGGGACGGGATGCAGGAGGGACGGAGCCAGAGACCGAGGAGCTTATTGCCTGATCCTTTGGAAATGGCGACTGTGTGTCTGGAGCAGAGGGGGCTCTCAGAGCCCAGCCAGGCCCGGCAGGGGACAACTGTATACAGACTGCCTCTGACTCAGGAACAGAACCCATGTCCAGCCAAGGACGACTGTATACAGACCGCCTTCGACTCTGGGCACAGAAGGCACGCACGGAAGGGGCGACTGTATACCGGGGAAGGGTCCTGCGCAGCTGGACGCGGCAGGACAGGGCAGGGATCAGACAAGAAAGGATCCAGGAGACGGAGGGGAGCCCCGTGTCACCCAGAGACCCAGCCCTATGGCGCAGACTCCCGAGGGGGACCCCGCAGCCTCCCCTGAGCGCGTCCTGCCCGCCCCCTACGGGGTCGCTCTGCAGGGACCCACCAAACTCCGTGTGGCCACTGGCTGGGCAACGTCCCCTTCTGTTGCTTCCTGAGATTGATGCGCCTCCACGTGGACATCTGGGCGTGGCCCACGAGTCACTGTAGAAAAACTAAACTCATCCCCGAGAATCAACCGTCAGGATCGCATTGTCCCCTGAGGGACGTTGGCCACCTCAGGTCCCAACAGCTGTTGCCTTGGTTTCCCTTTTTGATACCCAAAGACATTTAAAGGGGGAGCTGACAACTGTAATTGGATCGGGATTTTATTTGCTAACATTTTGTTATCAGATTCTACTTTTTTGGTATTATGGCCCCCAATACGGTGGGTCCCGTTTATATTATTTGAATTTAGCGATGTTTTCCTTTTGAGCAAAAAAAAAAAAAATGCTTAAAGAAAGGCACGTGGAATTGATGGGTGTGGTTTGATGGGCACCGTGAAGGTTCCCTGTGTTATTTAAACCCTTCCCGCGTCTCCCTCGGCTGCGGGGCTAAATCTGCCCAGGTGAGTTCTATTTCCGGGAACAGGGAAGAGGGTTGGCCCGGCCCTGTTGCTGGAGCAAACTGAACACGCTGGGTGGATGTTCATTCTGCACTTTAGGAAAAGCTCAGAGCATCCTCGGTCCAAATGCCCAGAAGGTGGAAACGCAGAGGAGTCCCGGGACCAAGGACCCGCTGGTCCCCTGAGGGCAGCTGGCAGATCTGGTTTCCAATGTCCTCGTAGCTCCCAGGACCAACTGCAGGTGCTCCGGAGATGGACAGTCCAGGGGAGAACCCTGGGACTCAGCTGGGACTCCAAGCTGCTTTCCTAGGGGTCCTCAAAGCATGGGAGGGGACCCGTGGGGATCCCTGGGCTGAACTGCGCAGAGCGGTGCTGAGATGACACCTGGGCTCCTCCCACAGTGTTGGTGGGATCTCCAGGACTCGGCGAGCTGTGCCCAACGCTGCCCTTTTAACACGGTCGCCCCTGTGTCTCTGGGTTCCACCTCTGGGAATCCCTCCTGTGGCATTTGGAAAGTCCTTGTTAAAACATGGCATCTGTACTGAGCACGGGCACAGGTACTTCCCAGCTGTGATCTCAGAAATGAGGAGGTGGGTGGCCCTGTGCACTGCGCGGGGTGTTGTAGGGCATGGAGGGCGAGTGGAAGGCATGTGGAGGGAGCTGGGGGTTCCGTGCAAACCAAGGCTGCGTTATGGCACGGGGTGGAGCCTCCCCGGATTCTGGCGTCTGCATTCTCCCTCAGATACCGAAAAAACGGCTCTAGTTCCATCTCCATGCAGATTAGTGGGAAGCTCGGAGAAGGAGTGTGAAGATGTTCTAACGGGCACGGGGCATGTGGAAAACTGAGGTCCTAGTGGGTTCTGCAGCAAGCAGCGTCCCTTAGAACCACGGACACCCAGTCTGTTGGGATCCCTTTGGTTCCAGGATGCCAGGTGATGCTAAAAAGCACCAGGTGGAGAGCAGGCAAGGAAAGAGGCACCATTAGGGGACGAGGTGAGGAGGAATTTGTGTTTGCAAACGAGGGAACTTGGCCTGTCGGGATGTCCTTCCACCCGTCTCTCCTCTGGAGACTGAATAGTGCATTCCCAACGCCCGTCCCGTTGGCTCCCTCGCCAGTTATTGGAAGGATTACGAGGGATTAAGTGATGAGACCTCTTAGTGTTGTCCCTATGCACGTGATTTCTGCGGTTCACAGATTACAGCTTAATTTCCAATGCTTCCTCTTAGAGCCAGGAGATGACGGGCGGCAGGTCCAACCTCACCTCGTGACTTCGGCTTCTCATGACTCAACTGCACGAACTGAGCAAAGCCCACCGCATGGCAGTGGATGTGCCCGCACATCTGTAAATACATACTTTATGATAGAACATATATTATATGAATATCATCTATTTTATAACATATACAAATATATTTACAGTTTTAGATTTATATAAATATATTCAGGATGTATATTTATGTATTTATTTAGACAATTTAAATGTAAAATTATGTATTTATGTTTATATAGAGTTATGTTCAGCTATGTGACCTCATGACTTCCTTTCTTACACGGTCATGCCCTGCATAATGACAATTTTGTCATTGACAGAGAGCACATACAAGGCTGGCTCCATAAGATTATCATACACAATCACAGCGTCACCATCTCAGATTGTTTGAGTGACGCTGTAAAGTTCCCATGCTTACGAAGCCACCTAGGAATGCATTTCTCCGACTTTCCCCCCCTGGTGGGAATGTGTTTATGGTTGATTTATTGCTCAGGGATTTTTCATTGTTTTCTACACATATATTGATATGTTTGATCTACATGCAATCACATATATAATATCCATGCACAACTAATCTATGTGTGCAAAACAAACATGTATATAGAAAGCAAACATATAAATATACAAGAGCATAGATATATGTATATGTCATGTGCATATTTGTCTCTGTGCATTTCTATGGCTGAGCAGGTTGAGTAGCTCTAGGTAACACTTGAACAATCACCTGCTTCCTGGACACTGTGGTGTCCCAGCTCAATCACTAACAGACACCCTAAACCCCTAATGGGTTTGGGGAGAAATAGGTAGAAAGTCAACTGCCATTTGCACACTTTGATGTCAGTTTCAAGATCAACCAGACATTCTGAGTCGTTAGAAAAATGAGGTCATAGTGTGCGTTTGCAAGGAGGGTCTGAGATTCCATTCTGTTTGGTTTTTTTAAAAAAAAAAAACAGTTAAAATATACATTCTTAGCCGGGCGCAGTGGCTCCAGCCTGTCATCCCAGCACTTAGGGAGGCTGAGACAGGAGGATCACGAGTTCAAAGCCAGCCTCAGCAATGGCGAGGCCCTAAGCACCTCAATGAGACCCTGTCTCTACATAAAACACAAAATAGGGTTGGGGAGGTGGCTCAGTGGTCGAGGGCCCCTGAGTTCAATCCCCGGACATTCTTTAGTCCGCCTGGAGACTGGGGTCCTAAGAGGGAGTCACAGGCGTCAGCGCAAGGACCCGGCTCACAGGGACGCTGCTTTAGCATCTTCCACAAGTGAGTCACAGCAGCTGGCTCTGCTCTGAGTTGCCAGAAATCTGACAGGCGGCCACCTGTCAATACTTCTCGTGGGGGTTTCTCGTTTTGCAAAGGCTTATTTTAGCTTTGGGGGAAAACTACTCATCCCAAAATAAATGATGGCAATGAGCTGGGTCTCTGCACAGGGAAAACACAGCTGGGGAGCCACTGGGGACTGTTCGTGCACAGGAGGGGTGGTGGGCTGGAGGCTGGCACAGCTACATTAAAGGGGCTCAGCATCCCAGCCGTGGTCCCCAAAAGGAAAACGACAAGGGACTCAAACCACTCTTGCTCTTGGAAATTGCAGAGGGCATGAGGCTTCCCAGCAGCAGAGCTCACAGCGGGGACTCTAGGACCCTCACTGTGGTGGGTCTGATTCTCATTTCTTTAAAAAGTTTACTTGAATTTAAAAAAGAAATCAGACCCAATCTAGCCCGAGATAAAGTCAGTGTCCACAGCCAGGGAGCATCTTCCCATTTCTGTCGCCCTTTGGAAGATTGGGAAGGTCATTCAGCAGGAGGTCAGGGGACACCCTTGGGTGCTTAAAATAAATCCATTTTCAGAGACGGCATCCTGGCTAGGAATTAAGATCCTCCATCTCATGTTCAGCACAGTATGGTTTAAAAGATTTGAGGGAAAACATGGAAAATACTGACTCCCAAGCTGGGAGAGATCCAACAAGACAGAGAGAGACCCAACTGCGCTCTCTTCCTGACTCCGCAATGGGATCCCTCCGGCGTCTCCTGTGCAGCTTCCTCTTCCAGGGAACACGCGTGCGATTCTTCCTAAGCACACGCTGGCTGCTCTTTGCACGCGCTGGTCCCCAAGTGCGTCGAGAGCTCCCCTCTCCCAGGAGCATGGACTGTGACTCTCCGGGTGTGTCCCTCTCCACAGTTATGGCGCCAACTTAAGCAATCACTGTTCACTGTAGAAATTCGATGGAGATCTGGGCACCGGAGTCGCCAGTCGCTCAGAGACATAGCGACCCCAGGCCACGGTCTCCAAACGCCAGCCGGGCTTCTCCATGCATTGGTCATGGTACATGGACTCTGCTGAGCCACCCAGCGTCCGTACACTTCCAAAAGCATGATTGAATTTTGCAAAAGGAAATTCATCATGATGCTCTATCGTCCAAGGTCCAGACCAGAGACCAAGTGCAGAACGTTCCTGCACCATGTGACGGCCTGGTCGGGCACCCAAGGTATTTCCCAGAAACACAGAGAAGTGGGATGTTGTGCATTCTTCCAAGTGCACGTCCCAGCCTGGGCCACGCGGAAGGATCCTCGGAGGGCGTCGTTCCTGGGTTGAAGTGGGTGTGTTCCCGGGGACGGCGCCCACAGTCTGCTCCATGCACGAGTCTCCGTCTCTTTCTCCCCCACCAGCACAGCCCTCCAAGCTGGTTGAGAGGAAGGGGGCCCATGGCAACCTCAGAGTGTCAGGACTTCGTATCATGCGACCATTCAAAGGTGCCAATAGCCAGCTGCCTGTCCTCAGGTCAGCGCCTGGCCTGGGTTCACGGGCTGAACGCGTCGGCTCCTGCAGAGCCCAGGTCTCACCGGGAACCAGAGGCGAGATTCAGAAGGGAGGAGACTAATCGGATCTGGCAGGAAACCGTGGCGAAGGCTAAAATTAACCTTGGACGACTCACGGAAAGAATTAATTGCTTGTGACTGCTCGGTTCCCGCGGTGGCAGGCGATCGTTACGACACGGGACACATGCTCTGAGCATCTGCCAGCTCCTTCCCTCCGTGGACCTTTATTTAGCACTTCCCGTGTGCAAGACGTGGCCAAACCCGGAGCAAGAAACTCCAGCCTCCTTCTGAAGGAGGTTGTGCTCATGGATGAACAGTGAGACACCTGTGCGCGAGGGACACAGGAGCTGGTTGTCACCGACGCCGGAGAAAGAGGAGTACTGTTCTAGAAAAAGGATCTCCTCTGGAGATTCTCACCTTAATGGCATCTTTAAAGACCGATTTCCACAACAACGGCATAATTCACAGGTGCAGCAGTTTAGGGTAAAGACATGTCTTTAGGGGAAGGAAAGGAAATGTGGAAATTCATAAAACCATGAATGCTTTCCATTGTCCTTCAAGGACTCTGAGGGACACGTGGCAGATTAGACCTGCAAAAGCCCCTTGAGAAGGTGACCTCATCATCTCGTCCCAGATGCTCACGGCGTTCAGCATGTCTGAGACCCCGGAATGAGTGCATTATGGGAGCACGGCCTCAGCTGAAAGACGGGGCCAGCTGGTGTTGGACATTGCCTTGCGTCCTCATAATTCATTGGAAAAAGCCAAGAATACCAATTTTTTTCCTTAGGTGTGTGGGGGACAAAGGTATCTAGAAAGTTCTTAGAAGAAAACTCATTTCAAGATGCTGTGCAGAGGCTGGATGGAGAGTTGGCATGTGTTTTGGGTTTTGCCTGGTTTATTTCTCGGTCCTCCTGTTTCATCAGGAGAACTGACTTCCTCTCTGTTAATCCAAGGTCCTTCTTCTCATGTCAAATTATGTGGGGCGCAAAAACTGCCTGTTGGGGATCCCTGACCCATTCCTTTCTCTTGGCACTGAGCATGGTAAGCATCTCGCAAAAATGGACGGATCTGATGATGATGGTGGTGATGATGGTGATGGTGATGGTGGTGGTGATGGTGGTGATGATGGTGGTGATGGTGGTGATGGTGATGGTGATGGTGGTGATGATGGTGGTGATGGTGGTGATGATGGTGATGGTGATGGTGATGGTGGTGGTGATGGTGGTGATGATGGTGGTGATGATGGTGAAAATGGTGATGATGGTTGTGGTGATGGTGGTGATGGTGATGGTGATAATGATGGTGGTGATGGTGATGGTGATGGTGGTGATGATGGTGGTGGTGGTGGTGGTGGTGATGGTGGTGGTTGTGGTGGTGATGGTGGTGATGGTGGTGGTGATAATGATGGTGGTGATGGTGATGGTGGTGATGGTGATGGTAGTGATGGTAGTGACGATGGTGACAGTGACGATCGTGATGATGGTGATGATGGTTTGCTTCCCAACCCTAAGCAGGTCAACATTACATCACTGCAGCGGGGACCACAATGCCGGTCATTCTGCAGTCCCTACCTTCACTGTGGAGATGGAGAACCACCTGTCGTGACAGCGCCTCTGCTCTGAGTAAACGCTTTGGATTTGACGATGACGGTCTGTGGAGGTGGGGAACGGGGCAGGAGGGGGGTGAGCAGCACAGACGTCATCCTGGGTGCTGACGTGTGGGAACCCAGAGGTGCCAACCTCCAGGGAGCACTGCGTCTCTCCCTGCGGGATGTCTGACTTTCCAAATGCGATCACTCGTCACTGAACAATCCTGCTTGATCCTTTGCCCCTGAGAGAACGAGCCGGGCGGGGTAAGGAACAATCTAGTACTTAATGTGCACGTCTTCCTACGCTCTCTCTGCTGGGCTTTCTGTGTTTCTCTGCGTTAACTTGCCTGGTGGCTTCACTGTCTGCTCTCCTGGTTGCTCTACAATATCATGGTGTGAGAAGATGGGGACACCCATTAACTCCTAACTCGTCACATGCTTTGGTGATAAACCAACACCCAGGACACAAGACTCACCCTCATCCTTTGCCCCTGGACAGGCTCATGTTATCATGAGCTCATGGAAACCAACACTGGTTGTGGCCAGGAACTCACTGGACATGACAACCCCGAGTGCTGACCGTGAATTCACCACAAAGACATGACAGTTGCTGGATGTGTCTCTCCCCATTGTCCAGCCAGAAGACATCCATCTCTACCGGGACTACTCTGCACCTGGACGGCCCACCCATCCCTTTGTCACCACTCTGGCTGAGCCGAGCTCTTTAACGACATCTAATTAGACCACCTGCAGCTCTGAGCCCACTGTGGAATGGACGTTGGAAGGCTCGCCTGGAACTTCTGGAGAGGGTGCTCCAGCAACCCTGTGCAGGCTCCTCTCCTCAATATCTGCGGAGCCCAGGACTCACTCGGGCCTGCCAACCAGCGCCCGCCCTTGGAAGCTGTCCAGGAGGCATTACGCAAGTCCCTTGTGCGAAGAGGGAAGGAGGAGAAAAAGCCTGAACAAAGACGGAGGAGTCCCACACATTTTCCTGACTCACCAATGCTGCATGCAAGGAGACCTCCCTCTGGGGTGGACACTCGCATTGGAGTTAATATTCAGCCATTTGTGTGAGATATGAGGACAAAACAGGTCAGAGGTCGTTAGTGGAGGATCCTGAGAGGAGCTCCTCCTGGGTCAAGGTGGCCCTCGTGCAATGGCCGTGTCCTCCCAAGAGACAGAAGAGGGGACACAGATGCAGAGGAGGAGCCCCGTGGAGATGGAGGCAGAGACTGGAAGGATGGGGCCCCCAGCCCAGGGCTGCCTGGAGCCTCAGGAGCTGGAGAGGCAGGAGGAGCCTCCCTGGAGCCTGTGGAGGGAGCAGCCTGGGACCCTGGTCCAGCCTCTGCCCTCTAGGCTGGAGGAGCCTGTAGAGGGAGCATCCTTGGGACCCTGGTCCAGCCTCTGCCCTCCAGGCTGGAGGAGCCTGTGGAGGGAGCAGCCTGGGACTCTGGTCCAGCCTCTGCCCTCCAGGCTGGGAGAGAATAAAGTTGCATTTCCATTGTGATAATGCTGGTCCTGTAACCTGTTGGGCTCATCATACCTGAATAATAATAAGCCTTACATTTCCAGGACAGTCTCTGCCCTGAACTTCCTCTGTGGAGCACCACGAGTTCCCCTAGGAAGCAGATGCTCCTCTGCTGAGGACTTCTTACGTCCCTTGCCATCAGGATTCACGTCGGGAGCCAATTGGTCTAAGCAGCTCCCCTAGATCAGTGATTCTCAGCCACATTGAGCAACAAGACTCTTCCTTGTATATTAAAAAAAAAAAATCCATGCAAACACACACAGCCCAAGTGTATCGGGGGACTCCTGGAATAGGGATGGGCGCCATGCCAGCCAAAGCTACTACTATGTACTTGTTCCCTGATGACACGTTTGTGTTGTATTTGAAGAAAAAAAAAAAGGTATGGAAAACACTTGGAGTAGATATGGATCAACAGCCTCTGTAGGAGCTGCTCCCGTCCTTCCTGGCTCACTTTTCTGAGTTTGGACACACATTTGGTGACTGGGGACCATTCTCCTGTCCGCCCTCTCCTCCCCAATCACACACCAGAGGAGGCATTCAATCTGCAGCACCAGGGACAGGTTTTGAAATCCTGTGTGCTCAGCTCTCAGCCTTGGAGCTGGACTACCTATGACAACGTTCCCCAGGACAGTGATCCGGGAACCATGCCTGGTGTCCCTGAAGGGATCATTTGTCCAAAGAGCTAATGAGCATATGACTGAGTGCCCGTGTCTGCTAATTGCTGCTGGGCCAGTGCTGCCCGAGCTGCTCTGTGATCTCTTCCTCTCACCTCGTGTTCCGTCATTTGTTGAAATGTCTCACTTGAGTATGATTGATGGGGGAGCGACAGCGTTGATAAGGACGTGCACTAGGTCCACAGCACTGAGGGGGAGCCCAGGAAATGCCTCTTATCTAAAAAAATCTGCATTATTTGGACAGAAAATCACCAAGCATAATGGGATGAATTGTGTCCCGACCAAAAAAATAAAAATCATATTTTGAAGTCCTAATTTCCAGTATTTCACAATGAGACTGTATTTGGAAATAGAGCTCCTCAAATTTTTAACAATTCATTTTAAAAATATTTGATTGATACATAATAATTATACCTGTGTGTGTCAATCTATGGGTACAATGTGTAATGATCGGCTCAAGGTCCCCGGAAGCTCCATCATCTCAAATTTATCACATTTTTTGTGTGTTTGGGAACCTTCATGATCTGGAAATAGGGTTTAAAAATGTGATTACAGAGAAGACGCTGATCCAATATGGCTGGTGTCCTCATTGCAAAGGGACTGGGGACATGGACATGCAGAGAGGGAGGAGGCCATGTGAACATCAAGCTGAGCAGAAATGCCAAAGGTTGCCCACAGATCAGAATCTGCACCAGCAAGGAACAGGTTCACTCTGAGACCTCAGGACCAACGTTACCAAGGCCTCTGTCTCTGGTCTCCCGAGCAACAGATTTCCCTTCCTCACTCTGCAAGGCTAGGACTCCCTCGAGTGTCCCTCTTCAACCAGGACCTCTGCACTATTGCAACCTGACTGGCCTCCAAAATGGAGCTCTGGGTTCATTTCCATGCTACAGTTGAAGAAATCCACACCCCTGGGCGAGGTGCAATATGTAGGATGATAGTGGCCTCTTATCTGTCCCCGTTTGAGTTCTTGACCTTCATGTGGCCACTGGCCTGGGCAAGATCTTGGTTCTCTAGTTTGCATGGAGGAAGGGGAGGCTGATGGTCCCTGGTGTGTCTCTAGGTCAGAGGGGCAGCAGAAGGAGGTCTCCGTGGGCCTCTAGGCACCACTTTATCCACTCTGGATGTTTCCAGGGATCAATTTGAATGAAACAGAGATGTTATTCCCAGGGGACACAGTGCCAGGTATACATGCTCTCATGGTTTTGATCCGGCGTGTCTCCTAAAGTCCTGTTTTGAGACAGGGTCTCATTAAGTTGCTCAGGGTTTCACGCAGTTGTTGAGGCTGGCCTCCAACTTGTGATCCTCCTGTCTTAGCCTCCAAGTTGCTGGGATTACAGGTGTGCACCACCATATCTGGACAACTCCATGAACTCTGAGAGCTAAGTTCAGCCCTCCCTCCAAGTGTCTCTCTCCTCTGGCTTTTCCCTTTGGTTCTACCTCTTAGCGGGTGGTTTCCCTCCCTATGGCAGGCTATGTGGGGTCTCTTGGTTGCCTATTAAGGTTCCACCAGGGTTGCCCATTTTCTTTGTTCATCCAGTGGACACTGGTCCCTCTGTTAGTCCATTTTCCCATTTTCATTACTGTAATTAGACACCCAAGGCCAGGAACGTTAAAGAGTAAAGAAGGTTATTTACTCACATGTCTCGAAGCTAAAAGCCCAAACATCATGGCGCCCACTCTGGCAAAGATCCCTGTGACTTGAACCGACTTCCATGTCTGCAGGCCTCACGCATACAGATTGTTCCAATCGAGGATCTAAAATATTTGGAAAGAGAAATGCATTTAAAAATTAATTAATAAAAAAAGAAAGAAAAAATATAAAAAATATAAAATAAAATATTTGGGGAAAAAAGTGTATCCATACTGAGGATGTGCAGATATTTTCCCATTTTGATTATTTATTAAACATGTTAGTATAATAACCATTCTCGTAGCATCTGTAGTGCATTAGGTATTTTTTTATCCCTTTTGGTGGTGGTGGTGCTGGAGATTGAACTCAGGGCCCGGTGCCTGCTTGGCAAGGGCTGTACCGTGATCGGC
Organism: Xerus rutilus; assembly: GCA_028644305.1. NCBI lineage: Eukaryota > Metazoa > Chordata > Mammalia > Rodentia > Sciuridae > Xerus > Xerus rutilus. The sequence continues at coordinate 120,318,236 of CM053417.1, read as the reverse complement.
AGCTCAGGCTCCTTGTAGGTCTTACAGGTCATCTAGACACGGTTTTAAATATATGTGGTTAGTCGAGTGCGGTGGCCACGCCTGTCATCCCAGCACTTAGGGAGGCTGAGGCAGGAGGATCATGATTTCAAAGCCAGCCGCAGCAATGGCGAGGCACTGAGCAACTCAGTGAGACCCTGTCTCTACATAAAACACAAAATAGGGCTGGGGATGTGGCTCAGTGGTCGAGTACCCTGAGTTCAATCCCTGGTCCCCAAAAAATAAAAAATAAAAAAATAAAAATAAATATATGTGGTCAGTGCAAATACTACAGTATTTTATATAAAGACTTGAGCGTCTGAGAGCTGGGGTGTCCCTGGGAGTCCTGGAGCCTCTCTTTAGCAGATACTGAGGGATATGAATAAGTTGAAACAGGCAGGTAAATTCGGGAGCAGGAATCTGCAAATAGTAGGACTGACCTCTGTGCCATCCATGAACATTGTATACCGCAGTATCACATGGGCTCATCTGCAGAGGTCATGTGTCCCCTGCTGTGGGCACTGGCTTTCCCTTTGCATTTCAGATCTGTCCACGGGTCACTAATATATCAGCTGAGGCTGCTCACCCGCACCCAGTGTGAGCTGCTGTGTCCTCTTTGTGCCTGGGGAGCAGCGAAGGAAACTGCAGATTATTAAAAAACACAATGTAAGAGATCTGGAAATTTGAGGCGGTGGAGAGTCAGATCACCAGGCAGCCACGGAGAGCAGGGAGACCAGCTGGTTCTTTTTTTTTTTTTATTGCCCATTAATTGATCCAACACACTGAAGGGCGGTTTGGCTGGAGACTGAGCAGGGGCGCAAACCCACGGGGACTTGCGTCGTTTCAAATTTCACAACAGGCACAGCAGCTCCATGGCATCCGTGCTGCTGGGTCCAGAAAAACACATCCAGAATCGAGAATGCAGTGAAAACCCTGGAACTGCCAGACACCACAGCACAGCACCAGGACGCAGTGGGCGCCTTGTTCCCCTGGAGATGTCAGCCCGACGGGAGCCGCAGCCGGCAACCCTCCAGCCTGCAAAAGGCCAGAATTGAAAAAGCCCCGTTTCTGCTAAATGCGTCTCATTTTTCCAGCATTGCAGGATACGAGATCCTTAATTCCAAACAGTCAGGTGGGAGGCCATCTGCACCCATTGCTTCTTCCCTAAATAATCACCAAATTTGCCACCTGTTCTGCATAACGGAAAGATGAATTGCCGTGAAATTTGGGCTGAGAAAGCTCAAGGAACAAACTCCAGCTACATTTTCCATATTTTTTTATTGGTGCCATATAATTATCCGGAATGGCAGACGCATTGGATCATTCCGGCTGTTTCTGCAGCTTGCTCTGAGCTGCCCATGCAGTGGCTCACTATTGGCTTATCCGTCTATTTTTTGTCTAGGTGAAAACCCGACAGGATAAGCACCACACAGCCACGGGGGGCTCCTCGGTCGCTTTTTTGGCACCAGGGATTGAGCCCAGGGGTGCTTGACCATAGAGCCACACCCCCAGCTCTTATTATTATCTTTTACTTTGAAGGTCTAAGTAAGTTGTTCAGGGCCTTGCTAAGTTGCTGAGGCTGGCCTCCAACTTGCAGTCCTCCTGCCTCAGCCTCCCAAAGTGCTGCGATGACAGGTATGTGCCACTGTGCCTGGCTTGGGTTGCTTTTTTGAGTTAATCTCTCTGTTAATGATAATAATAATAATAATAATAATAATAATAATAATAATAACTAAGATGTGTTAATTCAGAAGCTGATTTGGTGAATCCATCCCCTTATATAAAAACTGGTTCCTCTCCATTTTCTGTAGAGCAAATTCAATTTAACGCATAAAGAGGCTCCATCAATGTGAAGACTGACTTTCCTTCCATGCAATGGGGCAGTTGAGTGAAATCTGCAAAGAGTACTGAGCATCCGCCAGGTCCAGACCTCCGGTATCAAAAAGTGTCCCACAGTACTTAGGGAGGCTAAGGCAGGAGGATCGTGAGTTCAAAGCCAGCCTCAGCAATGGCGAGGCGCTAAGCAACTCAGTGAGACCCTGTCTCTACATAAAACACAAAATAGGGCTGGGGATGTGGCTCAGTGGTCGAGTGCCCCTGAGTTCAATCCCCAGTACCAAAAAAAAAAAAAAAAAAAAGTGTCCCAAAGTCACCTTCTAAGACCAACGGAAGCCACGAGGGTCTTGGTAATCAATCACCTACACTCTGCAGAGTTTTCAAAGCCAGAGGAGGGAAAGTAGCGTTTTTAGCGACACTAAAAATCCCTGCTCTTCAAAACCTTTTGCAGACTCCTTGGGGAAGGAAATGGTGAGGCCTTCAGATCCTGCAATGCTCAGCCCTCGTCTGTAAAGGCATCAGAAAAAAGATCACTATCCAGGAAAAAAGTCAGGAGGTGTGCCTCCTGTCAATCATGTTCCTATGTGACTGCGAGCAAAACAAAC
>CM053417.1:120302021-120315277 GCA_028644305.1 Xerus rutilus | reverse complement strand
TTGCAACAGACTGGATAAAAATACTGGAGGGTACCTTGGCCACGAGAATGACAGGGAGTCCCCGGGGGTGTCGTCCCTGGAGCTGTGGGCTGTGCATACAGGAGGAAGCCAGAGCACTGTGTGGGTTGCATCTGAGGATCGAGTGGGCTGGGACCCAGTGGCACCTACCTTAACAATGGTGATTCGTGTGAAGCTGAGTGTCCCCCCGGGACAGGACACAGGAGAGAGAGGAAACACGTCCATTAGGTTGCCCTCAGGGCGCTGGAACCCCTGTGTATTGCAACTATGGACGAGGGGACAGCCATGGAAACTTCACAACAGAGACAGCCAGGCAGCTGGGCAGGGACGGCTGGGTGGGACCACAGGGTGGATGGGAGTTACAAATGCCAACATGGCCCCGGAGGTGGCACTGCCCAAGAGTCCTGATTGCCTGCGGATGGCTTGCCAAGATGAGTGACAGGAGGGAGATGGCCTTACTCCTCACTGGTGGTCACCCCGCCCTTCCCCCCACAGTGCGGCTGGACTGGCTTGCTGGTTGGTGGTCTCCGGCGGTGACCTGGTCCAGGCATCGGAGCCTCGGGCGCTGGAGTCATGTCCCGCCGGTGGGTGGTCCTCCAGGGGGGCGGTCTCACAACTTCCCGGTGTGTGCGATTTGGTAGAAGTCTCCACCACCGCCGGAGTCCTCTGTCGCTTCAGACACCCTAAGTGGCACACGTAACAGAGGGAAGAGAAACACAAGAATTAGAGGGGGCAAAATTAATGGTGGATGGTCCAAGATGTGTCTTTAATGCTACCCAAAGCCAATGCTGGTTTCCCATTACCATGTTTGATACTGGGAACGAGGACCCCCTGGAGAAGCCGCAACACTAGTGCTACCATTTGGACCTGAAGTGTCCCCCAATGCCCATGGGCTGAACCCTTGGTCTTCAGGGTGGTGCTGCGGGAGCTGCTGAGACCTTGAGGAGGCGGAGCCTAACGAGAGCACTTTAGATCATTGGTGTGGACTTGAAGGGGACACTGGGACCCCAGTCTCTTCCTCTTTCTGTTTCCTGGATGCTAGGAGCTGGGCATCTTTGCTCCACCACGTGATGGGCCCTGATGTTCTGCCTCACCACCCACCAGAAACCAACGGAGCCACCCGTCAGAGCTCTCTGATATTGTCAATCAAATACCTATGTGTCCTCAAAAGTTTGTTATCTCAAGTATTGTCACAGTGAGGACACATTTTTGTCACATCTAGGACTAGGCCTTGGAAGAGACAGGATGTTCCTGGACTATCTTGTAGGACCAGAAACCAAGCGAATGGTCAAATACATCCCCTCAAAAAAGGGATGTGGAAGACACCCACGTGGAAGTGCTCCCCATGGCCAAAGGTGAAGCAATTTCACCCAGAAAGTGAAGTCATATTGGACTGTAACCAAAATAGTATGATGTAATGAGCTCGGTCCTCGATTCCTCCCCGTCCACCCATGAGAAAAACACGCCAGACCAATCCCAGTGGAGGGTCATTCTAGGAGACACTGGACAAGTCCTCCTCAGAACTGTCAAGGCCACCGAAAATAAAGGAAGTCTAAGAAACTGCCACCAACCTCCAGCAGCTGAGGCACTTGGTGTCACGAGGGATCCTGGGATGTTAGGAGAAAAGTGCAGAGTTGGGGTTGAAATGGGCAGGGAGCAGAACGGGCCCTTGGTAACTGTACCTGGGTCACATTTTTCCAGTTATGGGTCATGTCTATAATTGCATATGGCGGAAGAGGTGGAAATCAACACTGCCACCTGGACTCAATGAAGTCATTAAAGACCCTCAGCATGGAGGGAATTTTGGATCCCACCACTCTCAGGTCAGCCCAAGAGATAATAATGATCACAGGGACCGACGTGTCCCTCATACACAGATGTCCGTGGGTTGTGCTGGAATGTCCTTCAACTGGGAATGATTTGGGCCACATATTAGGGAACAACTGGATGGTGGAGGGGGACGATGAATAAAGCTCTGAGGAGACGAGGAGCATCCCCTTCAGGACAGGGGAGCGGAGCGCAGGAGGACCACCCTGGACCTGTGCTGACCAACACAGGGGCCCCTGGCCAGGATGTGGCTTCTCAGAGGGGGACGTGCCCTGCGTGGGCACCGCACACTGGACTGGAAGATTCAGCGTGAGGAAAAGAACCGGCTCCGTCCCACAGCTCGGGACACGTAACGCCAATCCATTTACACGGTTCTCAAAATACAACTTTTCGCCAGCCATCCAGCTACTCAGGACGCTGAGTCAGGAACATGGCGACTTGGCCAGCTTTTTAGCTCCTGCATCAAAGGCTCTGATGGAAACAAGGCCCAGCAGGAAATGTGTATTTGGGCTCCTGGTTCCAGAGGTTCAGTCCACGGCTGGCCGACTCCATGGCTCTGGCCCAAGGTGAGGCAGAACAAAATGGCGGAAGGGCCTGGAGGAGGAGAGCAGCTCAGGATGTGGCACCAGGAAGCAGAGAGAGCTCTGCTCACCAGGGACAGGATAGAGTCCCCAAAGGCACAACCCAGTGACCCCCTCCTCCAGCCACACCCCACCTGCCTGCAGTACCACCCAGTGAGTCCGTTCAAGTGGATTAATCCACTATTGGGTTACACACTCATAACCTAATCACGTCACCTCTGGAGATTCTTGCATAGTGTCATGCATGAGCTTTTGGGGGACACCTCATATCTAATTCACAACAGATGGCAAGTTGGAGGCCAGCCTGGGCAACTTGGTGAGACCCTGTCTCAAAATTAAACATAAAAAGGGCTGGGGACGCTGGTCTGTGGTAGAACACTTCTGGACTCAATCCCCAGTACCACAAAAAACAAAAATAAATAAATTGTTGAGTGTGTCTTATATATTTGCATATATGTTAATAAAATCCACACATGCTTATAAAATGTATGAATATGCATGTACAATTAAAGATGTTTTGTAAAGTTTATATAGATTTCATAAAGTTCAAAATGTAAATAAAATGAAGTTATATAGTTAAGAATACATGAATAGCCAGGTGCAGTGGCGCAAACCTGTTATCCCAGCACTTAGGGAGGCTGAGGCAGGAGGATCACAAGTTCAAAGCCAGCCTCAGCAACGGCGAGGCGCTAAGCAACTCAGTGAGACCCTGTCTCTACATAAAACACAAAATAGGGCTGGGGAGGTGGCTCAGTGGTCGAGGGCCCCTGAGTTCAATCCCTAGAAACCCCCCGTCAAAAAAAATACATGAATATAAAATAATTATACATAAAAATACACACTTTGTTTTAATCATACATAAAATATATACATGGTTTATATATGGATTTATCATTTTTAATCTATATTTAGATGCTATAAATTTAAAAATTAACAAAAAAAGCTTATGCATTTAGCATAGATGTTGGGAGCTGGGTATGGTGGCCCACTTCTGTAATCCCAGCAACTCAGGAGGCTGAGGCAGGAGGATCGCCAGTTGGAGGCCAGCCTGGGCAACTTGGTGAGATCTTGTCTCAAAGTTAAAAATAAAAAGGCCTGGAGATGTATCCCTGGATTAAATTCCCAGTGATATATAATATATGTGAAAACACACACACACACACACACACACGTGTGTATATATGTCCTGGGTTTGATCCCTGACACTGCAGATAAATAAAAGTGCATATATGTCAATGTCACAGGGGTGTGTGTGCGTGTCGAGCTGATCCTACGTCGAGGCAGTGCTCAACTAAAACATCCTGTCCAAACTGTTTGCATCTATTTTATTCGACTTGTGTCTTTTTACAAATTTCCATAGTGTATCTCAGGCACATACAGAAGTGGGGTTCCTTCGCACAAAATCCTGCATGTGTGGAATATAATTTCGTCCACCCAGGTCCCCAGGGCTTCCTCTTTCCCTCTCCTCCTCCCTCCCCCTGTTCCCTTCCTCTGCTCCACTGACCTCCCTTTTATTCGGGAAAGGATCCTCCTCCACTTATATATTTTTCCTTGGTTCCTCTAACTTCTGCATATGGGAGAAGATATTCCACCCTGGACTTGCTGACCCTGGCTTATTTCACTTAGCATCAGACTCTCCAGTTCCAGCCATTTAGTAGTAAAGGTCATGATTCTGTTCTTCATGGCCAAGTAATACTCCAGTGGGCATCTACACCACATTTTCTTTTCTTTTCTTTCTTTTTTTGGTACTGAAGAGTGAACTCAGGGGCCCTCGACCACGGAGCCACCTCCCCAGCCCTATTTTGTGTTTTATGTAGAGACAGGGTCTCACTGAGTTGCTTAGTGCCTCACCATTGCTGAGGCTGGCTTTGAACTCACGATCCTCCTGTCTCAGCCTCCCTAAGTGCTGGCATGACAGGTGTGTGCCACTGCACCCGGCCGCGTTTTCTTTATCTGTTCCTCTGTTGGTGGGCACCTTGGGGGGCTGCATAGTTTGGTTACTGTGGACTCCCGATGCGGGTCACAGTGCCTTTCTCTTGGACAAAACCGTCTTCTGCAGTAATACAGAAGTCAAGCCCCAAGATGCCTCAGCAGAGGGCAAGGTGGGGCTCTACCCGTGTGACCGTGACCCTTAGAGGCCCCAGGAGCTCAGTGTGGTCTGAGCTGTCCCCTTCCCTGTCTCTGTGGGTGACGGTCCCTGCTCCTCCACAGAGAGTGGCAGGCTGCTCCCTGATATTAGGACACGCTCAACATCCAGGAGCAAGACAGACCAGGTGCCCGGGGGTGTCCTTCCTGCAGATGAGCAGCAGGGGCCTCCTGGACGTGACTGGACGCTGATTCGGAGCCCTCGCCAGGGTGCCTGGGGGCGCGGAGAATCGCTGCACAGAGTCCCCATCCCAAGACAAGCAGCTTTCCTCCAAGTGGCTCACATGTCCACCTGGAAACCACTGGACACAGACGGTCACCCTCCGCAGCCCCAGCGCCCAGCACCATCTAAGGGAGCCTCGGCCTGGGCTTTGAGAATCTGCTCCTGCTCCTCTGAGGAAGCCCACCTGCCAGGACCACGTGAGCATTCCCTGCTGCCCAGTGGAGGCTGGGGCTGGGTTTCAGAGGACGGCATTTGCACGTCAAGCGGGGAACCGGGTGGAGGGGGTCGGGGCGCGCACACCAGGGCAGCTTCCTGTCCCAGGCCACAGACCTGCGCTCACGCACCTGCTCTCGGGAGAAGCCTCTCTGGCCCTTCTAAGCACAGACAAGGACCAGGACGCCCTGAGGACCCTCCTCCCGATCCCATCTGCGTCCCTGTTCCCCGTTTCTCCAGCAGCCAGACCTCCAGGCCGCTGGGGCAGGTGTGCCGTGGCAGGCTGCCCACCCTCTGCTGGAGCACGGAGGACAGAATGACTTTGCAGTGTCCCCAGCTGGAGGACTCGCTCCCAGACAGTGCCAGCCACACTTGGCAGATGCCGGAATGCAGAAGGAGCTCCAGAAACCCTGTTGACATGACAGTGTGTCCCTCCCTGCCTTCCTACGTCCACCCCCAACTCTCAGGACCTCGGAAGGGGACTGTACTTGGAGATGGGGGTCTTTAAAGGGGTGACGGGGTAAATCAGGTTAGTAGGGTGGCCCCGATGCTGTAAGAAGAAGAGACAAGGACACAGACGCACACAGAGGGACCACCCCGTGGGGATCCAGGGAGAAGACGGCGTCTGCAAGCCCAGGAGGGAGGCCTCGGGAGGAGCCAGCAGTGCCCACGCCTGGACCTGGACCTCCAGCCTCCAGGACTTGCACACAATAAATGCCTAGTGTTTATGTCCCCTGTTTTGTGTCACAGCAGCCCCACCAAACTAACACCCTCAGTGAATCCAGCGGTGTGTCCACGCAGAGTCCTGTGGTGCCGTCCAATATGGCGGCACCAGCCCCAGGTGGCTCTCTAAGTTTATTTTAACTGAAATTCAGTAACATTGAACATGCAGACCGCCCCCCACCTTGGAATCCGTGCCAGGTGACCACCTGAGGCTGGTGGTCCTTGGACAACAAATGCCTTTCTGGCCGCCCAGCCCATCTTGGGTTGGATTCGTCTCTTGGGCCCCCAGAAAAAACCACCGGTGGCCACAGCACTCAGTACCTGTGCCTTTGCACCACCCTGTCAGCCGTGGGGGGATGGATGCCCGTGAGGTGAGGGTAGTTGTGTCCTCTGCTGAAAGACAGAAAGGATGTCCCAGGTCTGGTGGTCAGGCCGGCCTCCCTGGACCTCCTCCTGGCCCCATGCTCAGCCTGGCCACTGGAGGCTGTTTGGCAAACGTCCCCTGGGAAGGGGGGTCACTTTTCTCCTGAGAAAATTAGCCGTTATGGATTCCGTCAGCAGAACGCTGTCCCGTTGCGGTCAGCAGAATGCTGTCCCGTTGAAGGTCCTACTTCTTGGGAGCTCCGTGGAAAAAGGCATTTGGAAGCGGTGATGGGATTCAGGGCTTAGATGAGATGCTCCTGCTCGCTTTGCGGACACCAGTGAGGACGCCCAGGAGACCTTCCTGAGGGAAGCGGGAATCTAAGGGACAGGAGTGGAGAGGGAGGTGGTCATCTTCATAGATGGACATGCTCTGCCATATGGAAGGATCAAGGAGGACTGTTTGTTACGTCAGGCGTAGGGAACTCATACGGACGGGTCCTGATAGCAAGGCCCCTCTGCAGGATCAATAGTGTCCAGCTGCTCCGCGGGAATGGCCGGACGCTGGCCGTGCCTTCTTTAATGGTTATTTGGCAGCACAGCTGGTTCTCCTACTCTCCTGACGTCGACTGCACCACATCCAAATGGGACCCGTCATTCCAACCGGGCGAGAGGTCACAATAGGTCAGGCTGCTGGGATCACTGACCTGCTGGGCACAGGGTGACAGACAACCAGCTGCCTGTGCAGGATCCTCCTTCCCGTCACCAAATGTCAACCATGTTCGTATTTCCTGGAGGAAGGCCCCGGCAGCCTCTGTGATGCAGCAGCCTCTCGGCAAGCCTCTGTCCCTGCTCCTCCCAGGGTCTCCTGAGCCAGCCGTGCCCCTCTAAGGGGCAGACAGCCGCCCTCCATTCCCTGCACACCAGACTCCTTTTCTCTGTTGATAAAAATATCCCAATGCCAGATGCCAGGCGTGGGTGGCACACGCGTGTCATCCCAGTGGCTTGGGAGGCTGAGGCAAGAGGATTGCAAGTTAGAGGCCACTCAGCAATTTAGCAAGGCCCTAAGCCACTCATGGAGTCCTTGTCTCTAAATAAAAAAAAAAAAAGGGCTGGGGAGGTGACTCAGTGGCTAAGCCTCCACCCCCGGTTCAATTCCTGGAACCTAAAAAAAAATAACCCCAACGTCTTTCTGCCGAAGGGCCCCGTGAGGTCCTGCTGGCCCCGTCATTTTCTAAAACACCAAAGCTGGAAAAGCGTATCTGATACGCTCGCTCTGCTCTGTGTTTCGCTTACAGTGTCTGCTCCTGTTTGCATTTTGAGCCAAGCGTCCGAATTTGCAAGCACAGGGGACCACGGGGAGGGGACACAGCAAATGTCACCGGGTGAGACCGGCCCGTGTGCACGCAGACAAAGCCGCTGGGGTGCAGGTGAGCGGGTACATCTCACCCCTGGATCTTGAGCAATCAGAGATCACAGAAGGAGCTGCTGCTCACGGACTGAGTTATCCTGGAACGGGAGTCACGGTGACCAGGGGTGACATCCCAGGTGGTTTCACGGCTGACATTCAGGCCTTCCTAGTTTGTTTGTTTTTTTCCCACTTTGTTCCCAAACAGTCACCGTTGGCTGGCAGCTTGCTTAGCGAAGTCCCCTCCACTAGGAAAGCCGCTGAGGACTAGGAAAATTTAGGCTCCGAAACAGGTCACCCGGTTCCGGCGGGAAGCAGCCTGCCTTTGTAGCACACCAGACTAAATTAAGCCCTGAGTGTGGCAGAACAGACCTGGGGGACGTTTTCATTCCGGTAGAAGAATAATTATCTCCTAAATAGAATGCCTTCGGTGAAAGAGAGCCCCTCCTCCTGGGTCTGCACCCCAGAAATCACGGGGAGACGAAGAGGGTGAGGCACAGTGAAGTCAAGCTATAAATTCCTTTTAAACTAACACGTTAGTCTACGCAAAGAGTAAATATCCCAGCCCGTCCAGGCTTCTTGAAGAAAAACACAAAAATAAGAACAGCCGGATACGGTGGTACATGCCTGTCATCCCAGAGACTTGGGAGGCTGAGGCAGGAGGATTGCAAGTTGGAGGCCAGCCTCAGCAACTCAGCAAGGCCCTGAGCAATGTACCAAGACCCTGTCTCAAATTTTTAAAAAAATAAATGATAAATAAGAAGGGCTGGGGATGTGGCTAAAGTGGTAAAGCACCCCTGAGCTCCGTCCCTGCTACCCTCCTCCCCGAAATTTTAAAAAAAATATATAGAAAAAGAACAGCAAAGCTAAAATCAGCCACAGCAACAAAAGCAAAAAAAAACAGAGAGTGTGTTCAATTGGGGGCACGTGCCTTCGCTGGGCACCCTGCTCTGAGTGCACGCGGCGTTTCCCGCAGATAAGTCCACACACCAGCAAACACAGATCCTGCCCTGCTCAGATGAGTCCCAGCATCAATCCGATTGCAGCAATTCCAAACAAGCATTAAGCAGAGGCCCCGGGGGCCAGCTTATTGATTCTTTGACCTGTTTGACGACTTGTTAATCTCCTGTGTGTATTTGCGTATTTATCAGTAGCTTTTAGAGCCAGAGGACATTCTTCTGCTACACGTTTTCATGGGCATCTTTGCAGGAAGCATCCATTCCCACATCGCTTTCTATTTATTTATTACCATCGTTTTTTAAGGGGGAGAGGGAGTACCAGGAATTGAACTCGGGGGCACTCAACCACTGAGCCTATTTTGTGTTTTATGTAGAGACAGGGTCTCACTGAGTTGCTTATGGCCTCACTTCTGCTGAGGCTGGCTTTGAACTCGCGATCCTCCTGCCTCAGCCTCCCAAAGTGCTGGGATGACAGGCATGCACCAGTGTGTCTGGCTTGCTTCTACCATTTTATCCACTTGGAAAACCTTCTTTTTTCAAATTTTGTACTGGCTGGGATTGGGACTCAGGGATTGAGCATCCCTGGACTTTACCCCAGCTCCCCAGTAGCAAAAATAATAATTATTATTATTTTGAAAATTTTTAAAAACACTATAAACAGCCCCCGGTTCCCCAGGGTTTGATGGGGTTGGCATGTGTGGGATCTTGGTGACCTGTTCATGGGAAGCTGGGAAAATTTGATCATTTTCTTCGATTACTTGCAAAATTTATATACATCGGACTGGCATTCATGACACTGTTCCCTATTTGGGGGACAGGGGACACACTAGGGATTGAACTCAAGGGTGATCAAATGCAAGGCCACAGCTCCAGCCTCCCCTCCTTTTTTTTTTTTTTAATTTAGACACAAGGTCTCTGTGACTTGCTTAGGGCCTCACTCAGTTGCTGAGGTTGGCCTCCAACTTGCCATCCTCCTGCCTCAGCCTCTTGAGCTGCTGGGATTCCAGCTGTGCACTTCTGCACCTAACAGCATAGGGCTTTTTAACCACGTCATCTGACAAGGTCTCCACGCCATGTGACCGCGTATCCCAGGGTTCTGCAAGAAATGCATAAAATGGTCTTAAACCCACAGAAGGTGCTCAATGGATGCATGAGTCCTAACACACCTGTGCTGAGGTGTGTGCAGCACACGGGTCTCTCCCCTCCTTGCAGCAGGCTGCGGGCTCATTCCCAGAGCACCACTTGCTCCGGATTATTTTCTCAGCTCTTCCCGCCCAGCCTCCAACGGCCAGTCTGGACCTCACCTGATGTTGACACTATTTTGAGCTAAAAGCTACATTTATTAAATTGGTTTCTAAAGTTAGTGCCCAGACTTGGCTCCAGAGGAAGCTTAGGTCTTTCCAAAATTCCCCGCTGCACAGACTGACATGAATTGGAAGGTAGTTTCCATTTTCGGCCTGGCAGAGGCAGGGGGTAGAGGCCAGCCACCGAAGGCCACAAAGGCCGCTCTGCGCAGGTTCCCGCTGGGCCACGCTGAGCGAGCAGGGCCCCGCGGTCACCCACGCTGTCGCATGCACGTCCTGTTCGAACGCTGCCAGACCAAGTCCGCAGGGGGAGAAAAAAAATAACGTGTGGGAACCAGGTGTTTTTAGAAATGGGATTCCTCCTGCTGGAACCAGCGCCGAATTTATTTCTCTTTGGATGCACAGGGGAGGTCCCCCAGCCTGGGACGCCAGCCTCGGAAGCGTGCGTAAAGACGCACCACGCAGCCGGGCGCGGTGGCGCTCGCCTGTCATCTCAGCACTTAGAGAGGCTGAGGCAGGAGGATCGCGAGTTCAAAGCCAGCCTCAGCAAGCAACTGAGCTCAGGCGCTAAGCAACTCACGGAGACCCTGTCTCTACATAAAACACAACAAGACAGACACCTGCCCGGCCCCGTGCTGTGAACGGGACACAGCTCTGAACGCAGACGTGAGACGTCCTCACCCACGGGTTTCCCACCACGTCATGTAGCCTCAATAGCAAAATGGTTACCTTTGCGAAAACAAATAAACAAAATCCCTTGTTTGGTTTTGTAGATTTGGGAAAGCACATAGGGGACCCTGGAGCTCTGTGTTCAGCCTCCTCGGGAGGCTCACGTGCTTCTCTTGGGGGAAAAGTCAGGGACCCACAAAAAGAGGCTTGTGTCCACTTGCCAAGTGGGCTGTTGGTTTTCTGCCGGCTCACGTGGTTCCCAAAGGGACGACCCCTGTCTCTTTAAAGCTGTCCTCGCCTGCCCGGCTGCCTGGTGCCTGGAGGGACCTGGATCTCCCTTCACCTCGGGCCTCCTGTGCTTCAGGTTTCCAGCACCTTTATCTCAGCTATCCTTCCAAACAAGCGGAGCCTGCTCGGAAGCCCCGTCTTGGTGGCTTGGGGACCCTCCTTCCAGTTTGGGAACCATGCAAAAGCCACCCGAGGGAGACTGCGGACCCTGTTTACCCTCACCCGGACTCAAAGCACCAACCACTCAGCATCCCTTTTCTCCGACGGCCTGTGGACGTCGACCTTTAGATTGGGCTCAGAAAAATATTCCCTGTTTGGGGGACACACAGGAGCTGAGGACGCTCCTCCAGAATCAGTCTTGTCCTTCCTGTGGGACCCAAGCTATAGCTGAAATGCACCCCAAACACCCCCGGAGTTCGCTTTTCGTTGTGGCTCCACGGTCCCTACTCACAGAGGAAGATGTGCCCAGTTTTAAAAACGGACATTCGGGTGGACAGTGCCTGGTCAGAGAGCAGCTGTTCTTTAGTTGATAAAATAGTTTCAAAAATACCCATAAGCGCATTCCTGGATCCCCGAGGACAGCCGGACCTAGAAATATTCTCATACTGTTGAAGGGCGACCAGCGCAGGGGAGATGTGTGTCTCGCACACTCACCGCACACACAGGTCCCCGACCCGCAGCCTGGTCCCCACGGGCGCCTGGACGTCTCTCCTGTGATCCCGGCTGTTACATAACCTTTTTGGTTCCAGCGTTATTTTTCTATTCTAAGTCAGTCGGAGGATGTGTTCCTATGACTGCCGGGAGGATAAACTACGATGTGAATAATATCCCTGTACAATCCCGTCTTCCTAAAAACGGTCTTGCACAAATACTAGGTAAAATGGCTATTTATGGGAAACCACGCCGTTTGGGTAGTAAGCCACCTCTCTGTCTTCTATTTTGTTTTTTTTTTCTTCTTCTTGCACAGGGCAAATGAAAAAAGGGGATGGTAGCTCAGGTCTTTTTCTTTTCTTTCTTTTTTCTTTTTTTTAGCTTGTGCAGACTTTGCCCTCCTGGGCTCTGGAGACGGAGCCTTCCTGTACAGACAGCCCCATTTTGACACAGAGGAACTTGCCTCCTCTCAAGGCCTGAAATACCCAAAGGTATTTGGTGCTCCCACGGCTCAATTGGAGCTGTGACAAACTGGAGTCCACGCAGCAGATTCCCAGCCCTGGAAGGGTCCCCCGCGAGCAGCAAGCCCCTGCCCCCCATGCATCTCCTGCAGGAGCCCCAGGGTGCAGTTCACGCCCCGCTGTGTGACCTTGGGCAAGAGCCACCTCCCTCTGCTCTGCTGGCTGCACCAGGAGAAGCCGGCTTGGCTCTGCCGTCTCCAGGGGCAGCGGCACTGGAACAGGGGAATGCCCCGTGGGAAGGTCTCGGAGGGGGACGTGGGCAGGAGTCACTGTGATCTCAGTGGGTCTCAAAGGCGCTGCTGCTACTTCTGTCTGTCTGGGCAGGAATACACCCAGGCGTTGATAATCTGATCCTGTTTATCCATCTGTCCATCCACCAGTCTTACCTACGCCTCCATCCATCACCCATCCACTGATGCCGCTTATCCTCTCCATTCATCTCATCTATCTTTTGTCTATCTATAGCCACCTGTCAATCTATCCACCTTATCTATCCATCCTTTATCCATCTGTCATCTATCTCCTATGATCAACCTAGGTCTATCCATCTTATTTATCCATCCATCCATCCATCCATCCGCCCATCTTATCTATCCATCCATCATTAATTCATCATCCATTGTCTATCTTTTATGATCTATCCATCTTATCCATCCATCCATCCATTTTTTAAAATATTTTTTTAGTTGTAGATGGACACAATGTCTTTATTTTATTGCTTTGTATGTGGTGCTGAGGATCGAACCCAGGGCCTCACGCATGCGAGGCAAGCGCTCTACCGCTGAGCTACAATCCCAGCCCCATCCATCCATCTTCTATGATCTCTCCATGTCTATCAATATTACCCATCTATCCTTCCTTCCATCCATCCCTCCATTCATCCACTCATCTAATCTATCCATCCATCATTAATTCATCATTAATCATGTATCTTCTATCATCCATGTCGATCCATGCATCCATCATCTATCATCTGATCTATGCATCTTATCCATCCATCCACCATCCATCCATTCTGTATCTTCTATAATCTATCTATATCTATCAATATTATCTACATAGCCATCTCTCCACTCATCCACTCTCCCACCCCATCCATCCATCCATCCATCCACTCACCCATCCATCCACCCATCCACCCATCCATCCATCCATCCTCTCACCCATCTATCTACCCATCCATCCATCCACCCATCCATCCATCCATCCACCCATCCATCCATCCATCCATCCACCCATCCATCCATCCATCCATCCACCCATCCACCCATCCATCCATCCATCCATCCACCCATCCACCCATCCATCCATCCATCCATCCATCCATCCACCCATCCATCCACCCATCCATCCATCCATCCATCCA
>CM053417.1:120288675-120301921 GCA_028644305.1 Xerus rutilus | reverse complement strand
CCACCCATCCATCCACCCATCCATCCATCCATCCATCCATCCATCCACACACCCATCCATCCACCTGTCCATCCATCCATCCATCCATCCATCCATCCATCCATCCATCCACCTGTCCATCCATCCATCCATCCATCCATCCATCCACCCACCTATCCATCCATCCATCCATCCACCCATCCATCCATCCATCCACCCATCCATCCATCCACCCATCCGCCCATCCACCCATCCATCCATCCATCCACCCACCCATCCATCCATCCACCATCCATCCATCCATCCACCCACCTATCCATCCATCCATCCACCCACCTATCCATCCATCCATCCACCCACCTATCCATCCATCCACCCACCTATCCATCCATCCACCCATCCATCCATCTACTCATCCACCCCCCCACCCCCCCACCATCTGTGGCCTGTCACTGATCTGTGTGCCCATCGTATCTGTTTCTCTCTCCATCTTTTCTCTTTGTGTCTCAGCACCCACCTGGTCTGTTTGTCCACCCACCCATTTCCTCTGCCTGCTGACATCTGCCTCACCTGTCCATCTACC
The DNA here is from genome assembly GCA_028644305.1 of Xerus rutilus. Taxonomy (NCBI): domain Eukaryota; kingdom Metazoa; phylum Chordata; class Mammalia; order Rodentia; family Sciuridae; genus Xerus; species Xerus rutilus. Next base: position 120,301,359 of record CM053417.1, on the reverse strand, counting down.
CCAGGCATTTCTGTCCCACACAAGAGTGGCCATCGGCTGTTAGCTTCATGGCTTCCTGGACACTTTGCCACTTGCATTCCAGGTCCCTATACTTTATTCTGGTTTGGGGACACGTCTTTGCAGGAGAGATGGTAATGACTATGGAGAAGGAAATTTAATTGAAGCGTTCGGAGCCCCGGCGCCAGCGCGGCTCCTTTCTCCTTCACGGGAGGCCTTCTCGGGCGAATTCCATCACCACGGCTCTCCCAGGATTGACACTGCAGAGGAGCTGAGAAGGGACCCAGTCCAAAAATCCACCAGATTCCCAAGGAGCCTCAACCACCGTGAACGTAGGAGCAGAGTGAGCTGCTGGGGCCCAGCCACCAGGCCCTGTGAGGCTCACGTGGACAGGGTGTTAGTCATGAAATGAGTTCGAATCCTGCCTCTTTGGACCCCAGTGCTGGCCGAAGCCCACGACCGGTTTCTTCCCCAACGCTCACCGGAGAAAGCAGCCTGTCATTCTTGCTTTTCTCCTTCAGGAGGCCTCCGTGCATATGCTCACCTGTCATTTCGGCTCTCGGTCACTGTGCTTTGCCTACGGCTTTGGGGTCCTGCAAAGCTGAGGGGCCCCCTGTCCTCGGCAGGGGGACGGCGTTCACCCTTCAGCTCGGGGCCACCAGCCTGCGCTCCCGTGTCTGCACCTTCCATCTGCAGTACCTTCAGAATCACGCGGGACTCGCTGGTGCTTACGTTGCCTGAGGGTCCTTCAGGACCCACCCGTGCGCGCGAGGTTTGGGTGCTGTCTGGGGGAGCCCGCAGGCAAGGTCACAGACGCGGCTGGCTGGGCAGGGGCGGTCTAGACACACTTCACGTCTCCAGGGAACACCCACTCGCTGCTGAACCCCCTCCCATGTGTTTCTACTGAGAAGCGGGGAGGGGGTCCGGCCAGCGCGGCCTGGTCCTTTTTCCAGTGGTGCTTGCTAGCTCCCCAGTGGGCCGGCCTGGCCTCCCCTTCCTCACACAGGGGCTCCCGGGGACAGGCTGCACACTGCTGTCTCCACACCAGTGTTAACTACAGCAGACACCCTTGCGCACACACGCCACACAGAATCAGACTCGGATTGCTGAAGATGCCTGGGACCCGGCTCCAGATATTTATGTGTGGCTTGGTTTCTCTCCTTGCTCTGTTAACCCACACGCGCCTGGAAACTCTTCCTGGGAGAAGATCAAATGGACGTGGATGACCTGGGGCGCAGCTCAGGCAGCCCAGCTCCCACCCAGGTCCCCAGCAACCCCCCCCAGGGGGTCCTGATGACTCAGGACGTCCCATCTGCAGATGTCAACTGGCCAGCCTGGGAGACTGGGCGGTTGTCCCCCCTGTGTCCTCACTGGCTCCGCTCTCCAGGGGAATATTCACAGGGAAGCATTTTTTTTTTTTTCTTGCTAACAAGATATTTCTTTAAGTCACAGATGTTTTTCCCCAAACTTGCGGGGGAACACTTGGTGGAGGGCAAAGCCCCATTCTCGTCACGTCTTTCCGTCTCCTCTCCAGCATGGGCTGGAGGGGACCTTGGAAGCAATCTTCCTGGCCCCCCCCCATGTGGCTCTGCTGGGGTCACCAACACCAGGTGACCCCAGCCCTGGTTTTAATTTTGTTTCTATTGTTCGCTGCAGGGGTCGTTTGCGGAGCGTGGCTCCGGACCCCAGCACCGCGCCGCCGTTTCTCTGCTTGGGCACCCGGGTCCTCGCGCCTGCGGGCAGAGGGTGGACGACTGGGTAGCGCCCGGTACGCAATGGCACAGCGGAGCCGGCACCCCGCGCCCCAGCGGGGCTGGCCACCAACCACCGGGGCACAGTCGCATCCTCAGACCCAAGACACCCGGTGGGTGGGACGGACCCCGAAGGGCACAGCCAGCTCCTGCCCAGCGCTGCGCGCACCCACCTGCAGCTTCCCCGCCGGCGCCATCCCGGGCGCAGCGCCCACCCCGGGGACAGTCCCACGCCCGGATCCCGCGCCCTCCCCGAAGTTGTGTGTCCCCCGGCCCCGCAGCGCGGCCGCCGGAGCGCACTCACCCGCTCTGCCCGGTCCATCCCTGAAGGTCAAGGCCAGCCGGCCGCGGCGGGCGCGCGGCGGGGCGGCAGCCGGGGGTCGCGGGCGGCGGGCGGAGGAGCCCGCGGGGCGGCTCGGTCCCCATGGCCCGCGCGGCGGCCCTCGGGCGGCGGGCGGCGGGGCTCAGATGCCGTGGTCGCAGTCCACATCGCGGCAGATGTACCAGAGGATCACGTAGAGGATGAGCAGGATGGCGAAGATGAACAGGGCCACCAGGATCGCCTTGGTCACCGGCGAGATGAGCGACTGCATGGCCCCGGCGGGGCGCGCGGGCGGGCGGGGGGCGCGGGGCGCGGCGCTGTCCACCCCCGGGCGCCCGCAGCCCCGCGCCGGCCCCGCGCCGCATCCGCAGGGCCCCGAGCCAGGGACGCGCGGGCCGCTCGGCGGCGGCGGAGCTGGGCGGCTGCGGGGCGGCCGCGCGCGGGGCTCCCACCGCCCGGCCCCGGCTCCGGCGCCCCGCGCTCACCGCGCCCGGCGGCTGCGGGGCTGGGCGGGCCGGGGCCGCGGCCCTGGGCAGGGCGGAGGCGCGGACGCGGCGCCCGCGGGGCCCAGCGCGCCCGGCAAGTGCCCGAAACTTGGGCGGCGGCGAGGCAGCGGCCGCGCGGTGACAGGTGCAAGCGCCGGGCCGGCCACCCGCGCGCGGGACGGAGCGCGGGGGCGAGCCCGGGGGAGGGGCGGCCGTCCCCGCAGGCGCCCCGCGTCGCCCCGCCCACCGCCCGCGCCCCGCGGCCCCGCCAGGGCCCGGGTCCCGCCACGGCGCAGCCCGCCCGCCAGCCTCGCCCCCGCCCGCCCGCACCCCGCCCAGCCACCGGGCGCTCGGCCGCGGAGGCGGCGGGTGGGCGGCTGCCCCCCCCTGCACTTACATAGCGGGGAGGGGGCGCTGGTGCAGCCGCGGGGCCCGCCCCCCGGGCCGGAGGGGGGCCTCTGCCCTGCGAGACACGTGTCCCCTGCACTCCACGCATCTGTCTCGCTGCGCGGGCACACACGCACACACACCTGCCGTTCCCGCAGTGTGGGTTGCGTTGACGGCTGACACCCGGCGGGGACGCTAGCACAGTACCCAGGGGCAGAAAGACCCGGAACCACCCCCCAAAGGCCAGTCCAGGGTGGTGGACATGCCCTTCACAGCGTGGAGCGCGCTGGGGTGGCACGCAGTTCCGAGGCCTGCGCTAGGAAGCCACGTCTTGGAAGAACCAGGTGAGCCTAGTTGTCCAGTCTACAGAGCGGAGGCCCGGCATCCTCCAGCTCCTGGGACCTCTGCCTCTGCGCCCCCTGTGGCCCCCAGTACCAGCCACCAGCGTCTGGGTTGAAATGCACGACCTGGTGCGTAAAAGGAACAGTTGCTGGAGGCTAAATAACCCCAGCCCAGAAGCCCCAGTGTTCTGGGGGAGCTGCAGGATAGAAAAAAAATCAGCAAGGGAGCAAGTCTGTCTCAGATCATCCCGCCCAGGTTCCCCAGGGTGTAGCAATTTGTGACCTTCAGAGTCCAGGACAAAAATAAGACCGAATGAAATGCCCAGACTGAGCATCCATGCCCCGAGGCGGCCTGGGATGCAGGCGCAGCTGCGTGAGAACATAAGGAGAGTGTGTGCGGGGACTTCGGGAGCATGAGCTGGCCTGGCCTGGAGGGAGAAACACTGAGCCGAGACCCCATTTCCTACCAGGGACAGCTGGTCCCCCAAGATGCCACCTCTTTCCTGTTGGGGACGAAGAGGGTACCCTACATGTGCAGATTCCGGCCTTTGGCAGTGTGTGTTGCCAAACTTCTGCGTCTGCAGAAGTGGGGGAGAAGGAGGGTGCTTGCAGGCGAGGACAGGCAGCCCAGTTAGACGTGCAATCGGGGCTTCTCGCACCAGGGCTGGTGTCCTTGTGAAGTTGGGGAGGGCAGCGCTCATGTTCCCAGGGTTGGCAGCTTGGCACTCCAAAATGAGCATGCATGTCTAGCATCAGTCTGCTCCTGGGTTGGAAAGAAAAAAAGATACAAGGCACTGAATTGTTACGCGCCCACCTCGCCCCACAGACAGAGTGTTATTCCTCCAGGCCACACCGAGCAGGAGAGACAAAGTTTCTGCTATTTTTCATTAAACTTAATTTTTGTCTACGCGAATCTATCAAGACGCCCACGGTGGAGCCTGGAGCCAGAGGGAGCCTCCAGGTGGGTAGGAACATCGACAGGCGCCAGGGAAGACACCCGGCCGCTCCTTCCTTTGGCAAATGGAATTTGATTTTTAATTTAAGAAGATGAACTCCGTTCCGGGAGCGTTTCGGAGACGGTTTATCTCGAGCTTTCGGTGGGTTCCGGTTGGTCTCTTTCTATTACACACTGTGCATGAGTTTAATTGAGTCTCATGCCTGGAGTCACCATAGAAAGGACCAGGAGGTTAGGACCGATCCCTGCAGACACATAACCGCTACCTTGTTCCGAGCTGCTCAGCCCTGGGCAGCCCTGTCTGGCTAGGAGGCTGTTGCTCAGCAACCTGCATCTCCTCGCCTAGAATTGCTAGGTTTGGGCTAGTGCTCTGAAATTCTGCAGCTTACTCTCCTTATCCCCAAGTTTCTTTTTCTTTTTGTTTTGGCACCAGGGATTGAACTCAGGGGCCCTCGACCACTGAGCCACCTCCCCAGCCCTATTTTGTGTTTTATGTAGAGACAGGGTCTCACTGAGCTGCTTAGGGCCTCCCTTTGGCTGAGGCTGGCTTTGAACTTGTGATCCTCCTGCCTCAGCCTCCCTAAGTGCTGGGATGACAGGCGTGGCCACCGCGCCGGGCTCCCAAGTTTCTTCTTGTACCAGATACTCCCGAAAGGCCAAGTCGCCAGGGATCTGTTGTCCCTTGGCTGAATCTGTGTATCATCATGGGATAAGTGGCATCTCAGGAGCTACCCAAACTCTTCCTAAGTGTGTCGCCCCGACGCTGCCTGGCCCTCAGCAGCAGCTCCTTGCTCAGGGATGATAACCTACCAACCTTGAGCGGAAGCTTTGATTACCCTTCAGTGTGAACAACTACCTGAAAATCCAGGTCACATGGCAGAGGGTTCACTGCACGTGGGAAAGTCAGTGTAGATAACCTGCTAAGGAATTCCTGCGACTACAGGTCACAACCCTTTCAAAGAGCACCACGTCTATTCAAAGAGTGCAATTTTTAAAAAATTAAGAATATTTTTAAAAAGAATTTAAAAAAAAATCCAGTGGATTTTAAAATGTCAGAAGGCATGAGCTGCAATAAACCTAAATATTATTATTATTTTTCCATACTGAGCATTGAACCCAGGCTATTACTGAGCCACATTCCCAGCCCTTTTATTTATATATATATAGTAATTTTGAGACAGGGTCTTGCTAAGATGCTTAGGGCTTTGCTAACTTGCTGAGGCTGGCCTCCAACTTGTGATCCTCCTGCCTCAGCCTCCTGAGCCACTGGAACCACAGTGTGCACCACAGTGCCCAGCTAATGCTTAAATATCATTTGGGGAAGCTTTCTCCTTATGTATGGGATAAACTCTGTGTCCGAGTGTTTGAAGAACAGCACTTTGAAACTCAAAGGGTGCAGAAGGCAAGGGGTTTGAATGGACGGCAGTTTGGAGGGAAGACAAACAACCAGTTTTCTTGATGCAGCCAGGATTCTTTAAGACGAGTAGCTGGCTGATCCCAGCGGGTTGCTTTTCATTTTATCTCCCAAGTAGCTTTTAGAGATTCAAAGGCCGGTGGACCCAAGGGCCCTGGAGCAGGCAGAGAAAGCCCAGCAATGGTCAGATTACTCTGGAGCAATTAGGAGGTGTGGGGAAAGGATTCCCCAATTTTTATGTGATGGATTGATTGTTTTCTTGCAGTACTGGGGATGGAACTCAGGACTGGCATGCCCCAGGCGATGGCCCCACCACTGAGCTACACTGTCAGCCAGGATCCCCGCCTTTCTGACTGATTGGCTCAGTGTCCCTCTCAGCAAGACAGGCAGGGACCATCCGGGATGTGGTGGGCAGCTGTCTGGAGAGGCGAGTCTTGGAGGGTGTGTGTGCCTTTCTCTGAATGTGGTGCAGGGCTCCAGGCCATCCCTGGACATCGCTGGACCAGGGCCAGCATTTTATTTTAAAAATGGAACCTCTTTGTTGAGGCCCTTTGGACAGCATCTTTGGCTGGCCTCACGTAATCCAATAATGACGGCTTCTCTCTGCATTGCGCTTGGAACACTGAATCTCTGACCTAGGACCCTGCCAGAGCCCTCCAGGGTGCTGGAAGGATTCGGTCTTGGGGAAATGCATCTGGTCTCTTGGATCTGCACGTGGGGCGGCCCAAGCTTTGAGACCTGGCCTCCACCCTCTACTGGCATAAAACTCGATTTGCAAAAGGCCCCTTTGCTACCGGAATCTGCGGGGACCCTCGGGTGGACTTGAAGGGTCCTTGTGTGTTAGAATAGCATACGCACCCGGATTGAAAGTGAGCTGATCTTCCTTCCTGATCTATTCCCCAGTTTTCTGCTCTTATTATTATTCTGGTCAGTCCACAGGTAAAGTCAGTGGGAAACAGCTTCGGCTCATTTGCGAAATTACTCAAAATAAAGAAAGCGATAGAACATCAGAATGTCAGCGGCAGATTCAGAGGCCTTCTTGACGCAGTTTCTGCTGTGTTATCTTCAGGAAATTCCTTTTTTTTTTTAAATTAATGGTGCAACTTATTTCAAAAATAACATTTTTAATAGATGCTGTTAATCAGTATAAGCTGCTGGATCCAGTGGCATATGCTTGTCAACCCAGCGACTTGGGAGTCTAAGGCAAGAGGATGGCAATTTGGAGGCCAGCCTCTGCAACTTAGCAAGGCCCTAAGCAACAGAGCAAGACCCTGTCTGAAAATAAAATATAAAAAGGGCCGGGGATGTGGCTCTGTGGTTAGGCACCCCTGGGTTCTATCTCTGGTACCCAAAAGAAAAAGGCTTAAGGTAATATTTTTGATGTGTCACATTTTCATCTAGGGACGCAGGAAGGAGCACTAGAAAGATTTCTATTTGAAGGAAGCCTGGGTGGCCCTGTGCCCTTGGCAGGAGATTCCTTGGAAGGAAACATTCTTCACATTCTTGGGATAACTTGCTGGCTTGCAAAGACCGGCTCCTTCCTCGTGAGTGTGTCTGAAGGACAGTAATCAATGACCAAGCTCTGATTGTTTGGGTCCTGGGGATTGAACTCAGGGGCCCTCGACCACTGAGCCACATCCCCAGCCGTATTTTGTGTTTTATGTACAGACAGGGTGTCCCTGAGTTGCTCAGCGCCTCGCCGTTGCTGAGGCTGGCTCCCTTGGGCACTGAGCAAAAGCACTTCCGTGTTCTTTGTGAAGCTCACGGGCCTTGAGGAGGGTACTGCCCGTGTGGCAAATGTCCAGTTATGAGAAGTCCTTGGGCCAGGGGGATGTTTGCGTGAAAACAGTCAGTGCTGATTAACTGCTGAATTGCTTACCCTTCCAGGGTGTGTTAAAACACTACCTGAAGCTGCTCCCTCTGAGTGTTATTATAGCTTTTTTTTTTTCATAACCAGGGATTGAACCCAGGGAGGTTTAACCACTGAGCCACACCCATGGCCTTTTTTATAGTTTATTTTCTCCCCAAGTTGCTCAGAGTCTGGCTAAGTTGCTGAGGCTGGCCTCCAACGTGTGATCCTCCTGCCTCAGCCTCCTGAGCTCCAGGGATGACAGGTGTGCACCACCGCCCCCCAGCTCACGCTGTGTTTTCAAAAGGGGACAGAGGTCAACTGGTTAGGGGGATTCGACCCCAGCCTTTCCTCAAGGGAGAGAATTCTAGAGATCACCCCCATGTTAACAAAGGTCAGACTCTTTTCTGCTTCTAGTAACAAGCCAGCCATGGGTCCAGGGTGCATGGGGCGTTTGGAATCGGCTATTGTCTGTGACACAAATCCTTGTTTTTGGAGTCTGAGGTGGGACCTGGGTGCTTTTTGGGAGCAAGACGCCCTCCAAAAAAATGCTCAAATTTCTGTCGCCCTGCCCCACATAGTTTTGTCTGGCGGGTTTACAGGGCGGCCCGGCCTCCTCTGGGGAGGTCTGGGGCGCAGGGTCAAGATGCTGACCCTTCTGGGCACCGGGCCTGTTTGCAGGCGCCCTGAGCGTCCACCGGGCGTTGCGTTGTCCCATTCCGCCACCTGGCGGCCGCACGGGGCACAGGCGGCCGCGCTAAGTTTTCCTGGGCGCATCTCAGTGACAGCTCGGATTCCCAGATGTTAGGACCTCACTTGCTCCATTTCCATCCCTAAAATTTTACCTCCCCTTAAATTTTGGCCCTTTCGGGAACTTGGTGCATGGTTTCTATGTCACAGAGGTAGGAAGAGGGTGCAGGAATCGGGAGAGGGAGGTGGGAATAAGGCAGAGCCTCCTCCATGGACATTCGTGTCTGTCCCCCGTAACTCCGGGAGAGCAGGTGGTGCCCCTCCAAGGGCCAGCTTCAAGCCACCTAGAGAAGATCCCTGGGCCACACGGTAAGTGTCACGTGAAAACTGTGCAGTTTCACTGGCTTTGCAGGTTCCAAGTCTGTTTCTCGCTGGAACCGTCAGGAAAGGGTGGCAGTCACCGCGGTGCCTGCCCAGGGACGCTGGACGGCAGGTGCCTGGGTTCCCAGCCTCGGCACAGGTTCCCGCATCCCCGGGAGACGGAGAAACGCTTGCGGGGTGGTGGGCGTGGGCGGCGGGGCAGCCGGGATGGACCAGTTTTCCAACCAGCAGAAAATGGAGCATGACCCAGATCCTTAGGGGACTCCAGGGACTGCAGGGGACCTCGATAGCACAGCCAAGATTGCCTTTCCAGGGCGGTGGAGTCTGAGTCAGGTTTACGTCACCTTAACCTGAAATTAAAATAGTCCCCATAGGTAATCGTTCGGAATGTCCCTCCTCCCAAGACTCACCTTGGTCCCTCGGTCCAGCAATGTCCTGAGGTGGCCTTTTAGGAAGTGATTGGATCTTGAGGGCTCTGATGCTATGGAGATGGAGATGCTATGGGGATGGAGCTAAAAGACATTTTGCTAAATGAGGGAAGACAGCCATAAAGACTGCATAGGGTATGACATTGTGTACACAATATTTAAACCCACAAGACACAGGAAGTTGTTCGGTGGTCACCAGAGCCTTGGAGGGGAGAGAAGGCTCAGTGTGGAGGGCCAGCTTCATGGGTCTGGAGTTTCTTTCTGAGTTGTAGTGATTTTGGATAATGCTGTGAATATACTTAAGACCATTGAATTGTGCATTCACAATGACCACAGTATATGGTGTGCAAATTATGTCTCAAAATTCGTATGAGCAGCAGATCAGCTGCAATATTTGGAGTCCAGGTTCAATTCCATTCATACAAAAAAATCTCAATTCTTCTTGTCACAGAGTACAGCTTGGAGTTTTTAAAGATATTTCTTAAAATCATTCAATCAAGCATGCTTTTTATTTATTGTGGCTACATTTCATCAAAATAGTCATTTGGCTAAGTCAATGTGCCCTTCAGTGACAGTCTATTTCCCACTGGGAATGAGAATCAGCCTCCCTTGGGTGCTGCCTCATTTTCCACCTGACCGGGCGTCCTTTGCCCTGCAAATGAGATTCCTACAGCCAGCAAGAGAGTCCCGCGGACATCCCGCATCTGCTGCTGGAGGGTGAGTGTGAGCAATTGAAAATGGAATTCAGCGAGAGCGTCTGCTCTTTTACACCTGAAAGGAATTCAAAGCACTTGCTGTTCACACTTGCGGTGCAGATGAGAACCCTGTGCTCCAGAAAAACGGAGACTGAAGGAAGGTGTGTGCCTAAGTTGTTTTTTTTTTTTTTCCTGATATTGGGGATCAAACCCAGGCACTCACGAATGCCAGGCAAGCACTGCACCGCTGAGCTACGTCCCAGCCTTCTTTTATAAATGTCGAGACAGAATCTAAGTTTCTTAGGGTCTTGCTGAGTGGTTGAGGCTGGCCTTGAATTTGTGAACCTCCTGCTTCAGCCTCCCTAGTAGCTGGGATTCCAGGTGAGCACTACTCCACCTGGTTTTCCACCTGGGCTTCTGATGCTTGGGTTGCTGTTGGCAAATGAGCAGATGATGTCCATCCAGAGCCTGTACTTGGCCAGCTTTCAGCCGCACCATGAGGACTCTCACCCCTGTTCTTAGTTTTAAAAGGAGCAAAATGGAGCCCATATCAGGGACACCACCTGTGTTCCCCGTCTTCCTAACGCTTGGTCCCAGTGGGCCTCCAGGGCTGTTGAGAACCGAGAGGGCCTTCGCGAATAACCGGCCCCCATCACCGCTTGACATTGGGCATGGCAATCAGCCAGTGAGACTCGGCTTGGTGACCGTCACAGAAAAACTCAGGAAATCATTGAAAACGATAAAATCTCCAAACGGGGTTTAGGCTGAGGGAGAAATTCACATTACAGATGGACGTAGGAGAACTGCTAATTTGGTTTTTTGGGGTCGTACTTACGAGGTGGCACTTGGGATGTAGTTGTGGGGACAACTGGACAGAAAAGGACAAGGTGGCCCTCAGTTCTGTACTTTTGTGGTCATTAGTACAACTCCAACAGATGGGCACTCCAAGGACACTATGTGCACATTTCCGTTCTGGAAACAGGACAGAGGAATCAGACAGGGTTTGATTGACATGCTTCAGAAATCAGAACCCAAATTTGATTCTCAGAACGTATGATCTTAGGAAAATCCCTGAACTTCTGTGGCCTCATATTTCTAGTCTTTTTTTTTTTTTTTGTACCAGAGATTGAACTCAGGGGCCCTCGACCACTGAGCCACATCCCCAGCCCTATTTTGTGTTTTATGTAGAGACAGGGTCTCACTGAGTTGCTTAGTGCCTCACTGTTGCTGAGGCTGGCTTTGAACTTGGGATCCTCCTGCCTCAGCCTCCCAAGGTGCTGGGATTACAGGTGTGAGCCACCGCGCCCGGCTATATTTCTAGTCTTAAAATAAGATAGGGAACTACACTGTGAACCTGTAGTGAAAATAAAATAAGATCCTATAAAAGGTCTGGTACTTGATACTTAAAAACCACTCCATAAATATTAACCATTGTTACGGTTAAAATGCAATCATTCACCTCAAAACACAACAGCCTGATTTCTTCTGTGTCGACAGGAGTCCTAGTCGGCTGTTTTATGTGGAAAACAAGGACTGTTACCTTTTAAGGCAAGGGAACTGATGAAGCTAAAGATCTAGGCATAGACTTTATTAGATTTTCAGAATGGGCCCTCATGCAATGGCTGTGTCCTCCCAAGACACAGAAGAGGGGACACAGACGCAGAGGAGGAGCCCCGTGGAGACGGAGGCTGAGGCAGGAGGATCGCGAGTTCAAAGCCAGCCTCAGCAACGGCGAGGCACTAAGCAACTCAGTAAGACCCTGTCTCTACATAAAACACAGAATAGGGCTGGGGGTGTGGCTCAGTGGTCGAGTGCCCCTGAGTTCAATCCCCGGTACCAAAAAAAAAAAAAAAAAAAAAGAGTGATTTGAGTGTAGAAAGAAAAACAAAATTTTTAAAGTGTGTTTACAGACCTGAAACCTCTCCAAACTACCCAGCCATTTAGGGTTTTGTTTTGTGTTTTCAATTAACTCAATGTCAGCAATTATTCAACACAGAGAAAAAGAAACGAGCAGTCTCTGATGCCCACAAGCAGGCCTGCCTCACATGCTCAGGACTGGGAGTTTCCTGTTGGATGGAAACAACGTCCCCAAGGTCCGTCTGAAACAAGGCCACTCTTATCGTAGTGAGGTGACGAGCTCTGGCTGGCTCGACCAGTTCTCAATTTCGTGTAGCTCCGGGGGATTATCATATCCGAGTGACTTATTTTGAATTTACACGTTCTGACCTTATTTCCTGGAGATGGTGGTTGTACTTCCTGGGTCATTGGGAGGCCATGGATATTCCTGCTTCCTGGAGATGGCAGTTGTACTTCCTGGGTCATTGGAAGGCCATGGATGTTCCTGCTTCCTGGAGATGGCAGTTGTACTTCCTGGGTCATTGGAAGGCCATGGATGTTCCTGCTTCCTGGAGATGGCAGTTGTACTTCCTGGGTCATTAGAAGGCCACAGATGTTCCTGGTTCCTAGAGGTGGTAGCTGAACTTCCCAGGACCTGGAAAGGTTGTAGAACTTCACTAGAGATGCTGATTGTACCTTCTGGACCATAGGAAGTCCACAGAGCCTGGTTTGGAGGAGGGTTGTGGAACTGGCTGGTTTGTGGGCACATGGTAGAGATGTCTGTGACATTCCCTGTGCACCAGGAGGTGGCCGTGTATCCTGGATAACTAGGAGTGAGAATCCCAGGGCTCCCCCATTTGGGGGATGGTTTTGCTGCTTCCTGGTTCCTAAGCTGGGGCAACACTCCTGGGCTCACATGCATTCATTACATTGCAGCCCAATGCATTCTTTTTCTATGAACTTCTTAAAAAAAAAGAACTGATTTACAGAGACATAATTTGCATAGTTTATAATTGGACCATCTTAAAGTCTATACCTATGGTCCTGCACTCCTGATGAGGTTGCCATCAATCTGTTTCAAGTTAGAAATATCATGAATCAGAACAGCATCGGGCGCACATAACATACCAACCAGGTTAGCTAAACCAGTCCT
>CM053417.1:120271293-120288175 GCA_028644305.1 Xerus rutilus | reverse complement strand
GATGGGTGGATGGGTGGGTGGATGGGTGGATAGATGGGTGGATGGGTGGATGGATGAATGGATGGATGGATGGATGGATGGGTGGATGGATGGGTGGGTGGATGGGTGGATGGATGGGTGGATGGATGGGTGGGTGGATGGGTGGGTGGATGGGTGGATGGATGGGTGGATGGGTGGATGGATGAATGGATGGATGGATGGATGGATGGGTGGATGGATGGGTGGGTGGATGGGTGGATAGATGGGTGGGTGGATGGATGGATGAGGAGAAGGTGAAAGTGAGGGTTCCCTTTGTAGGTCAGCAGAGGGTCCACCTTTCATTTGCGTGGGCACCTCTGCTCTCAGTCTGTGATATTGGGGAAAATCGTGAAAACCCTGGTGCAGAGTCCTGGGCAGGGAGCCCTGGCTGCCTCTTGGGTGACCGTGACTGTGTCCTCACCCTGTCCTGGGCCTTCCTTTCTCCCCTCTGGCGTGGCCTCCAGACTGCTCCTCCTCTGTGGCCTGTGTCCCTCTGTCATGCAGTGACCGTCCTGGGGCCCCTGCTGGCCTTTCCGCTGCACAGCTGGGAGTCTAGCTTGAGTTTCCTCCGCTGGGGCCTCTTGTGGGGACGCATCGCCTGCAGATGCCTGGAGCCCTCCTGTCCGCAACCTCCTGGGCCGGCGGTGCCGTTCCCGACAAGGGCTGCCTGTCCCGAGTGGGAGCCAGCCTGGCATCAGCATTCGCAGGACATTTGTGCAAAGCTGATTCTTTTTTGTTTGAGAGTGAACCCCAGCGGAAGTTGGGTTGGTGGCTGACGAGAAAAAGTGCCGTACCATGGGGACTCCCCTGTCCTTTCTCAGGGACTGTCCCTCTGGGTTCCTCGGTTCTCCTGAAGCATGTGGCCCGGGTGCACTGTGCAGACCTTAGTCCTCTTGCTGTCCCCTGGACGGTGAGCAGAGGACGGGGACGTGGCTCAGTGGTTAGAGCCCTTGGGTGTTAGTGGCCCGGGGTTCCATCTCCAGGACTGCACGGGGCATATCTTCATTTTTGGTGTGTTTTTGGACTCAATTTCTCTATTATTTCAGCTGTAAAGAGACACCAGCCGCTGACCGAGGCCCCATCACACACACAAGGTCTTTTGTTCTGTTTTGTCTTGTGGGATCAGTGCTGGGGACGGCGTCCAGGTCCCCGCGCATGCTAGGTAAGTGAGGAGCGGCTGGGACACGTCTCCAGCACAGTCTGTAGGGTCTTCATCTGGGTTCTGAGGTCACTTCCTGTTGCTGTAACTAAATACCAGAGATCAGGCCATTTGCAAAGAATGGAGATTTATGTGGCTCCTGGTTCTGGAGGCTGGAAGTGTAGGAGGATGGACCTGGCCTCTGCTGAGGCCTCCTAGCTGTGTCCTGGCCTGTCAAAGGGCAGGCGATGCAGAGACACACTCAGGAAGCCCCCAGTCCTATCAAAGGGCCCCACCCTCATGACCTCCACTATCTAATTACCTCCCAAAGACCCCAGCCTCCAATGGTAGCCAGGTATGACTTAGAGAATTACATTCCCACGGGGACAGCGTCTGCACTTGACTACACGGTTCAGTATTCTGAGTTCTCATTTTAAGACCCAAAAAAAAAAAAATTCAGGACATAAAATATCCCCAAGCTCTTGATTTCAACATTCCCCCCCCCCAAAAAAAACCCCCAAAACCTAACTCGGAGCAACTTTTAAAACCCAATATTAAGATGATGATAATTTTAAAAAGAATAATGAAAAATAGAGAAGATGATAATTGTTGGTGGAGATGTGCAGACTTGAAAACTCCCTTACATCAGGAGGCTGAGGCAGGAGGATCTTACGTTGGAGGCCAGCCTCAGCAACTCAGTGTCGCCTTAAGCAACTTAGTGAGACTCTGTCTCAAAATACAAATAAAAAGGGGCTGTGGATGTGGCTCAGGACTTAAGCAACCCTGGGTTCAATCCTGATCCAAAAAAGAGAAAGAAAGAAAGAAAAAGAAAAGAAATGTTGTGATACAGCCACGGCACTCCCAGGTTCCCAGCCTCCAAAGTCAAAGGCAGGTGTCCAAACAGGATTTTGCACAGAAATCCTCACAGCACTGTTATCCCAATTCACCCAAAGATGGAAACAACCCGAATACGTGCCCACGTAGCAAGCAATGGATGAACACAATGTGTTGTACTCGCATCGTGGAATAGTACGCAGCCTTGAAAAGGAGTGCACCCCGGCCGGTGCTACAACCTTGAAAACCCAATGTTCTGCTGAAAGGGAAAAACGCGCAAGTCCACGTCTTGCATGGTTCCACTTCAAGGAAGGTCAATGCACAGAAATCGATGGTGGCCTCCTGCGGTGGATGCTTAGGAAGACGAGAACAGGAAATGAGGAATGCTTGCTGAGGGGGTTCGGGTCCCTTGCTGGGGACGCTGAGGATGTCCTGCAAAACGGATCGGGGTGGTGGCTGGCCAGCTCTGTGCATGTACTGAATGCCCTTGGAATGCTCAAACGGGGAGGGGCTTGCTCAGGGGTCTTGCAGGAACAGCAGCCTCCCAGCAAGTACAATCTCCAGGACCATTTGGACCGAGGCCCTCCTGGGCTCCCTCCGTCCTTCCCCTGAACTGGGCACATACCAGGCCGAGCTGTTGGGGACCTTGATCTCTGACGTTGTCCTGAACTGGCCTGGTTCAGGTCACTGCCTCCGCCTGAGCACCATCCGAGGGTTCTCTCTGCACCTTTTCCCTAAAGTATTCGGGAGGCATTTTCCCCAGTGGAAGCGGCCGCCACGTCCCCAAGTCGCCTGCAGAAACACATTCAGTGCCGACATCCGTCCGGTGCCTTCCGACCTACGCTCAGGACGGGCTCCAAGCCAAATCCAGGGCAGTTTGTGCCAACGTCTCCCAGAACAAAGCCCCAAAGATCTGTCCCAGGGCCCGAGGGGGCGAAGACAGACAAGCTCAACTGCGGGGTTTTCTTTCTAGACCAACTCCCGAAGGCCCAGACAGCACACTCAAAGGACAGTAGCAAGTAAAGGGTGGCTTCCCGGGTGGGCCGGGCGCAGTGGCGCACACCTGTCATCCGAGCCGCTCGGGAGGCTGAGGCAGGAAGATCGCAAGTTGGAGGCTAGCCTCAACAACTTAGCAAGGCCTTAAGCAACTCAGCGAGACCCTGTCTCTAAAAACAAAAAAAGGGCTGGGGCTTGGTCTTGTTCGTGTCCCAGTTTCTGTGTGTGTGTTGACCCCCTTTTAACGGAAACCACTTAGATGGTCAGAAACAAAGGGCACTTTTGAGCCCCCTCGCCAGCCTGGTTCAGGATTGTTCTCCGCACAGAGCCACCTACGGACATTTCTGCCACTTGCCTCCCCCGGGGCTGCTGCCTGGAGGCACAGAGCCATCTGCAGCCCACACCCTCCTGGTCCTCATTCCCTCAGGAAAGGCACTGGGGAAAGTTCAGGGGGACGGAAAGCTCTGAGGCAGAGCTGATTTGGTCTTTTTTGTTTGTTTTTTTCTGTCAAGATAGAGAAACGCTTGCAGGAAATTAAAAACGGTCGATGCTCGAGGTCCGCTGGGGTTACTTTGGGACAAAATCATCCTACGTGACCAATATCATTCGTGGAAGATGAGAAAATACCACAGACCTACCGAGCAGAGGGCCTCCGTGGGTCCCGTCCCCCCCGTGTGGTTGACAGAGAGCTGAGGACCACGGACGTCACACAGCATCATGAGAGAAACAGATGCCCATTGGTGCATGAATGGATAAGGAAAAGGGCGTGCATATGCCCAGTGGAATATTACTCAGCCAGGAAGAAGAATGAAATGGTGGCCTTTGCCGGTCAGTGGATGGAACGGCAGACTGTCGTGCCAACTGAGATAAGATAGACTCGGAAAAAATCAAGGGTCAAATGTTCCCTGTGATGGGAGGCAGCCAGAGAGATCGGAAGGGAACAGAAAGGGGGCCTCACGAAAAGACAAGGGGACATGGTAGAGTCAGGGCAGGAGCTTGGGGGAGAGGAAAGGGGACGGGGAAATACTGGCCAAGCAAGTTGACCAAATTGTGCTGTATGCTCGCACAGATACCGCCAACCAAATGATGCCGTGCGCATGCGCAAATATGTCACAGTGAATCCTGCTCCGTGCACACGTGACCGATGCACCATTGAACCAAAAACCCGGGTTCCGGTTGAGCCTCAGGCGTGCACCAGGTTTGCAGCTGGGAGAGATCCGATCAGAGAGGCCGATGCTTAACTCAGACTATTGGAGTTCCCCTGAGTTCAATCCCTGGTACCAAAAATAATAATAATAATAGTAATAATAATAGTAATAATAATAATAATAATAATAATAATAATAATATATAAGCATGGATTATGATCCCCAATCTATTTTAAGGCACTTGTGATCATCTTGCTGAAATATTACCAGCACTGAAATCTTGGGACTTAATGGGATTAATCTTGTGAATGTCTAAATAAATCGCCGTGTTTATTGGGCACTGGATTAAACGGTGGCTTAACAGCTGCCCCCGGGGGTAACCAGTGCCAGCAGCTGGGGTGACCGCACAGGGTTTTAAAAACGCCCCCCGTGCAGTTGGATCCCAGAAGCTAATCTGATAGACCTCGCTGGTCTCGTTTGAAAAGACTCTTGCAAGTGGGGAAAAGCTTCTGACTGAGGACAGAGGTGACCCCGGGCCGCGGTGTGTGGCCCCCGTAGCCGTCGGGGTGAATCAGCTCAGGTGCGTGTGACAATTTCCATTTTCCTCAATATTCACCTACGATGGGAGGGGATTGGAAATACCCAAGGCTCCTTTCGCAGTTTCTGCAAATCTGAGCTGCACCTGTGCCTTAGTTTGCATCTAAGCATTTAGGAATCCATCATTCCTCCTGGACAGAGGCAGCCTGGGGACACCTCGGCTTTGTCCCCAGAGGATTCATCCATCGATAGATTCATAGCTGAGTGGACGATTGGGACCTAGTGGAAATTATAGAAGATGAACCTACCTGAAGACATTGAATCCTCAGGGACATCCCTTTCTACATATTGTATTTAATTTTTTTTTTTAATTTGGGAGTCCACGCAGCAGTGAGAGCACGTGGTGGTTCCTGAACACTGAATTATTTCGCTTCCGTAACGTCCTCTAGGTCCATCCGCGCTGTTGCCGCAGGCAGCCTTCCGTTCTTTTTTGGGGGTGAATAGTACTCCACCCTGCACACATACACATCCTTCCGAGGATGGACACTAAGGCGCATTCCACAGCTTGGCTCTAGTGAGTTACGTTGCGGTCACTGAAACACCGTCTAGAACATCGAGTCAGGAGGATCGCGAGTTCAAAGGCAGCCTCGCACCACTTTTCTTTGCCGGTTTCTTCTCATCTCTGTGTCTGCGTTATGTGTCCCACCGTGACGGGAAACAGCTTTGAACATAGAAAACTTGCTCCCGGATCCAGCGCCTTGCTGATGGGTGTCCGTTTTCAGAAGCCACGGCACTGGGCAGACCTGTCCAGTCCGGGGCCCCACGTTCTGTGTCTATGACGAGTTTAGAGAGACTGACCGAGAACACCTTCCCGTCCGCTGAGAAATGCGGACCAAAACAAGAGAAGCCCCCCTGCCCCCGGCAGCCGCAGCGGGGACCCTCTGAGCCCGGTGGCCTGCGGCCTGCTCTGCGCAGGCGGGACGCGGCCGGGGGATGTCCAGGAGGCACGGACGCTGCGTCTTTGGGGCAATTTGTGCTTGATTTATTTATTCATTGGGTGCCCCCCGCCCCAGGACTGGTCATAAAGCAAATGAACAAAGACCTGCAGCATCGGCCGGGGGTTCACCCTGATTTGCTTCAGGTCACAAAGGCATTTTTCTGTAAAACTGATGGAAATGTTATTTCCACAGCATTTCCGAGCCTGAAAGATCACTTTGTGACTTGAAATGGACTTTTATGCTTAGGAATTACGTAGCTACTGGCATTTTCTCGGGTCTTGTGGGAGGTGGTGTCAGGCTGGTTTTTATTGCTCTGACCCAAATAGCTGACAAGAACAATCTAGAAGAGGGAAAGTTTATTGGGGGCTCCTGGTTTTAGAGGCTCAGTCCATGGCTGGCCGATGCCATGGCTCTGGCCCAAGGTGAGGCAGAACAAAATGGCGGAAGGGCCTGGAGGAGGAGAGCAGCTCAGGACGTGGCACCAGGAAGCAGAGAGAGCTCTGCTCACCAGGGACAGGAGAGAGTCACCAAAGGCACAGCCCAGTGACCCCCTCCTCCAGCCACCCCCCACCTGCCTGCAGTCACCACATTCACCACCTGCCTGCAGTTAGTCCATTCAAGTGGATTAATCCAGTTACGCCTCCATAATCCAATCATCTCTCCTCTGAACTTTCTTGCAGTGTCTCGCCCATGAGCTCCCGGGGGACCCTCCCATCTACATACTGAGGATCCACACAGAAGACAACACACGTGACAGTTCAACATTGCTTAGAGCCTTATCAAGTAGCGGAGGCTGGCCTCCAACTTGCCATCCTCCTGCCTCAGCCTCCCGAGCCGCTGGATTGACAGGCGCGTACCATCGCACCCGGCATTTCCGTATTTGTAGTTGCCCCCGCACAATTGCTGGTCCATAAATTGGTGTGCCTCTTATCCCATTACTGTGCCTGTAATGGGTTTGTTCCAGTCGCCTGGATCCCTGAACTGTTCCGGGGGGAGTCTGAAGGCCCCACACCAGTCTAGGTGCTCCGGGAGGCACGGGGCTCTGCCGGCGAGGCTGTCGCAAGACAGATGAACAAGAGCAAAGTCCACCACGAGCCCACCCAGGGTCTAATAGGACACGCGGGAGTCTATAAGGTTGGCCATGCAGATTTCAGGAGTGCTTTTCGCGGACCGGGGCTGGGAAGGGTCCTCTTATTCCTGGTGAGACAGGGCACCACCTCTAGAAATGATCCTCTCCTCTATAAATGAACTTTGCCCTCGTCAAAGAAAATGTGCCGGGTGTGATGATGCACACCTGTCATCCCAGTAGCTCAGGAGGCTGAGGCAGGAGGATCGTGAGTTGGAGGCCAGCTTCAGTAATTTAGCGAAACCCTAAGCAATTTAGAGAGACTCTGTGTCTAAATAAAAGAAAGAAAACTCATATACAGTTCTTGGATATTTTCAGGTTCCTCCTGGTTGACAGTGGCCTTCAGGTCTAAATAATCTCTGTGCCCTAGGGATATATTGGGGAGGTGGGCACTCGGATGCCCCTTTCAGGGGGTAATCAAAAAATGGAGGAGGTATAACCACCTTGTCTCCTATGATAAAGGGGAGCAAGGACTCTCAATTTAATTAACAATTAAGTTTTTAAGAATAATCTGTAAATTAATCAATCCATAAGTTATTAAGAATAGTTAATTAATCTCTAGTTAATTTATTATTTTGATTGGTGACATCCTGAATGAGCAGGTGGAGATTCTGCACGTCCTCTCAGCCCCCAAGGGCTGCTGCTGGACCAGCCATCACGTCCTGGGTGGCGAGGCTGAGAAGACAGTAGCAGGAGCTCACGTGGACGAGAGCCTCCACCTGCTCGGTGGCGGGGACTGTGGACGGAGGACTTGAAATGATCAAATATGGCAGAAGCGGCTTTTTAGGTTCTCACAACTGTTGGTGAGCCCACCGGACTCTCCCCACCATGTTTATAAACGGCCCAACACGTTGGCTTGCTCCTCTCTAAACGCGACCTGAAGTTCCCCTCTGAATTCTGCACCGATTTTCTCTGCCGTGTCGGGGACCACGGACGATGAAGGATGCCTGTTCTTTATGTACTGGGTGAACCCCGACGTCCCCTCTCCGGGTGCTGCGTGACCACGTGGCTTCTGCAGATTTCCTGTGTCCTCGGAGAAGCGGAGCCTTTGTCCTGACTGGCCTGCGGTGTGAGCTGCGGGGGTGCAGCTGTGCCCTGAGTGTTGGGCAGAGGGAGGATGGAGAGGGCAGGGAATGCCCCAGGCCCAGCAGGAGAGGGGACTTCAGGACAGTCATTCTCCTTGCATGACTATTAACACATGTCCCATGACGGCCGGTCTGTCCAAAACTGTCCCCGCAGACGGAGAACCTCCCACTGCAATGAGGTCCCAGAAAACGAGCTCCACGGCCACATAAAGAGGGTGACGTGGGAGGAATTTCCCGACGGGGAGCTCAGCACAGCCTCCAAGGCCACCATGTCTGTGGATCCATGGGGACACAGGTCGGGAAACCTGCCAGGATGTGGACGCTGGGGCCCCTCGAATTGCACATTGAAACCTGATCCCTGCTGCCCGAGAGTGACAGGGGGGCTCTGGGAGGGGCTGAGGTCCTGGGGGGCAGCCCAGGAAGGGGACGAGGGTCCTGATCAGAGAGACCCAGAGAGCCCCCTGCCCTTCCACCCTGAGGACCAGGAGCAGGCGCCACCTGGGAGCCAGGAAGCAGCCCCAGCAGCCCCGCGTCTGCCCCGCCTGGACCTGGGCTGCCTGCAGAGCTGGGGCCGCAGGGTCTGCAGTTTGATAAACAGGCTTGGATCCTTCGCAGCCTCAGGAGCTTTGCAGAGCAGCCTGGTGGACCAAGACTCAGCTGGAGCTGGTTCTGAGCTGCGCGGGCCCTGAAGAAACTCCTGTGACTGCAACATCGCCGCCCGTGGACCCCGTGACGAGCAGCCCGGTGTGTTCCCTTCCCCCGCTGCCCCGACCTTGGTCTAAACCTAGGACGTCAGGCCTCAGGCCCACCCTCAGCAGAGGCAGATTAGGTTTTGCTTCTGCCAAAGTCGTCACTAGCAGGAACGCTTTATCCCTCTTCTGAGAAATGTCTGCGTGGATGGAATGTGATTCACAGACGCTCGGGGAAGACAGAGGAGGACACTGGAAACAGTGGCTGAGAGTTATTGATACTGGATTTATCTATCTATCCATCCATCCATCCACCCATCCACCCACCCACCCATCCACCCACTCACGCCAGCAGCCAGCAGCCATCAGCCAGCAGGATGGCCGCCGGGCACAGTCCAGGATGAGCTGCAGATGCCCCGGGGAGGCTCCTCCCGCCACGGCCGCCCCGGGGGCTCCTTTCTGGACGGGTCTCATTTCCTTTGCTTCCAATCCTGTGGAAACGTCATGGTAAACAGCTTTGGGTCCCCAGAGGACGCAAGCCAAGCTGGTCAGGCAGGCTGGCCTTAGATTGTCACAGAGAAGCCTTAAAAGGAGGCGTTTTGAGCTTGTCGTGGTTTCCACTGGTAGGAAGGTGACTTCTGCTTCCGAGCTGCCAAATCTGCAGCCTGTTGAAAACAGCACAGAAGCCAAAACCTCCTCCAGCTCGACATTTTGTGATCGGCCCTTTCTCAGCACAGCTCGGAGCTCACTCTGCCCGGCTGATCTCCCTCCACGCGTCACTCATGACTCCATTTATTTAAAAAAAAAAATGAGGAAGGATCTCAGATGAAATGGTTTCGATGGGACATTCGAAGGAAAAGTAGCCCCATGTTATAAATCAGGAAAAGGACATAAATTTTTACAGGCGTTCGTGTTCAGGAATCGGATTTTCTTGGCCCAGGGGTGCTTAAGGATAAAAGTGCAGTTTAAAGGACTTTCCATTCTTGGCCCTGTGCGTGTCGAGGGTGGCCAGCGCTGGTCTCGTGACCTGGCCTGTTGGATTTCTGCGGTCAGTGTCTGTGCTTGGTCTGCAGGTCGCGCTTCCAAGTTGCCACATTCTTGTCCACCTTGGGCGGTTTTTCAGGATTTCACTGGAGCCTTGCGGAGCTGCTGGTTGCTGAGTGCTGTAGGTCTGAGGCTGGGGGATAAAACAGGATAAAAATGGGGTGAATAGTTCCTCCACCTGAATTTACATGGACCCCGAAATTCAGAATACGTCCTCGTGTGTAAACAGGGTCTCTGCGGAGGTCGTTAGTGCAGGATCCTGAGAGGAGCTCCTCCTGGGTCAGGGGGGCCCTCGTGCAATGGCCGTGTCCTCCCAAGAGACAGAAGAGGGGACACAGACACAGAGGAGGAGCCCCGTGGAGACGGAGGCAGAGACTGGAGGGACGGGGCCACCAGCCCAGGGCCGCCTGGAGCCCCAGGAGCTGGAGAGGCAGGAGGAGCCTCCCTGGAGGCTGTGGAGGAGCTCAGCCATGTGGACACACACGTGCACTGGACCATTCGTGGAGAGAAGCAGGACAATAAAACTCCTGGTCTCTAAATGCCCCTTTGTTCCTGAAATGCTAGCCAAGGAAAGGGAACACAAAAGCCCCTGGACCACAAAGTCCGGAAAGAACTTACCTCGAGGGACACTGGCTGGCACCTTCTCATGCACAGGGGAACCAGGGCAAGCCAGGGTCACCTCTGGGAAGCTACTTTCTTGCATGCGCCCTGGGACAGCCGCTCCTCCCCCTTCGAGGACTCCGCCGTTCCCCATACAGAGGACACAGGTTGTCTCTTCTCCTTTGAAATCGGGGACATCGTTATTTTCTTAAAAAGATTAAAGCAGAGCTGACCAGGAGGTACGAGGCCGGATTCCCTCAGTTTTCCCTTTCTCCACCTGGACACTCGTGCTGGGGGTGAATCTGGAGGGTCCTCCAAAGGCTCCTCTGTGGAAGGCTCGGTCCCCAGGGCAGCCATGTCCAGAGCCTGGGCTTTGGTGAAGTAAGCTGATCTCATTACTGGATTAATCCACTGAGGGATTCATAGCTGCATGGACTATTGGGCACTAGATGGAGAGAGTGGGTCTTTGGTGAGTTGCTCTTGGGGACTCTACCCTGTCCCTGGTGAGCAGAGCTCTCTCTGCTTCCTGGTGCCACGTCCTGAGCTGCTCTCCTCCTCCAGGCCCTTCCGCCATTTTGTTCTGCCTCACCTTGGGCCAGAGCCATGGAGTCGGCCCGCCACGGACTGAACCTCAGAGACCAGGAGCCAAAAGTGTTTCCGCGTCTGAATTACTGATGTCCAGTATTTGGTCCTAGCAGTGAGAAGCCGACCCACCATTTGGGGCCCAAGCACCATGCTGTGGGGATGCCCGAGTCATTTGAACCCACCGCGTGGGCATGCCCTGGTGACAGCGTCCCAGACGTCATACCCAGGCCTGATTTCAGGGGCTCACCATCTCTGTCACCGGGTCTTTTCCCAGAACGGCTTCCCCCACTGGGCCCCACGTGTTCTTAGTACCATGTTGAAATTCTTCCTCCGGGTCTGGGCAAGGAGCCCTGTCTTTTCTGTCCACATGGGACCTTAGACACTAGGGTCTGCATGTTTTTTTTTTTTCTCAGCCAGAAGCCAGTTTCAACCGTCAAACATGAGACTGGGGAAGTGACACTCCCGGCAGTCGGTTTTCTACTGGAGCAGAAGAGCAGCTGTGACGAAGCCACGTCCCCCGCGGCTCTCTTGACCCCTTGTGTTTGGGGACAGTTGGCAACACTCGTGATCGGAACCCTCAGGCATTTTTAAATGAGCAGGCGTGTGAGTTTCGCCCAAGAACCATTCTTTTCTGTGGGGTGTGTATCTGCTTTCGGTGACTGTAGGCGAATACCTGAGGCGATTCCTTATCAAGAAAACGGGTCGATTTAGCTTACAGGTGTGGCGCTGGGAGTTCAAAGAGCGTGACCCAGGTTCTCGCTTGGACCGAGTCACCTCATGCCGATGGCTATTCTCTCGGAGGACAAGTCCTCCCGTGACTGAAGGACTTGCCACTGGGCTTCACCTCGTAAAGGTTTCGTCAGCTCCCATATTCCCACCCCAGGGACCAAACTCCAACAGAGACCACGGGTGGAGGGCAAAGCGCATCCCAAGCACTCAGCGTCTGTCTGTAAGCAGAGGGGACGGTAAAGGAGCTTCAGTATCTCAACGCACGCCCGTGTTGGAAGTTTTCCGTTGCTGTAACAAAATACCTGAGGAAAGTGACTTGGAATAGGAAAGGTTTGCCTTCACACAGTCGAGACTCCAATCCGGGTGCGGCCTGACACCCCACATGGCTGTATTTCTAAGGAGACTCAGAGGCCGACGGGACTCATGTTCCAAAGGCACTAAAACACTTGGGGCAGGTTCATTCTTTCTTGATGTGGCGCCAGCCTAATGGTGAGGATTGCTCTGTCCACAAAGTACTTCTGTGGAAACCAGGCAGCTTCCTAAGACTCGGAGTTGCTGCAGACGATCCCGTCTGCCTTGCCCTTGAGAAAACACGATGACGTCCAGAAACCGAGGCTTTGTCATTACCTATGTGACTGCTTGAAAGACGGGTTGGTCCCCGGAGGGGCACAAACCAAGAAGTTCCCAATCCACAAAGTCCACCATACAACACGTCCTGGATCTTAGTTGTGGACGCTCAGGAAGGTGCCGGTGCTCAGGGGGGTGTCAAGAGGCAGGTGCTCCCGAGAGCCTGGGTCCAGGCTCCCCGAGCTCTTGGTTCTGATCTGATCCCCCTGCGGGTGAGCTCCTTTTGCTGAGGCTGGTTTGAACTCCGTCCCTCCATCCAACCGGCCATGTGTACACCTTCCTACCTCCAGTCCATCCATTTACCTGTCCATCTGCCCGTCCATCCATCTGCTCATCTTTCTGTCAATCCATCCAGATATCCACAATCAACCCATCCATCCACCCATCCATCCATCCACCCATCCACCCATCCATCCATCCATCCATCCATCCATCCATCCATCCAGGGGCTGCTGCTGTCATTCAGGATCAGACCCCAGTGGTGGACACCAGAGTCACTAGTGATTTCAATGAGATTGAAACAGACTGGACTTTAGGGGAGGAAAGGGTAGGGCAGAAGCTTATCACCCGATCCCTTCAAACAAGGCAGGAAGCTGGTCAGTCTGGCGCTGCGAAGGCTGGTGGGCAATGTCACCCCCCAACCTGGCTCATTTGCTCTGTATAATCTGCCATCAGGAGACAGTGGCTTCTACCCTCTAGGTGACCTCCTGCTCCAAGCTAGCTGCTGGGATTCCAGGCATCACACCGTTATTCCAGGGAGAAAATAGAGGGACCAGGGGAGGCCATCTATCACAAATGAGACGGTGATACAGGAAACGGGACCCGCTCTGGGTGGCTTCGGAAACCACCCTGGGTCAACCAGGGGCCGGTGCAGGGGCTTCCTCTGGAGGGAGTGTCACCGACCAGGGCGACCTTTAACGGGGGGGTGGCCTGGGAGTGTGTCCCCAAGGCTGTCCCGGGTGTTCCTGAGGGATGTGCAGATACAGCTCCAGACGCACGGCGTCCGTCAGCTCCAGCTGCTGTAGCAGAGCCCCAGAGCCCGGTGACTCGCAGAGCAGAAAGGTGCTTCCAGACCATTCCAGAGCCTGGAGCGTCCAGGGCGGAACTGCTGGCGGGTTGAGTTTCTGATTCCACGTCTGCCCATGAGCCACATAAAGCAGAGAAAAGCAGCCCATGGGGTCCCCTCTTGGGAGGGCGAGGAGCCTAGGGGACGAGGGTCCTGCCTTCAGGGCCTCCTGGAGACTTAATTACCTCCTGTTCTGCATGGACATTCATGCTCTGTGTGGGTGTGACCGTCACCAAGACTCCAAAAAGTTTCATTTTTTTGTGGGGGTACCAGGGATTGAACTCAGGGTCACTCGACCCCTGAGCCGAGTCCCCAGCCCTCTTTTGTGTTTTATGTAGAGACAGGGTCTCACTGAGTTGCTTAGCGCCTCACTTTTGCTGAGGCTCGTTTGAACTCACGATCCTCCTCTCTCAGCCTCCCAAAGTGCTGGGATGACAGGCATGCACCAGTGGGCCCGGCTATAATCTTTTTTAGTACCCCTTGCTGATGAGCTTCGTCGGGGTGCCGGAGGGTATCAGAAAGTGCATGACTTGCCAGGCACCATGGCACAGGCCTGTCATCCCAGGGGCTTGGGAGGCTGAGGCAGGAGGATCCCAAGTTCGAGGCCAGCCTCAGCTACTTAGCGAGGCCCTAAGCAACTCAGTCAGAGCCTGTCTGGAAATAAAATGTAAAAAGGGGCTGGAGTCACAGGAGCTCCATGGCTAAGTGGCCCCGGTCCCTGGCACTCCCTCTCCAAACGCAAAGCTTCCTTATTGAAACGCTTAGTCGTACGATGAGCTAATTGCACTTCACTCTCCACGGAGACTCTAATCTTCAGAAAGCCCGTCTCTGTCTCCCTGGGCTCCCAGCCCAGGCTGCAGTGGCCTGGAGGTGAATCCTGTCACAACTCGGATGAAAGCCAGTCAATGGAAATAAACAGACATAAATGTTCAGCTATTAAAATCAACACCTCTCCCGGAGGCAGGACCCCAGCGGTCAACCTTCACCATTGAGGCCCACAGAGGGGACCCCCAGGAACCTGGGGGGATCCAAACAAGAGTGACGTTCGAAACTGACATTTAGGTCCTGGGCGGTGGTTCCCTCCTCCCCTAATTTAATTTTCATTCTGGAAGACCGAACTCCCTGACACCCATTTCAGAATGCCTGGGGCATATTATGGAAATTATTCTTTTGAGCCAAAGGAAGGTTGCACTTCAGAAAAACAAAAAACGAAAAGCCTAAGGCATCCAAATGTGATAAAGGGGATGAAGGAGGCTTTGGAATCTGCCATCAGCATGAAGCCCCCCTGGTTTCTTCCATTTCTGTTTCCTCCTCGGGCTTATTTACCTCATGGCTCCAAAATGGCTGCAGGAGCTCCAACCTTCCTTTGCCCCATAAAGAAAAACTCCTGCTGTCTCCCAAGGACCATACCCTCCATTATCCCCAAGTCTGCAACCTGGGAAAAGTGCCAACGGGCAGAGGGTGAGCACTCTGCAGGAGGAGGAAGGGTGGAAGAAAAAGGCTGGAGCAGGGACTGTGGCTGGGGAGTCCACTCGGTTAACTACGAGAGTTCCTGTTGCAAGGGCAGCGTCCTCATGGAAAAGGGGTCGCTTTCTTCTGGTGCCCGCAAACCGCGGTCATGTGGCTGGGCTCTTAGGGGATCATAAAAAGCGCAGGTGTTTAGGGCCTGATTCGAACCCGCCCGACATGCGCACCGTTCAGAGGCCAGAGGTGGGCCCCTGGGCGCTGGGAGAGTGTCACCCAGCTGGCCAGGTGGGGCAGGCCGCGGAAGACAGGTGTTACCAGCTCAGGCGGGAGGGGCGCCTGTCAGCCTGCGGCTAGCCCGGGACATGGCCTGGGGCTGCCCCAGGGTCGAGGTCTGGGGCCTGTGACTCAGGGGCCCGGCAGTCCCGGTCGGGCAGTTGCGCCACCCCGAAGGCAGAGGCGTGGAATTTTCAGCTAGTTTATGAAAACCTCGGGCTCGGGATTGGGGAGTGTCCACTCGGAGCCCACCTTAGTTAGGACTGGCCGCCAGGAACTGGGGAACACGGTGGGGACGGCATTTCCTGTTCATCCCCCGGGTGATTGACAGTCCCCACCTCCAGCTACCCTCTGCCTGCGGCGCCTGCACCCGGAAGCTGCCCGAGCGCGGAGGCCCCTCATGGGGAAACCTTGGCTCGTGCGCAACAGGGGCAACCGTACGCCCTGTCCCCCAGCCCCCGCCTGTGCGAGTGTCCCCTGGGCCAGCTCCCAGCTCGGCGACTCCAGGAAAGGCGTGGCTGGGAGCTGCCTGGGCGGCCGGGCGCCACACTTTCCGAGCAGGGGAGCTTCCCGAGCTGCGCGGGGCTGTCCTGGGACAGGGGGACGCCGTAGAGCCGGCCAGGAGGAGGCTCCAGGGCCGGACGGGAGGGGCCCGCGACCCTTCCGGGAAGGAAGGAGGGTTCCCTCGCTACAAGTCCGAGCTGCCTGCGGGGCTGGGCGGGCCAGGGACTGTCCCTGTCCCGAGTGGACAGAGCGCGGGGACCTCCTTGGTGGCGCGCGGGGAGCCACGCGGTGCAGCGTGCAGATGACCGGGGCTGGGCCGGGCGCCACCCCTGGGCCTCCAGGCGCGCGGGGCGGGTCGTCTCCGGGAGTCCAGCGCTGCCCAGGCGCCCGGTGGGCGGCGCCGGGGCGGGCGCGGGGCGTGGCCTGTCCTCCCTGGCCCCGCCCCGGCCTGGGATCCCCGCGCCGCCGCCCGCGCGCCGCACTCGCCGACTGTCCCCGCGGCCCCGCACCATGGCGCGCCGCGCTGTCCTGGCGCTGCTGCTGCTCGGCCTGCTGGGCGCTGCGCTGCGCGCGCAGGGTGAGCCACCGGCCGGGCAGGCGGGGGCGGGGGGACTGTCCCCAGCGGGGTCCCGGGCCAGCTCGGGGTCCTCCGGGCCGCAGCGCCCGCGGTGGTTTCTGAGCCTCCAACTCCGAAAAGTTGGGGGCCTCGGGGCGAGCCCGCGTCCAGGCCGCCCCGGCAGCTTTGGCGGCCACTTCTCATCCCGGGACCCGGGCCCTGGTCGGCGAGCCCGGGGTGGCGCCGCGTCCCCGGCCGCGCCCTGCGCCCCGGCCTAAATTTGGACTGGGCTGCGGAGCTCGGGGCCGGGCAGGAGCGCGAGGAGAGGCCGCCCCGCGGGGATCCAGGCGCCTCGCCCAGGGCCAGCGAGGCGCCCTGACCACACGGCCCGGGGTGGCCGCTCGGGAAGGGCCGGGCAGGAAGCCCGAGGAGGAAGCTCCGCGGACCGCGGCCCATCCAGGACCCCCGCCCAGACCCCTGTTCCCCGGCTCTGGCCTTGCAAAGTGCAGAGAACGGGCCCCAGGGCGCGGTGGCGTGAATTACTGTCCCCACGCAGCGGCACCGCTGGTCCCTGCCTGCCGCGCCCGCGGGCGCTGGGTGGCTTCAGGCATGAGAAGGAATGGAAATTTCTGCCCCGAGCGCCCCCAGCCTGTGGCGCAGCCTAGACCTGGGGGAGCATCAGGCCCTCTGTTTGGAGGAGAATTTGCTGAGCACTGTGCACGCTTTTAAAATGTACTCCAGTCATCGCTGGTAGACCCCGAGGCAGAAAAGGAAGGAGGCCTGCTCGCTGGTGGGGAAAAACTCTGGAGAGTTCACAGCTCGCCAGTCCTGCCGCTTCCTAACTTGTTTCTGGCATGCTGTT
>CM053417.1:120254793-120270793 GCA_028644305.1 Xerus rutilus | reverse complement strand
GGGATTGAACTCAGGCACCCTCGACCACTGAGCCACATCCCCAGCCCTATTTTGTGTTTTATGTAGAGACAGGATCTCACTGATTTGCTTAGCGCCTCGCCGTTGCTGAGGCTGCTTTGAACTCGCGATCCTCCTGCCTCAGCCTCCCGAGCTGCTGGGATGGCAGGCGTGCGCCCTGGCGTCTGGCTCAGGGGCTCGCTCTTGATCCTTTGGAACCGTAGAGGTTTGGGTTTGATAGGTTTTCTGTCCTCTGCGCTTTTTTTGTAGGGACCCTGAGGAGAGGACCTGTCCCTGTCCTCTGCCTCTGGTGCACTGATCGACATGAGACCCCAGCGGGGACTCCCCTAGTGTGCAGTCCCCCTGCAGGAGCAGGGAAGCATCAGGCAGGCCCCTGAGGCCCGCAGGACCCCGGGACAACGGCACTTTACTTTGATGAGCAGAGTCATGGGGCAGCGGACGGGCAGCCTGGTCGCCCGGGTGGAGCTGCGTTAAACCCAGCGCAGGCGCAGAGCCCACGGGCACAGGTGACATTGAAGCTCGGACTCCCTGAGTTCCCGATGGAATTGGCTTGGGCCTTGGGCCTTTTGAAAACCCCCCAGAGGAGGCTCGTTGTCCAGGAGGGTGGCGGTGGGCTTCCCGGAGCGGGCGGCATTCGGAGGGCGGCATTCGGAGGGCACCGCGGGATGCGTAGGAGTTCGGGAAGGGCCGTGTGACTCAGGGAGTTCCCTTTAAGCTCAGGCACACGTCCAGGACCGTGTGTCCATTGGTCAGTGGAGGCGTCCGGAGGGGTCAAGGGAGGCCAGCTCCGTCCGATAGTGCTTGGAGATTGCCTGCAGGACCCCAAGGACACCAGCCTCTGAGCCTGCTCACGTCGCTCATGTAAAATGGCATCTTGTTGGCGCATAACCTATGCACGTTTCTCATGCACTTTGAACCCGCTCGGCGTGACTTCACGGTGCTTCGTGGAACGCTCAGCGTGGGCGGGAACTCCAGAGAACCTAGAACTGCGAATAACCAGACTGAGCTGGGCACAATGGCCACGCTGATCATCCCAGCAGCTCGGGAGGCTGAGGCAGGAGGATGGCAAGTTGGAGGCCAGCCTGAGCCACATAGTGAGATCCTGTCTCAAAGTAAAAAAAAATAAAAATAAAAAGGGCTGAGGGTGTGGCTTAGAGGTTCAGCAGCCCTGGGTTCAGTCCCCAGGATCGAAAAAAGAAAGTAGGCAGAGGGAGGCTGCGTCATAATAAGCCTCACAACTGTGAAGTCCGCGTTTGGGGCTTCCGTGCAGGTGCGTGGAGGGACACAGAGGTCTGTGAACCGAGGACGCTTAGGCCTGAATTTATAGGACAGCATCTCGTTTGCAGCAAACTGGGGGGGGGGGATTTCGTGGGGTGGGGCTGGAGATGAACTTGGAAATGGAGTCGGTGACACCAAGTTAGGTGCCCGCGCCCACCCACGAACCCTGAGCCTGGATATACCCCCAGGTCGAGTTAGAGGTACTAGCTCACCGCCCCCCCAAACACAGAATCAGCCTCTGGTGGTGAGGCCCAGGTGTGTCTTTGCACACGCCCTTCCTTGGGCGATTCTAAAGTCTGCTTGGCAAACTGTCCCCGCCCACACATCCGCTGCATTTGGGGGGCAGGGCGGGGGGGGGGGGAGGGGGTTCCAAAACCTGGCATAGCCCAGCGTGACGTCCGCAGTTGGTTGGCTCCAGAAAGATCAAAGACAAGCGGCCACAGTGGTCATCCCAGGAGATTGAGAGGCTAAAGCAGGAGGATGGCAAGTTGGAGGCCGGCCTCAGCATCATAAGAAGAGCCTGTCTCAAAATTAAAAAAAAAAAGAAAGGGTTGGGGAGGTGGCTCAGTGGTTAAGCGCCCCTGGGTTCAACCCCCAGTGCGAAAATAAAGTTTCTCTTCTGCTGTGTAGTTCCGGGAAGGGCCAGGTACGCCCTCAGCTCCTGGCCTCACAAAGACCAGCTGCTCCGTGAGGCCCCCCAGCCAGGGTTTCGGGGACACCCTGCAGGGAATGTCTGAAGGGGGCTGTTGGAATCCCCCTCTGGCCCCTCGGCCACCCCTTGATTTCCGGGAGACCCAGGCTGCTCAGGAAGAGGCTGGCCCAGGGCGTCAGCTCAGGCTTCCTTTTTCTTCCCAGTGATTCTGGTTGCTCCTTCCAGGAGCCTGGAATCTGACCATCGGTCATCTGTGCTCAGGACCATATTCTAATGGTCTCAGAAAACACTGGAGGCCAGGGTAGTTTTTTTGTTTTGTTTTTAATTAAAAAGTGCAGGTATTTGTAGAGCACCTTATGATGTTCTGGTGCATGCTGCCGTTGGAGCTTTGGCTTTTTATCTTTTTTTTTAATTTTTGAGACAGGGCCTCACTGAGTTGCTGAGGCTGACCCCCAACTTGCCATCCTCCTGCCTCAGCCTCCAGAGTCACCGGGATAACAGGTGTGTGCCACCGTGCCCGGCTTATATTCTTATCCTAAAGGTTTTTTATTAGTGCATTATAGCTGTACCTAATAGAGCAGTTTGTTTTGACATAATCACACAGGCATGGAATTTAACTGGCACAGTGACAGTTTCCAGGGCCTCCTCCCTCCGTCCTTCCCTCCCTTCCTCTGCTCCCTGGGCTCCCCCGCCCCCTGCCGTCTATTGTTTTATAAATTGGTGTTTTCTAGAAATACATAAAGCTGGAGTTCACCAGGGTGCATTCACCCAAGCCCGCAGGCTCATTTCACCCCATATTCTTAGATAGTTTGGTGGGTGACGATGTGCAGTCTTCTCTTACCGATTTTCAAGGTCCTGTGTTAAGTATAACCACTGCATTAGGCTGTAGGGATTTAGAATTTATTCTAGTCCTCTAACTTTATGTAACCTTGGACCCTCCCTCATGAAAAAGAGGACATAACTGAGTGTGTTGCTGCAAGCCTGTCATCCCAGCAGCTCAGGAGGCTGAGGCCCGAGGATGGCAAGGTGGAGGCCAGCCTCAACAACTTAGCGAGGCCCTGAGCAACTCAGTGTGACCCTGTCTCAAATTAAAAAATAAATAAAAGAGCTGGGGATGTGGCTCAGTGATTAAGCAACCCTGAGTTCAATCCATAGTAACAACAACAACAAAAGAAAAAAGGAAAATGATTTTTAGAGGCAGGTCATGTGACTCTCCTCCTCCTTTTTTTCAGCGCTGGGGTTGGAACCTCGGGCCTTGCCCAGCCCTTTATATTCTTTTATTTTCGTTGAGGGTCTCGCTAAGTTGCTGAAGCTGGCCTCCAACTTGCCATCCTCCTGTC
Source organism: Xerus rutilus (assembly GCA_028644305.1). NCBI lineage: Eukaryota > Metazoa > Chordata > Mammalia > Rodentia > Sciuridae > Xerus > Xerus rutilus. Next base: position 120,267,505 of record CM053417.1, on the reverse strand, counting down.
TCAGCCTCCCATGTAGCTGAGGTTACAAGTCTGCACTACCAGGCTTTTTTACACTGAGCCCGAAGCAGGTGAACGGGAAAATATTGAGTCCAGTCGCACAGGTTTTGTTTTCCCGGTGTGTTTACACCCAGGTGGCTTGGGATGGAGCTTTGCTCAGAGCACAGGGAAAGATAACCGGAGCCTTCAGGATCCGCCAGCCCGGGCTCGGTTGTAACATTGTTGCTAATCTTTACTATCAACACAGAGGCCGGCGCAGGGACGCGCTTCCTTCCGACGGGAAACACGGAGCCGGGCTGCGAAAGCTAAGGACCCAGCGCTCAGCGTGCGGAGAGAGCTCCGCTGAGCTGCTCCGGGTGCAGAATCGACCTCGCTGTTCTGCTTTTCCAAGCGCCATGTCTTTTTTTCCATTGGTACCATTTGCTCCACCTTCCGGTTGAGTGGCCGCCGTGCAAGCCTCAGAACAGAGGCCGCAGGGCCGCGTACGTGTGACGGGTCCCTCCCGCAGCCCAGGCGGCCCGGGGCTGCCTGGGCGCCCGGCTTTGATGGCTGTGTGGACGCGCGCGCCCTGCCCTGCAGGAAGCGGGGTAGCCGGAGCCGCTCCTGCGGCCACTCTTGTTTTCCAAGCTTCCTGGCCTCAGCGCAGAGGAAGCGCCCTTTGAATCAGAAGGGCGTGTCTTGTCACCCGGAGCCAGGGTGACTCACGCCCAGGCCATCCGTTGGGACTGCCCAGGCTGAGTCACCCGCCCCGGCTGAGTCACCCCGGTGCCCTGCACATCTGGAGGCCCGCGTGGGCGGGGCGGAGGCGGAGGCAGCCTCTGCAAACCCGGCAGGACTCCCGAGGCCCGGCATGGCCCCGGCTGCGCGCGCCTCTGCGCAGGGACGTCCCGCGCGCCTGCGTGGGTGGTGGCGACGTGCCCATATCCCCGAGCCTCCGAGGGCCACCTCGGAAATGGCTGAGTAAGACAGATGCGGGTTTTGTGCACACGGCACAAAAATCCCCGGCCCCCTGCCCAGGATTCCGGGAAGGGATGTCTCAGCAGCGCTGATGGTGACACATGGGGACGGAGGCCTGGCTCAGCAGCACCGTCCGAGGGTAGAGCGGGCGCTGGGCAGGCCCTTTAGGCGGCTCTCCTGGCGGTTTCCCGAGGGGCTTGGCAGCCGGAGCCAGGGGCAGGCATGTGACCTTGCAGATCTCTGGCAGCTGGGCACCGACAGGCAGGCCCTGGGGACCCCGCTGCCCGTGAGGGGCGTTGGCCTCTGCCTGGAGCCCAGGGCCGGCCACCTCCCCTTTCTCTCTAATGACCCCTGGGGGGCGTGTAGGCAGCAGATCTCTGGGTTTTGCAGGCCCCAAGGGACTGAGGATGGAGGCAGGGTTTTGTGTCTCGGAGGGAGAGGAATCTGGTGGCCACAGACACGAATTCTGAGGTTGGGGTGCAGGAAGTTGCTGGGTTTTCTGAAGTTTTTTTTTTTTTTTTTTTAGTACCGAGGATTGAACTCAGGGGCCCTCGACCACTGAGCCACCTCCCCAGCCCTATTTTGTGTTTTATGTAGAGACAGGGTCTCACTCAGTTGCTTAGCGCCTCGCCATTGCTGAGGCTGGCTTTGAACTCGCGATCCTCCTGCCTCAGCCTCCCGAGCCACTGGGATGACAGGCTTACGCCACGGAGCCCGGCTGAAGATCTTTTTAAGTTACTTTGTTCCCCCCATAAGGTGACATTACCTGTGTCCCAGCCGTCTGCACCCGCAAGATCATGGCCGCTCCATCCCCCATAGCTCAGAAGTGGGAACGACCTGGGATGAACCTGTAGAGAAATGTGGCCGGTGTGTGGGTTGGAATACTATATCGCCCTGAAAAGGTGGAGTCTTCCTGTCATTGGGTCCAGGGTGGCTGGCACTGGAGGGCGTTGTGTGAAGGGAACCGAGCCAGACGCAGAAAAAGAAAGAAAACAGGTTCTTCCTGTCCTATGGAACCCAGAAAACCTTGATCTCCAAGGAATAAAGTATAGAGGTGGTGGCCAGGGCCTTGGGGCCCAGCAAGCCAAAGCTGCTCGGAGGACCAGCGAGCGGGAGGGCTGTGCGCGCAGCACAGCCCAGGCAGGCGACAGGGGGCTCCAGCGCGCACGCCTGGACTGGGGCCCGGGTGTCCTCCAGGTGTGGTGGCTCAGCGCACCCAGGAAACCGGCCGGGCAGTGGGGGAGGTCGCCCTGCGCCCCTGCACCCAGGAGCCAGCTGCGCACGCGCGCACGCCTACACACGAAGTCCTTTTAATCCAAAGGGGAACGGGGGCCACAATGGGGCAACACCCTGTCCTTGGCCACAGCCACCAGCCCAGGACTTTAAAAAAATAATTGCGTGCGCGGTGGAGCCCAGGCTTCCCACGACGCCTCTGACTCTGCGGTGGCCCAGCCAGAGGGGACCTTGGGACAAGCTGCTCCTGGCCACCAGCTGCAGACTATCGGGAACGTGCTGGCTTTGACCTTCCAGTGTTCGAGGACGTTTCTAACTGGATCTTCTTTTCTGTTTCCAGATGATTTTGATCTGGCCGACGCCCTCAGTAAGTACTGCACAATATCTTTTTAAACTTTGCAAATAGTGTCTGTTGAGGCCGGGCGGGTGAGCTGGCTTTGGGAAGGACACTGTGCACGGATGTCCAGCAAGGTCCACCCTGACCGCTGGAGTCTTTCACGTTCTGCTGATGGTGACCTGGGAGCTGAGGAGCCTGGGCTTGGGGACTGGTGTCCTGGGGGCTGGGGAAGGTGCCGCCCACCCTAGTGCAGGCACCTGCCTCTCCTCTGCACCAGCCATGGCTCCCGGCGTCTGCTGTGTCCCCGGCCTGACTTCCCTGGCATCTCCCTCTCTTCAGCAGAGACCCTGGAGTTGGGGAAAGGCCTCCAACCTGCCCCTGCCCCTCGGGCTCTGCTCGCCTCCGGATCCGTCTCCACTGACACTCTGTAGGGTACTTGCAGCAAACCACCGTAAAAGCAGAGGCTTCTGCAGCGCAGATTTAGGCTGCCACCCTGGACGGTAGAGGCTGGACCAGGCTCCCAGGCTGCTCCCTCCACAGGCTCCTCCAGCCTGGAGGGCAGAGGGTGGACCAGGGTCCCAGGGCTTCTCCCTCCACAGGCTCCTCCAGCCTGGAGGGCAGAGGCTGGACCAGGGTCCCAGGGCTGCTCCCCCCACAGGCTCCTCCAGCCTGGACGGTAGAGGCTGGACCAGGCTCCCAGGCTGCTCCCTCCACAGGCTCCTCCAGCCTGGAGGGCAGAAGCTGGACCAGGCTCCCAGGGTGGCTCCCTCCACAGGCTCCAGGGAGGCTCCTCCTGCCTCTCCAGCTCCTGGGGCTCCAGGCGGCCCTGGGCTGGTGGCCCCATCCCTCCAGTGTCTGCCTCCATCTCCACGGGGCTTCTCCTCTGTGTCTGTGTCCCCTCTTCTGTCTCTTGGGAGGACACGGCCATTGCACGAGGGCCACCCTGACCCAGGAGGAGCTCCTCTCAGATCCTCCACTAACGACCTCTGCAGAGACCCTGTGTCCACACCAGGTCCCATGCATAGCTTCCTGGAGCACTGGGACACGAGCAGGGGTTACTATTCCCTCTAGGACTTCATGGTTCCTTTAGAGAAGCTTCTCTGGTCCCACGCGGAAGGCGTGAGTTGAAACCTTCGTGATGCAGATAATATTTATTAATCAGAGAAGCAACTGTTTTGGTCTCACAAGATCAGCCTGCCCAGCTTCTATTTGTTTTTGTTTTTGTTTTTTTGTTTTTGGTACCAGGGGTGGAACCCATGGGTGCTTAACCACTGAGCCACGTCCTCAGCCCCTTTTTATATTTTACTTAGAGTCTTGCTTAGTTGCTCAGAACCTCGCTAAGCTGCTGAGGCTGGCCTCCAACTTGCCATCCTCCTGCCTCAGCCTCCCGAGCTGCAGGGATCACAGGCGTGCGGCACCCTGCGTGGCCCAGCTTCCGTTATTAATGAGGGCAGCTTGGGTGCACGTCCTGGAGAAGGAAATGAGATTCCTGAGGAGTGAGTGTGCACAGTACCTCTACCCCTCCTTCTGTTCTGATCTGGGCCTCTCCACGTCCAGCCTTTGTCCTCAACCTCCTGTTCCTCTGGGTTTCCGGGGCCTTCGGTCACTCATGCCTGCCTTTGAGCATCAAGACGGGCAGAGGCTGCTCTGGGTCCCTGTGAAGACCCCTTCTCTGGCCCACGTCTTCGTGGACCTGGACCTTGCTGGGAACCTCGGGGGAACACGATGCTGAACGTGGTCTCCAGCTGTTTCTCAGGACGTGAGAAACCCTCGCAGAAAAAAAGAGAATATATCAATATATGTCAATTAAAAAATAAATAGGTCAATGCATTGCCCTGGGGCCTGACGGGGAGCCTGTTATGTTTCATGCAAGTCGGGCTGTGCCCAGCACCCACGGCTGTGCCGAGCACCCACGGCTGTGCCCAGCACCCACGGCTGTGCCCAGCATCAAAGCACCTAAGGCAGCTGGTCCTCCTTGCCCACTTTTATTCTAATTATTTTTTTTTCTTTTCAGATGATAAACCAACTAGCACTCCAAAAAAGCCCAGTGATGGTAAGAAGATAAACTGCCCACTACGCAAAAAGAAAGAGGAAATTCTTGTTCCATTGACTTCAACAGCACAACGGAGCTGTGTGTGCAGCCTGGTTAAAAAAAAAAAATTTTTTTTTTTTTTGGTGGCGGCCAGAGCATGACTGTCTTATCAATAGTTTTTCAAAACAAATTAACAGCTCTATTTAATTCGAGGGCTTCCCCTCTGACATGCCAGCTCACGATACAGAGAACACGTACTGTGGTGCTCATGAGTTTGTGGACCCCAGGACCTTGAGCTGTGCCAACATGCAAAGGGGACTCAAAGTAGCCTTTGGGGAACCGAATTGGCACCATTGCCAGCTCCTTCCTGTGAATTCCCTTATGTGAATCAGGATAGCAGACATATCCCTCAGGGTGGACCTCTGAGTCCTGGGGGATCTTTTTCTTTTTGGTACTGGGGATTGAACTCAGGGGCACTCGACCACTGAGCCACCTCCCCAGCCCTATTTTGTGTCTTATGTAGAGACAGGGTCTCACTGAGCTGCTTAGCACCTCTCCGTGGCTGAGGCTGGCTTTGCACTCGCGATCCTCCTCCCTCAGCCTCCGGAGCCGCTGGGGTGAGCCGCTGGGGTGACCGTGTGCACCAGCGTGCCCAGCTGCGTTTCCCTTTTCACTGAGAACTTGGGAAGGCCAGCATGTTCCTTAGCCGCTTGCTTGCTTGCTTCTGAAGGTGGAGCGCGGGCCGAGCTTCGCTCCCAAAGCAGCTGCTGCGCGCACACAGCCGACTCGAGCAGGGCCGAACCGGCTCACATGGTAAAGATCGGCAACGTCACGCTGCAGGCTTGGCAAGGTTGGCGTCCCGGGGGTTTCAACAGGGCAGGGTGGGGGGATCCAAAGCTGTCAGGAGTGCTGTGGTTTGCACATCGGGGCGTCTCCCTGGTGCTGAGATCAGCCTCCGGTCTCCGTGGAGGCCGTGCTGGGAAGACGTATGAGGCCATGGCGGTAGACGCGGTTAGGTCAGGAGGAGGCGCCTGCACCCTGACAAGGCCGTGCATCCAGGGGGTGTGGTCAGGGCGCTCCCGCGACAGCCAGCCAGCCACAGGGGGCTCTGGGGAGCTGCGTGCATGCGCAAGAGTCTGTTGCAACTTTGTTGCAAATGTGCAGCAGAGTCCCCAGAGCCTCACGGGGTGACCTGTAGAGGGGACCCTCACCTCAGCCTCTGCTGCTGCGCCTGGAGCTCACACTTGGGGCAGATCTGCTGAGCGGCGCTGATCAACTGCTTCCTGCTGGAGCCCGGCAACTGTCTGTCTGGGCAAGAACTTGGGAATTAACCACCTGTTCTCTCCCGTTTTTAGGGAATGGCTTTAATTTAGAGGACGCGCTGGGCGGTGGAGGCCATGGTAAGTGACCTCCCGTCTCCTCGGTCATTGACTTGGCCATCGATGCCTCAGATTGCAAAAAGCGTCACGGGTCCTAAATAACCCAAGCGGGTTTCTTCCCCCCGGTGGAAACGTGGGGACTCCAGCTGCGCTGTGAGCCCGGGGGCTGAGGTTCCGTCCACTCTGCTCCTCCTGTCGCTGGGAGACCTGAGCGCGGATGGTGGCGGAGAAAAAGCTGATTTGGGGGCTCACGGTCTGCGTCCACGGACGGCAGGCTGCATTCCTCCGCGCCCCAGGTGACGCGGGACATGGTGGCGGAGGGAAGCGGCTCAGATGATGATCAGGGAGCAGAAAAAGGCTCCACCCTCCAAATGCAAAATGCGCAGCCCAGAGCCACGTCCCCAAGGCCCACCTCCGGCAGCCACCGCCCAGCTGAGCCCGTCAGGGACCAATGCGCTGACTGGGCTCAGGCCGTGGCCCCGTTATTTCTCCTGTAAACCTTGTGTGGTTGGCACCCATGCGCTGTGTGGGGGGGGGACACGTCACATCCCAACCATGACAGCTGGTTCCTGTGCTTGGGGCCTCTCCTGTCCCCTGGGCTTTACGTCGCGTGGCTCTCATTGACAGCTGTCTTCTTCCGCAGATGACCCTGCGTCGCCGACTCAGCCCAAGCCCAAGCCCAAGCCCAACCAGCCTGGCACCTCTGGTAAGGAGGAACCCCCGCCCACCCTCGGGTAATTTCCATGCGGTGGCACCTAGAGCCGCCCAGGAGGCCGTTCCTGGCGGCACGAGCTCCCGATGCCCCTGTTTAGGGCGAGGCAAGCGCCCTATTCCAGGACGATGCTTTGGGCTCGGATTTGGAGTTTTACTTCGTCCATTTGACTCGGGAGACTTCGCGGAATCCTTGACACACGCGAGACGCAGAGACGGGTGCATTGCCTGTGGGGGCTGCTCCTTGCTTTTTTTTTGGTACCTGGGATTGAACTCAGGGGCACTGACCACTGAGCCACACCCCCAGCCCTATTTTGTGTTTTATGTAGAGACAGGGTCTCACTGAGTTGCTTAGGACCTTGCTACGTTGCTAAGGCTGGCCTCCAACTTGTGATCCTCCTGCCTCAGCCTCCTGAGTAGCATCTCCTTCACCTTGAACATTTATCGTTTCTAGGTTGGATCCTGCTGGCATTTAGATAAGCCCTCCCAGCATTGTATATATCAATTTCAATGGGAAAAAAAAAAAACTTTAAATAAACATATGAATCTAGCTGGGCGTGGTGGCACACAGCTTTAATTGCAGCACATTGGGAGGCTGAGGCAGGAGGATTGCAAGGTGGAGGTCAGCCTCAGCAACTTAGACTCTGTCTTGAAAACAAAAATAAAAAAATAAAAAAAAAATAAGGGCTGGGGATGTGGCTCAGTGGTAAAGCACCCCTGGGTTCAATCCCTGCACCTAAATAAATAAATTTATGGGTAGATAAATCTTTGGTTCCTGCTGTCCTCCCCGTATTTTACTAATATCCTATGAAGCAATATTCATGACATTGAATAGTTTATTTCTCATGAGTTTTAATAATAACCATCCACTACATTTATGATTATATAGGACAGTTCACGTAACTAATCCTTAATTTGGAATATGTGTGTGCTAAGGATTGAACCCAGGGTGCTTAACCACGGAGCCACATCCTCAGCCCTTTGTATATTGTATTTAGACACAGGATCTCACTGAGTTGCTTAAGGATTTGCTAAGTTGCTGAGGCTGGCCTCCAACTTGCCATCCTCCTGCCTCAGCCTCCAGAGCCACTGGCATGGCAGGTGTGCACCACTGCGCCCGGCTTCCTTCATTGTTTTTATTATCTGTATTTTTCTTCCCTGACTCTTGGGTGGATTTTTTCCCCCATTAATTATAAATCATTTTGTCATTATCTGCCTTCTCTCTCACAAAAAATAAACCTCCTTTTTCCTTTATTTTCATTTGAATTGTTTACAACTATGAATTGATCTATAGACGGTGGACACACCAAAAACTCAAGTTTTTTTTCCCCTTGGGATCAATCGCTCCCCTGTACCACCTTCTCCTCCTGGTTTGTATATGTGTATTTTCAATTATTTTTTTTCTCCTGCTTTTATTGGTAGTGAGGAACACATTTCCACACTGATTATTTTTCTTTTTATTACTGTGTAACCTGAGGAGGACTCTTGTGCATGTTTCCGACGACTCAGCGAGAAACTCGTACTAAATTCTGATGCTTTTCTCTGTGTTTCTCAGCTTTTCTGAGAAAACAAGCTATCTGCCAATGAGTTCCAAAGTTTTTCCCTTTTTCGCTTTGACCTTTTATTTCTACAGCTTACCAGTATTTTTGTTCTCTTGATAGAAAACCTGGGACACCATTATATACAAGAGGAGAGAGAGGCAAGCCTGTAATCCCAGCACTTAGGGAGGCTGGGGCAGGAGGATCGTGAGTTCAAAGCCAGCCTCAGCAAGAGCGAGGCCCAAAGCAACTCAGTGAGACCCTGTCTCTACATAAACTACAGAAGCCTTAATCTGAACTACATCCTCCAGTTTGTGAAAACGGAGTCAACGTAGGCGTGACGGGTCTTGTTAATCAGATGGATTCCCCTTTGTGTGTATCAGCTAGCTATTTGCTGCATAACAAAGCATCCCCACAACCCATAGCTGAATATAAAAATTTAACTAGTTATTCTGAAGGCGTCTGAGCTGGCTATGCTGGTCTTGCCCTGGCCGTCTCATGTGTCTGTGGTCACTGGTGGGTTTTCTGACTGTGGCTCTGCTTGAGTGACAAGAGTCTTCTCCTAGTGACACCCCTCCACTGACCTCACCTGGGTCCATTCTAAAGGGGCAAGGAGATAACCCCGGATGGACGCTGTGCTAAAGCACCCGCTCACATCACATGTGCTCACACCGTTGGCCACACAGCGCCACGTGGCTGAGCCCAGACACCAGGGGTGCTCAGAACCGTCCTCCGTCCATGGGAACAGTGAGACACCTCAGGGCCGCTGGAACACGGAGGCTGTACCCGGTGGAGTTCCTTTTAGCGTTATCGTCTTTACCAGGTCGGGTTGATGGACCTTCCACTTCTTTTCTCTTTCTCGGGGGTCAGTGGAAAAGGTTTTGGTAAAGCTCATTTTTATGGATTTGGACTTAGAAGGACAATTTCCTTCACAGGTTGAGCATCACTCATCCGTTTTGCTGGGGACCACAAGCGCTTCCGAGTTTGAGTTTGTGTTTGGATTTTGGGTCGTTTGCACGTCCATGGGGGGGTTTTAGGGGTTGAGATCCAGGTCTAGACGTGAAGTTCACTTTGGCTGATACACAGCATGTGCATGTTGTTCGAAGGCAATTTTATTTTATTTTTTTATATTTATTCTAATTCATTATCCCTGGCAGTGGAAGGCACTTGGACGCATCCTACATACATGGAGCGTAACTTCTCATCCTTCTGGTTGGACAGGATGTAGAATCACAGGGTCCTGTAGTCATATATGCACATGGGGTGATGATGACTGGTTCACCACACTGTCCTTCCTACCCCAGACCCTCCCCTCCCTTCACTTCCCTCTGCCTAATCCAAAGCACCTCTGTTCTTCCCAAGCCCCCCACCTTATTGTGAATTAGCATCTGCATATCAGAACATTCAGCCTTTGGTGTTTTGGGATTGGCTTATTTCACTTAGCATGGTATTCTGCAGCTCCACCCATTTACCTGCATCTATTTACCATCATTTAATTTTTCATGGCTGAGTAATATTCCATTGTGTATATATACCACAGTTTCTTTATCCATTCATCTATTAAAGGGCATCTAGGTTGGTTCCATAGTTTAGCTATCTATTGTGAGTTGAGCTGCTATAAACATTGAAGTGGCTGTGTCACTGTAGTGTGCTGTTTTTAAGTCCCTTGGGTATAGACCGAGGAGTGGGATAGCTGGGTCAGATGGTGGATCCATTCCCAGTTTTCTGAGGAATCTCCGCACTGCTTTCCAGAGGGGCTGCCCCCATTTGCACTCCCACCAGCATCGTAGCAGTGAGCCTTTTCCCCACATCCTCGCCACCGAAGGCCATTTTATCTGGTGGTTTTATTGCACCTGTGTTTCAGCAGAGACCTGGGCCGTGAGGTCGGCTGTGGGATTGTCCACGTGTGGCGTGATGTCGGCCCTCGGAAAGTTTCAGACTGGGATGCGGGGTGCGCGGCCCGTGGCTGGATAGTGCAGACATGCCTTCATAATGTGGTGCCTTCGAAGGGTCCACCACGATCTGCATTTGATTCTCGTGACATGTTTCTCTTCCCCCGAAGATACCAGGACCCTCCCATCAGTCCCAGTGTGACCAACGATGCTCTGGGTTTTTTTTGTCCCCCAGGTGGATTTTCTGATTCTGACCTCGTAGACGGGACTTCCGGGGGTGAAGGTAAGTTATCTTTTTTCTTCTTACCTCCTTCACTAGTGCAGAATCCTAGAAGGGTGGGACCCTCGGTCCTCGGTGAAGTCACTCGGTGGGGTCTCCTGATCCATCCGCCTGCCTGGATTCTTGGGGGAACACTGAGCACCCCTCATTAAATCTCATGTTATCATCATGTAATGACGGTGCAATTTGGAGTCCCCCGAAATCGAAGTGGCCACTGTGACATTGGACACGTGTTATTGGAACAAACACCTGTCATAAGTGGTTTTGGGGGGCGTCCAGTCCATGGCTGGTTGGCCCAGTTGCTTTTGGACTGGGGTGAGCTCATTCAATATGGCGGGGAGCTTGGGATTAGGTGGAGGAACACAGCCCCGTGCCTTATGCCAGGAAGCAAAAGAGATGGGCCGAGGTTGGGGCTTCAATGTCCCCTTGAAGGTCATGCTCCTAATGACCCAAGAGCTGCCCCTGGTCCCCACCACCTTCTAATAACACCCAACTGGGGACCGAGCCTTTGCCCCGCGGGGCCTGCGGGTACAGACAGGGGAGATGGGCATGGCCTCCCTCACCGTTGCCGTGACGGAAGGGTCTTCCTACCCCCAGGTCTCGCGGGGTTGGTCTTGCCCTCCATCTTCCTTGACCCAATATGTTCTTCCCAGTGCAGCCGGGTCGACAGTCTCTCCCTTCTTTTGCAGGACATGGGGGTGGTGCGGACGGTGGCAATCCCAGGAACGAGGGACAGGACGGTACGTACCCTGAGTGGCTGCCATCTTCCTTCCTATCTCCCCTTGGGACAAGGGATGCGGGGGAGCTAGCTGGTGCTTTTCAGACCTGCGTCGAAGTAGTTGCAAGATCATCCTGAAGATCTTGGTAGGAAGCCGGGTACGGTGGCGCCCACCTGCCTTCCCAGCACTTGGGGAGGCTCAGGCAGGAGGATTGCGAGTTCAAAGCCAGCCTCAGCAACGGTGAGGCCCTGAGCAACTCAGTGAGACCCTGTCTCTACATAAAACACAAAATAGGGCTGGGGAGGTGGCTCAGGGGTCGAGGGGCCCTGAGTTCAATCTCCAGCACCAAAAAATGAACCTGGGAACCCTGGTCCCTCTGTGTCAATCCTGTCTGGACAGCTTAGCGGTAGCAGCTGCTGAGATCTGGCGGGTTCACCCCGCTGCAAAGCCCCCTCCGGAGTCTGGGTAGCCACTTTGCTCATTTCGTAAATTAGTAAATAATGGTGTTTCTCTCTCCCTCTACATGTACGCTTGTAGTTTTTTTTTTAAATATTCAGTTGGCACATAATAATTGCACATGACCTTAAGGTACCGGGTGGTAACTCCCTATACAGATGCAAGATGCAGGATCAGATCAGGAAGGTCGTATTTCCCTCTCCTTCAGCCTCTGGCATTTCTCTGTTTCGGGAAGCGTCAAGGTCCCCTCTTGCGGCTCTTGTGATAAACTACTGTCACCTGCTGCCCCTGGAATCCCAGGTCTCATTCCCTTGCCTCCCTGGACATGGGTGCTGGTTGTCCACCCTTATCATCTCCCGGCCTCTGGTATCCACTGTCCATCTCTCTGCTTGGGTGAGATGGGCACCTTGAGCTTCTGCGTCTGAGTTAGACCGAGCCGTTTTTCTGTGACCCACCTTTCAATTCCACCACTTGTCCAGATCCCCAAGTCCGATTCTCTCCTCGGTCTCTATGTTTGGTGGGAAAACTTAATTTCTTTCTTTCTTTCTTTCTTTCTTTTTTTTTTTTTTTTTTGGTACTGGGGATTGAACTCAGGGGCCCTTGACCACTGAGCCACCTCCCCAGCCCTATTTTGTGTTTTATGTAGAGACAGGGTCTCACTGAGTTGCTTAGCACCTCGCCATTGCTGAGGCTGGCTTTGAACTCGCGATCCTCCTGCCTCAGCCTCCCTAAGTGCCGGGCTCACAGGCTTGCACCAGGGTGAGCAACACCTCTGTGATTTCTTGAACACGTGACTTGGGAACATGGGCCATTTATCTCCTTGCTTGAAGGGTCAAGAGGATAAAGAGTGAAAGAATGTCTTTGAAAATCTATAAGAGAAAAAGAGAGAGAGAAAAAAATGAAGAGAACAGGGAAGGGTCCCTAAGCTTCCAAATTTGAGAGCCCACCGCCTTCAGAGAGGACAAAATCCAAAACCCACAATGCTTGTGTGAGGGATTCCCGCTTTCTCAGACAGTCCACAACCTGAGCAGCTGTGCATGTATCAAAAATCGACAAAGGGAAAGCAACAAATCCGTCTCATATTTGGGCTGCGTTTTTGCTAAAACTTGGACATTTTGTTTTTCCCTTCCTGGTGGGATTCGCAGTCCTTTCCACCCGGAGGAAAGTCCCCTCGGGCTTGG
>CM053417.1:120236128-120254293 GCA_028644305.1 Xerus rutilus | reverse complement strand
TTTTTTTTTTTAATCATCTTCTTCCAAAGTCCAGCCTGAGAGCTGGGGTCTCCAGGGTCTGTTTCACAGGGTGGGACTCTGTTCCCAGCAGCCCTAGAAAGGGCTCTCTGTTCTGAGAACCGCAGTGGAGCTCTCCTGGGTGGAAACCACGCCCCGGTCCCCCAGGCCACTAGCCTCTGTACAACGGCCACATTCAGCCAACGCACATGTGAACACACCTTGATTAGTCTTGGGATGTCCGTGAAGACCTGACTTGGGGGATTCAGCTCTTTGCAGGAATCAAAAACCACCTTTGAGTAGAGACGAGGGAGGGCCGGGCGGGCTGGGCGGGAAGCCACGGGTGTTATTTTGGGGGGAGGCTTGGGAGAGGGATGGAGGGCAGAGGGCTGGAAATAAACATTTTTTCGCAGGCTTGGTTAAAGCTTCTTGGCTACAGCTGCCTCCAGGCTGGGGTTGATTTTTGTAAGAGTCACTGCTTTGATGACTTGGGATGTGGATACGGCAACAGGCTGTCTTTCTGTTTTCTCTCTTGGTGCTGATGCCCAACATCACCACCCTGGTGCCATATTGGTTGGCCACTCTCTCTTTAAATGGGGTGACTTTGGATGACGGAGGGTGCTCCTCGGTGTTTCCCCCAAACCCGATAATCCAAATGTCTTAAAAAAGCAAAGGGCATTAAAATCCACAGAGCTGGTTTTGCAGCTGAGATAAAGGTTGGAACACCCCACAGGGGCGGGGAGTGGGGGTAAAGGCTGTGCTTTGTTTTTTTGTTTGGTTTTGTTTTTGGTACCAGGGATTGAACTCAGGGGCCCTCGACCACTGAGCCACCTCCCCAGCCCTATTTTAAAATGCTCTATTTAGGGACAGGGGCTTGCTGACTTGCTTAGGGCCTTGCTAAGTTGCGGAGGCTGGCTTTGAACTCGCGATGCTCCTGCCGTCTTGAATGCAGGCAGAGCAGTCACCCCCCCAGAGGACGTCCCAGAACCAAATCCCACTTTCTGAGCATATGTTAATCCTGTGTCTCGTTTATGAATTGCAGGCCCTGATGTACAGGAAAAGATAACTTTTGTAGAGTTTTGGGCAATGTTTGGGTATCTGTGAAACATCTTCAACCCTCTCCCCTAAGGATAAGTGAGGACAGTATTTTCTTAATGATTCTTTTCAATAGTTATTATTTTTTTTTACCATGGGATCTCCTTTACTATTTAATGTATGCATTTTAAAATCAAATGCATGGATTTACACAATTTTAAGCATTTAAAAGCATACATGGGGGTGTATGTTAAGGCATACAGTCAGGCGCGGTGGCGTATGCCTGTTATCTCTGCGGTTGGGAGACTTAGGCAGGACAATCCCAAGTTTGAGTCCAATTTCAGCAAATTTGCAAGGCTCAGAGCAACTTAGTGAGACTGTCTTTAAATAAAATACTATAATAAGGTCTGAGAATGTGACTCAGGGTTAAGCACCTGTGGGTTCAATTCCTGGTGCAAATATATATATATGTAATAAATCATATAGTGTAATTTAAAGCATACATTAAAATTTAAAAAACATACATTTTAAGATCCAATGCATGCATTTATTTATTTTTAGGGTACCTAGGATTGAACTCAGAGGCACTTGACCACTGAACCACCTCCCCAGCCCTATTTTGTGTTTTATGTAGAGACAGGGTCTCATTGAGTTGCTTAGCGCCTCGCCGTTGCTGAGGCTGGCTTTGAACTCGCGATTCTCCTGTCTCAGCCTTCCTAAATGCTGGGATTACAGGTGTGGGTCACCTCACCCAGGTATCAATGCATGTATTTTAAAAATGAAGAAGCATATATTTAAATAGATAGATTTTTTTTTTTTTTTGGTACTATGGCCACGCTTGGTCCCCTTGGCCTGTGCTGCCTGGTTCTCATTGGAACTTGTTCTTGCAGATTTCATGGCTGGAGGAATGATCCTCGTCTCCCTGAGTCCTGGGACCTGGTCTGTGTTGGGGTCACAGAAGTGTCCCCTGCAGGGTGACTTGGTTCCTCTTGGGGACATTATCTCAGCCTGCATTTCTCCTGCAGGGAGCAGGGTTTTGCTGAGGATGGTGACGTAGCCTGTCCAGGGAGGCCAGGCAGGGCTGCAGGGCCATGGCTGCTTGGAAAAGCCAGCCTGTGGTGGGGTCAGCACCAGGGGGCCATGTATAGAATCGTCCCCTGAAGCTCATGTCCCCGGATCCTCGTCTGTCTGTGCCCTCACAGATACACAGATATAAATTAGACAGAAATGTGTGCAGGTAGATGAGACAGGTAAACAGGCGGTGAGGAGAGATGACAGACACAGGGAAGACAGGCGGACATAGATCGGTGGGTGCATGCGCAGATCGGGCGGACGCACAGACAAGACATGATGGACAGGAGCCCATACATGATGGACATGCAGATCAGATCCATGGAGCGAAGGTGGCTGCTGGATAGCTGGGTAGGTACAGGTACACACTGGTGGGAGGTGACGGGCGGGTGGGAAACGGAGGAGCAGAGGTGGGTGTGGAGAGGTAGCTGGGGAGCTCTTTCTCGCAGCTGTTTGGGGTCCGGGATCAGCACCAGGAATTCCCTTTCCTGCTCAGAGGAGGCCGAGGCAGCCCCACGCCGTCCTAGCCGGAGCCTTTTGGAATTTAGCACTGGAATGTAAAGGTCAAGGAGGAGCCGGGGGCCTCCTGGGGAAATTGCCACCCGCCTGCAGGAGGCTGTGCGGCAGGGAGGGCTGTGTGGCTCTGGAGGGCTGTGTGGCCCTGGGGCGTGTGCTGTGCATTCTGATTTCTGCAGACCCCCGCCTCCCTCCTCTTTACCTGGCAACAGCCACTGCGGGCAAAGAAGCCTGCTGTTCAGGAGACCTCATTTGTATGCAGATGGACTGGCCATCCCCATACCTACGGGCCACCCTGCCCGTGTGCCTCTTCCCTGGGACGGGGCCCTGAGAACTTCAGGCCAATGCACCTGGGTCTGCTTGTCCTCTTCCAGGGCTCGCTGGGTCCTGCAGGCTTTCAGCAGCTGCTCTGTGTGTCCTTCCACTAGGTCACTGGCCTGTGCTTCATGCAGCGCCGGTCTTTTGAGTCCAGTGGGTTGTCTCTGAGTTAATCAGAAGATGACCGTCACTTTTTGGTTTTGTACCTAAGATCTGAACGTAGCAGGTGAATTTTTGAGACTCACTTGCAAAACGAGAGATGTTTTCTGTGCACATTCTTGGAGGAACACCTCAGCAAATCCTGATCCTTGCCACCAAGGCAGAAAAGTGTCGGACATGGCGCTCAGAGTGACCGGCAGGAGTTGATTGACAGGATAAAAAAGGGAAGGGGCCACTCTCAAGGGACAGAGGAGACCTCTCAGAGAGGACAGGACAGCCTGCCCCTCCTGCCCTCCAGTTTTATTGGGGTCCCAGGGAAGTTTCCAGAGAGTCCCACCCAGGTCCACCTCTTGACTTTTGACGGACAGCAGGGTCCCCACTGCCATGGCCTCTCTGGGTCACCTTGGCCCATGCTGCCTGGTTCTCATTGGAACCTGTTCGTGCAGATTTCATGGCTGGAGGAATGATGCTCGTCTCCCTGAATCCTGGGACCTGGTGTGTGTCGGGGTCACAGAAGTGTCCCCTGCAGGGTGACTTGGTTCCTCTTGGGGACATTATTTCAGCCTGCATTTCTCCCACAGGGAGCAGGGTTTTGCTAAGGATGGTGATGTCGCCTGTCCAGGGAGGCCAGGCAGAGCTGCAGGGCCATGGCTGCTTGGAAAAGACAGCCTGTGGGGTCAGCACCGGGGCCATTTATAGAACCGTTCCCTGAACCTCGGTTCCCACCACAACGTGTCTGTCTGTCCCCTGCCAGGCATTGCAATATTTGGAAATGCCAGTAGCATTCTGGTGATTTAGTCTTGTTTAGTTTCCCAGCGGTGTATGCATGTGTGCGTGTGTGGACGCACGCACTCGGGCTTTCCTGAACGGAAGGGTACAAAGTGTCTCTCCATCACCTTTTCCTCACTGTGACCAAATTACCTGAGAAGGAAAGCTCAGAGGAGGGAAGATCTGTTTGGGCTCATGGCTTCAGAGGTTCAGTCCACGGTCAGCTAGCTCCAAGGAGAAAAAACATGGCGGAATGGAATGGTGGAGGGCAGCTCCTGGCGATCAGGAAACAGATAAAGGAAGGGAAGGGGCTGGGGAGAAGGTCAGCCTGGGGTGCACACCTGTCACCAGCTTCCTTTACTGTGGTCCCACCTGCTGTCACCCATCCAGTCACAAATGGATTAATCCTTTTTGTCCATGTGACGAATGATAGACTTCAGCACACAGTGGTGTCAGGGTGTTCTCAGAACTGTGTTATTAGGGGATTTTTGTGTGAACATCACAACCATTTTTAGTCTGTGGAATTAGATTCTGTGGTGTGAGCACCACAGAATCCATCAAGTGGATTAATCCACCCATGAGGTCAGATCCTTCATGAGCCATCTATTTCCTAAAAGCCCCACCTCTGAAACTTGTTGCCCTGGGGACCATGCTTTTAATACATGAGCTTTTTTGGGGGGACATTCTGGATCTCAATCCTAACAGTCACAGATGAGCACTTTAGAACCTGGAGGCGTAACTGGGTACAAGTCACGGAGGTTGAGACAAGAGCAGGTCACCGTAGGCTCCAGCATCCCAGGGGATCCCTCAGGAGAGTAACCCTCATGTTCTTATCATATCCCCAGTGACCGACCAGGCGTTTGTCACACTGGCCACCAATGACATCTACTGCCAGGGGGCCCTGGTGCTGGGACTGTCCTTGAGGAATCACAGGACAACAAGGAAGCTCGTGGTGTTGATCACCCCACAGGTGTCCAGCCTGCTCAGGTAAGAGGCTGGGACTCCATGTACACCAAACTGGGTCCTCCTTGAGGTGCAATAAAGGTCACCATGGCCTCGGGGACCCAGGGCATGCTCTCAATACCCTCTTGCAGGTTGATTCCCAGGAGGTAATGCACATGTCTGTCTCTGACATAGATGTTCACTCCATCCAAACCACCTATAACTCCAGAGCAGTATGCGAGACCCTCCTGAGGATCAGCAGGAATTGAAGTCTGGTTCTTTCCTAAGGAGTGGTTCAGAACTGCAGTGTTAGTTTCCGTTGCTGTAACAAAATACCTGAGAAAATCAACCTAGAGGAGGAAAGCTTTATGATGGCTCGTGGTTTCCAAGGCTCAGTCCATGGTTGGCCAACTCTACTGCTGTGGGCCTGAGATGAGGTAGAACATCATGGCAAAAGGGTGTAGTGGAGGAAAGTTGCTCAACTAAGGTCAGATGAGAAGCAGAGAGAGAGGGAGAGGGAGAGAGAATCCAGGGACAAGATATAGTCCAAATAATAATAAAAAGTCCAGGGCTAATTTTACTTTGATAGAAAATACAATATTTCAATATCTGAGCTTTAAACTTGTATGCAACTAACAATGTGCATTTTGAATACATAAAGTAAAAATTGACGGAGATTGTGATAGACATGTGTTGGTTTCTACCTGTTCCTTCTGCCCACATATTTTATAGAAGGAAGCTACTTTTCTAAGAGATGACCTGAGTCAGTCTATCTAGAACACTTCTGTTTAATTTGTATGCTTGTCTTGTTTGCATTCATTTTGAGAATGACTGGAAAGTGTGCCCAGTTGAAAGACAGCCATGGAAGACATCCAGAATGTCGAGTCTGCAGTGGGTGTGGTGGGAATTGGAGCTTTGTTCCATGTTTGGGAGCAGCATGTGGGCATGATCTTGAAAGGCAGTGGTGTCCTGTGCTAATGGTCCTCTGCGGGCACATCTCTCTATCAGGGATGTCCTCTCACGGGTTTTTGATGAGATCATTGAAGTCAATCTGATGGACAGCGAAGACTACATCCACCTGGCCTTTCTGAAGAGACCTGAGCTGGGGGTCACCCTCACCAAGCTGCACTGCTGGACCCTCATTCACTACAGCAAGTGTGTCTTCATGGATGCCGATACTCTGGTGAGTGCAGGGAGTGGCGAGGACCAACTTCTCCACTCGATGAGGAGGCTTTGATGCCTCTACTTGATAATATTACCCTCTTCCTAAATGGATGGCAGCTCTTGCAGGTCAGTTCCCAAGAGGTGACGAGCATTTCTGTCTCTAGCATGGATATTTAATTCATCCAAACCACCTACAGCCCTCCCAAGTGTCCTCCTTCTTCCAGCTAGGTCCCGCCTCCTACGTTCCCACCCCCATGGTCCATTCAGCTATGAATCCACCAATGGATTAATCCACTCATGAGCTCAGAGCCATCATGATTCCAGCACTTCCCCAAATCCCAGCTCTGGACATTCCTGCTTTGACAAACAAGCCTTTAACATACGAGCCATCAGGGGACACTCTAGATCTAAACCATCGTAGCCACATTATTTCATCTGCTCAAGATAGAATAATTAGAAAAATATTTTGTCATTTTTTAAAATATTTTTTTAGTTGTAGATGGACACAAATATCTTTATTTTATTTATTTATTTTTATGTGGTGCTGAGGATTGAACCCAGTGCCTCACGCATGCAAGGCAAGTGCTCTTCCACTGAGCTACAATCTCAGCCCCAAAATGTTTTGTCTTGATTGTATATTGAGTTGCATATTCCTGATTGGACTGGTATACCTGAAATTGCAAATGGCAGCATCCTGTAATGTCGTTTGGGGGGGTACCTTAGAAACCCGTGACAGGCATTTCCAGAAATGGCCAGTGGAGATTTGCAATGTAAGATGCAGTTGGACTATTACAAGTTGGTTCTGGTTAATCAAAAGCAGCCCTTTAGGAAGAGGAAGGGAAGCACCCTGTCTTCCAAAACATGGTCGGCCCCCATCCTGTAGCATGAGTAGTATGGCTTAGAGTAGTATGCAATTAGTGCTTAAGGTCCCGAGGGCACAGTGTGTTGCTGAGCTAGGATGTTGAGTAGCTTAAAGGGACTGAATGCATTCTGGACTCCCTCTGAGTTTCATGGAACATACCCAGATCCTAAGTGGTTTTGGAAGGGGCTCCAGTACGTAGGAGGCAAGCTAAGCATTTTGCAAAGTCAAAGAAAGTACTGGAACCATGAAGAATCCAAGCTAGCTCAAGATGAGGTGTTTCAGAAGCTGGCACAGGGCTGGGGAGACCCTTTCTTCCTTGAGATGGAAGTCGCTCAGTATCTGCTTGATATGGATGATCTACCTGTCCCTTCACAGGGACAGGTATTCCATTTTGCACACTTGCTAAACACAGAAGAGTTCTCCTCCTTACTCTAGGATCTTAAGGTCTGTGAGAAAACTATTTCAGACCTAGTGCTGCTTCAGCAGCTTCCAATCCATGGAGAAGGGTCGTTCTCACAAAAGTTTCTCATTTGAGCATAAAAGTTTGAAGAACCCCACAAAAATAGGGCAAAGGTTTTCAAGGACCAGAGAGGTACATTTGGCTCACCCTGTGCTCCTGTGGAATTTTTCAGTGGCCTAATGGAAGCAAGAGATAGATGGCTTCTGTTTTGCTTCGCCAGGTTCTGTCCAACATCGACGAGCTGTTTGATAGGGAAGAATTTTCCGCAGCCCCCGATCCGGGGTGGCCAGACTGCTTCAACAGCGGGGTGTTTGTCTTCAAGCCTTCTCTGCAGACACATCACCTCCTGCTGCAGCATGCCACGGAGCACGGCAGCTTTGATGGTGAGTGAGGCGAGCCTGGAAATTGGCAGAGCAGAGAGGATCCGTTGTCAGTATCCAGTTTTATACCCTGCTAAACGTGTCTCCCGCATCCATGAGCTGCAACGTGGAGACCAAGGTGCCGATTGAAGAAGGCGGCCAGTCAGGAATCAAGAAGTTTGTATGTAAATATGCAGCCATGAGAACCTTTGGAAATATCCTTGACAGGGAGAAAGAGCTCTTTGGCAATGCCGATCGTATAGAGCAGGTGGACGGAGCTTTCTCTGAAGGACCCAATGCCCAATATTTTCAGCTTTGCAGGTTGCCTGGTCTGTGTTACAAACACTGTATTCTGCAAATGTGACTGGGAAGCGGACGTTGGAAAATAACCAGTGAACGTGACTGCCTTTCAATAAGACCAGTTTAGAAAAACAGGCTCAGGGGGATCCTGGAGAGGGAATAAAAGGCAGGAAATTGATTCAGTCAGGTTTTTCACTGCTGTGACCAAAAGACCTGACAAGAAAATTAGAGGAGGAAAAATCGACTTGGGGCTCATGGTTTCAGAGGTTCAGTCCATGGCTGGCCGACTCCATGGCTCTGGCCCAAGGTGAGGCAGAACAAAATGGCGGAAGGGCCTGGAAGAGGAGAGCAGCTCAGGATGTGGCACCAGGAAGCAGAGAGAGTTCTGCTCACCAGGGACAGGATAGAGTCCCCAAAGGCACAGCCCAGTGACACCTTCTCCAGCCACACCCCACCTGCCTGTAGTTACCACCCAGTATTAGTCCATTCAAGTGGATTAATCCACTTATGTGGTTATACCTCTCCTAATCATTTCACCTGTGAATGTTCTGGCATGGTCTCCCGCATAAACTTTTGGGAAACACCTCATATCTACACCATATCCTTGTACCTTAGGCCCCCCAAATCTCATGCAAAATATATTTAGTCCATTTCCAAGAGTCTGCAGAGTCCTGATATAACAATAAGGAATCCATTTTAGCTACCAGATGGAATTCAGTAGGGGTGAGTGGAGGACTTTGCAGGTCATACATGGTTTTGTTATTAATTTGGGGGGGTGATAGGTGCAGATCCAGTAATATTATGGGAGGCCCGTCATGACCGAGAAGAAAGGGATCGTGTTAGCTGGCACAGAGGACCTCTGAAAGCCGAGGTAGACCTCAGGTCCTTCAGGGTAATCTCGCCATCCTGAGAACACCACCCACCTCTACTGACCTCTGTCTGTTTTGGCTAATGGTCCAGGGGCAGACCAAGGCTTGCTGAACAGTTTCTTCAGTGACTGGTCGACGGCGGACATCCACAAGCATTTACCTTTCATCTACAACCTGAGCAGCAACACTGCCTACACCTACAGTCCAGCCTTCCAACAGTAAGCCCTCCGCCATCTTGAACCCCGCTGGCCGTGGCTAGTTAGTGGTTTTTATCTCTCAGATTATATATCAGCTGTTAGTGTAGAGGAAACGGACACAGATCATCCCTTGATCTGCTCATTGCTGGGACTAATAGGCAGCCAAAGCGTCCCAGCTGTGTTCCCAAAGTGGTGTCCAAGGAACCCCCGGGGGGTTCCCTGCCATGTTTTCATGCCTCTCCCAAGACAGAATGATTTAAAATAATAATAATAATAATAATAATAACAATGATAATAATAATTTTAACATGTTATTTTCCCCATTCCCTCTTATTTGCTCAAGAGTATGTAGTGGAATTTTACTGAAAATACATGGCTTGTGATAAGGCAATACATTTAACACCAAAACGTAACAAACCAGTGTCTTGAGAGAGTCAATTTTATACTTCTTGGAAATTAAAAAAAATTTTTTTTGCAGTGCTGGGGATGGAATCCAGGGCTTTGCACATGGTAGGCAAGTGCTCTGCCACTGAGTTGCACCCCCCCAGTCCTTTTTAAAAAAAGTTTTATTTTGAGACAAGTCCTGACTAAGTGGCTGAGGCTGGCCTCCGACTTGCAATCCTCCTGCCTCAGCCTCCTGAGTCGCTGGTATTCCAGGCCTGGGCAACACTGTGCCCAGGAAAATATTTGTTTTGGATATAGGGATTTCCTTTGGGTGAAAAATGTGAAATTTATATTGATGTGTAGTGGATTGCTTTGAAGGAATCGATTCATTTTTCAGTTTTGATTTCTATGGTGGTAAAGTACAGAAAGGTGAGATCCATATGATCGTACGTCCTTGGGTCTTCAGCAATTTTTGTCTTGGGGTCCTGGGACCAAAATGTGAGAATAATCCAGGAAATGCATAACCCCAGAGTGCACATTACGCAGCAGGAGCCGCACTGCTCCCAAGCAGGCGGAGATTGGTCCTGCGGAGTGAAAAATAGTCTTTTTTTGAATGTGTGAAGCTCAGCTAGACAACGTGCTTTGGGTGTTCAAATTTCACGGGGAGGTAATTAAAGGAAAGAAAAATGTCCATAAAGCCCTTGGGAAGCGATAAAAGGATACGACGGGAGAAGGTTCAGAAGGGGAGGTTTCAGGATCTCTTTCTGCGTTCTCTTTAGATGCGCCTGCTTTTTAAGAAGCATCATCTTCCATGAAAGCTATTGTGTATTTTATTTTCTTGTCCCCGTCATTTTAAGGGCAAGGTCATTGAAGCGGCCGCTCTGTTCTTGTGTAGGAGCCTCACGTATGGGCGTGGGTGCCTGCCTGGCCTGGGTGGCATCCCCAGCTCTGCAAAATTAATACTGGCAAATATTTGGAGGTTTGGAGGGAGATCTCATGGCAAGGGCTTCAGTCTCTTGGTCATAGAAAACCTATTACAAGTGGAGCATCTTTAATCAGAAAATCCAAAATCTGAGGTACTACACAATCCAACATCGGGATCCCGAGGTCACGTTGCATGTGGCAAATTCCACACCCGAGCCCCTGGGATGGATCCCAGTCATGCAGCTGTGCTACAAATTCTGTGTACAGTGACCCTCAGGCCGTGCGTGTACGGTACCCGAGAAACACAACTTAATGTCCTGATTAGACTTGACACATACCCAAGCCATCTTATGATGTTTTCATTTTTTTAAAAAATATTTTTAAATTTTTTTTTGGTATCAGAGATGGAACCCAGGGGTGGTTAACCACTGAGCCACATCGCCGGCCCTTTTAATATTTTATTTTGAGATAAGGTCTTGCTAAATTGTCGGGGACCTCATTCAGTTGCTGAGGCTGGCCTCCAACTTGAGATCCTCCTTCCTCAGCCTCCCCAGTCGCTGGGATGACAGATGTGCACCACCACGCAGCTGGCTCAAGATATCTCATTATGTGCATGACGGTATTTCCAAACCTGAGAACATTTAGAATCTGGAATACTCCTCATGCCAAGTATTTCAGAGAAAGCTCGCTTTTTCTAAAACTGCCCATATGGATTTTTTTTTCCTTTAAATGATCTTTAGGGCTGGGGATGTCACTCAGTGGTAGAGCACTTAGCTAGCATGCAAGAAGCCCCGCGATCCATCACCAGCACTGCAAAAAAAAAAACAACCCAATAATATTATTCTCTTTACACAAAATCACTGCCGGTCATTGTGCGGCGGAGACCGGCAGACGGTTCCTTTCTGGGTGGCCATCTGCGCTCGGGCACCTTCCGTGGGTCTTTTCCTGGTGGACAGTTGGCATCTTTCCTTTCTCTTCCTCAGATTCGGCTCCAGCGCGAAGGTGGTGCACTTCCTGGGCTGCACCAAGCCCTGGCACCGCACCTATGACCCGCAGGCTGGCTCGGTGGCGGAGCAGGGCGCGGGGTCCGGCTCCGGGCAGCACGTGTCCTTTCTGAATCTGTGGTGGAGGCTGTTCCAGGACAGTGCGCGGCCACTGTACCAAACCGCTCGTGCGCAGGAGAAGCAGGTGCCCCCGGGGCTCGCGGTAAGTGCGCGTCCTCGGCAACCGCGGTGGAGGCCGAGCAGCGTCGGGTAAGCGCGCGGGCGCTGTGTCCAACCGCGGACGCCAAAGATGTCTTCCAAGGGCTCCGTCTGTACTGAGCGAGTACAGAGTTTTTTCCCCTTTGTTCTTATCCCCTAAGCAATAGGGCAGCCATCTGCGGGAGGCTTTTGTGGCACCCAGCGGTGTCAGCCAATGATGTGATTTAAAATCTAGGAGGACGTGCGTGCGTGGGGTTCTGTGCAGATTCTATACCTTTTTTTTGGTACCGGGGATTGAACTCAGGGGCCCTCGACCCCTGAGCCACTTCCCCAGCCCTATTTTGTGTTTTATGTAGAGACAGGGTCTCACTGAGTTGCTTAGCGCCTCGCCATTGCTGAGGCTGGCTTTGAATTCACGATCCTCCTGCCTCAGCCTCCCTAAGTGCTGGGATGACAGGCGTGCATCACCGCGCCCAGCAGAGGATCTATTTAATTTTTGCTTTAAAGAAAAAAAATTCGATAGTTCGAGATGCTACTTCTCCGGAATCTCTCGGTTTTTCACAGGAGCACCAGTTTTTCAGCTGCTCCCACCCAGAACATTTATGGATTATTTACAAGCTCTTGGGGGTCCAGTGGCACAAATCCTTGCACTAGGTGGGCAGGCCCTGCACACACGGGGCTGGATGACCTGGGGGACCTGAGCACAGGGAGCTCCTGGAGGAGATGTGGGGACTCACAACGCGTCCGTGTCCTGTGTGTGCAGATTTGCTTGGATGACCTCCAAGTGCCGTGTGCACATGCGGCCCCCGCTGCTGGAGAGCGATGTGCAGACTCCGTTGCTGTGGCTGAGGTTCCGGGTGCACATTCCGCACCAGGATCCGGCCACCTTCGCCCTGCTCGGGAGGACACCTCCACCGCAGTGGGTGAGACCCCGCCGTCCCCCGGAGGACGCCGAGATGTGAGTACCTGCCTCGCACGCTCGGGATTTTGCACACGGGTTGCGGTGAAGGATTTGGGGGTGCAGAGATGACTGTGGATTACCCCAGGGGGACCAGTCTCATTGTAAGTGTCCTCATAGGGGAGGCTGTAAGGATTGGAATTCGCTTCGTACCCCTCCTCAGTTAAGGAGCGCGGATTGACTTCCCCAGAGGCACCTCCAGCCCCAGCAACCAGTGACTCTGGGGGTTACGTGCCTAAAGCCTGAGCTTTTGGGGAACACATTCAGAGCACCCCGCCTGTCTGTGTATTTTAGCACGAGTCCATTTCTCTAAAAACGGCGATCCTTGCAGTTTTAAAGGGGAGGGGGTCCCTGGATTCAAAACCTCAGTCTATTTTTTGGGGGGGGGGTATGAATTATGCAGCCACGCTGCCCCCTTCTGGCCATTAATTAAGTTGCAGATTCTGGAGTCTGGGTTTTGGGGAGCTGGAACATGGGGGTGAGGTTGGGATGCTATTTTTTTTAAATATTTGTATTAGTTGCAGGTAGGCTTTAGTTTTATGGATGTATACGCGGTGCTGAGAATCGAATCCAGGACCCTACACATGGTGGGCAAGTGCTCGACCACTGAGCCACCTCTCCAGCCCTATTTTGTGTTTTATGTAGAGACAGGGTCTCACTGAGTTGCTTAGCGCCTCGCCATTGCTGAGGCTGGCTTTGAACTGGCGATCCTCCTGCCTCAGCCTCCCGAGCCCTGGGAGGACAGGCATGCGCCACCGCGCCGGGCTAGAACTTTGATATTTTGATCCACGTGTCTTCATAGTCCCGGTGCGTGGGGTTGGTGTGGCATTTCTACGGCAGCCCTGGCGACCCTGTACCTCCCAGCACACTTAGTCGTCCTTGGCAGGAGCGTGGCTGTAAAACAAGCCATTTCACCAAGTGTGGAAAGTGCAGAGCTCCCTCTTTAGTTCTTGGACCGACTGACACGTTTATATTTTTAGCTTTTACCGGTGGCAGCGGGAGTAACAGCTTCCACAGGTTTATAGTCATAATGCAAAACCGGGCCTCCTTTGCATGTGCTCTGAATTCGTCTCCTCGGGTGTGAATTGGCCCGTTGCCTGCCTTTGCACCATCTGCGTAGCCCGGCTGGGTGGCGTCCTCTTTCGACTGTCCCGGTTCTGGACACAGAGCAAAATCTGGGTTTCAGATTTTGTTTCTCAGCGTCTCTGCAATGTCAGCCTGTCCTTCCTTGGAGCTGACCACGGCTCTCTGGACGGTGTCCCATGCCCCTCCAGTCTCTTCTTCCAAGGGGATCAAACTCAGGGGCACTCGACCACTGAGCCGCACCCCCAGCCCTATTTTGTGTTTTATGAAGAGACAGGGTCTCACTGAGTTGCTTAGTGCCTCGCCATTGCTGAGGCTGGCTTTGAACTCGCGATCCTCCTGTCTCAGCCTCCCTAAGTGCTGGGATGACAGGCGTGTGTCACCGTGCCCACCTCTGTTTTAGTTTTTTATTTTAAGACAGGGTCTCACTGAGTTGCATAGGGACTTGGTAAGTTGCTAAGGCTGGCCTCCAACTTGCAATCCTCCCGCCTCAGCCTCCTGAGCTTCTGGGATTACAAACATATGCCACCATGCCTGGCTCTGATTTTTTTTTTTTTTAAATTTTGATATAAGGTCTTGATAAGTGGCTGAAGCTGGCCTCTAACTTGTGATCCTCTTGCCTCCGCCTCCTGAGTAACTGGGATGACAGGTGTGCACCACTGTCCCCCAGTTGAAAGCTGGCTTCTGATCTGAGTCGCATCCAAGTCGGGTGGCAAAGGTTTCCTCTGCTCCATGAAGCCACTCAGGGATCTAGCATCCTCACTGTCCTGGCAGCCTCTACAGCTGTCAGTCTATGAGAACCTCAGGTGTTTGTGCAGAGAGCAGCCTCTGCAGAGGGCATCAATTTCACGCTCCTGACTCGGTTTCCTTCCTCTCCAGGGCGACCCGAGCGCGCTGGGCTGGGAGGGCATGGGGTCCTTCACCTGGATGGGTGAGCGAAGCACAGCCTCGTTGCCCCACGTAGAGGAGGCTCCTCCGCCCAATGCCACTGGGGAGGTGCAGAGGCTGCTCTCCCAAGTTAGCTGAGATCCCAAGGAGGAGAACGAAGACGGAACCTCAGTGGACATGAGTGATGGACACCAGGGCCCCCATCGCCCAGCTCTTGAACTGTGTGATACCGGGTGTCCCCGGCCTCCTGGAAGCAGGGACCGCGTTCATCCTCTGCTGAAGCGGCCTCCGCGCGGAGGCCGATCCTAACCTGTCTGCTTTTTCTTGACCACAGATGGTAGGTGGTCCTGACCTCCCAGCTCCGGCCGGGATCCCGTGTGCGCCGCAGCCACCGCCGTCCCTTCCGTGTCCAGACCTCGCCGAGACCCAGTCTACCCGGGTACACTTGCGGCTTGCCCACCTCTCCGCTGCTTGAGCTTTTACTCGGAAATCCGGCATCATCCCAGCAGAACCTGGGTTTTCCTGTTTCACCCTGCATCGCCCAACGGCCGGGCAGTATCGGGTGTTATCCCAGCGGCTTGAGAGGCTGAGGCAGGAGGATCACAAGTTGGAGGCCAGCCTTAGCCACTTAGCAAATAACTAAGCAACTCAGTGAGACCCTGTCTCTAAATTAAAAAAAATAAAAAGGGCTGGGGCTGGGGCTCAGGGGTTAAGTACCCCTGGGTTCCATCCCTAGTACCAAAAAAAGAAAAGAAAGACACACAGAAAACACATGTGGCTTGGCTGTGTCTCACTTAATTTTTAAAACTTTTAGAGGGACTTGCAAATCATGATCATGCCCGAAATCATGACTGAGACCCTCTCCTAGAACCTCGGCACAGCTTGACAAGGTTCCAGTCACCGAGGACACCAAATTTGCCTTCTCTTAGATGCTCTGCCCACATATCACGTTTACTTTTTTATTTTTATTTTTTTCATCCTAGGAATTGAACCCAGGAGAGCTTCACCACTGAGCCACATTCCCGGCCCATTTAAAATATTTTATTTTGAAGCGGAATCTCACTGAGTTCCTCACGATCTTGCTAAGTTGCTGAGGCTGGCCTCCAACTTGCAATCCTCCTTCCTCAGCCTCCTGAGCTCCCCAGTTTTAGTCTTTCTTGGTGAAGATGCATGAACAGGCATCAATCCAGTTGTTCTCTGAAAAATAGGTAAATGGCGGCAAGAGTTGTAGCATCTCCTCTTCTGGAGGAAATATCGAGCGGTTCAGGAAATTGAGACGTGATGAATCTCCCCCCAAAGACTGCCTAGCACAGCTCCCTCATTTCCTTTTATTTCCTGTGTCCTTGGGGCTAAGATGAGAATTCCTTGCCTCCTCCTGAGGATTAATGATAGACGGTTGTGTTTCTAGCCGTGTCCGAATCAAGTCACAAGTGGCCCAGCTGAGGAATCTGCGGAACCCAGTCACGAGCCCCGTGGAGATCCCGGCTCTCAGGAGACTTTGGAGGTGGTACTCGCTTCTTTTCCCTTTCGGTCACTTCTGAGGGATGCCCTCAGCCATCTCTGCAGCCAGCCGGATGCACACATGTATCGTTAATGCCATTTTCAGCCTCAGCTGGCTGAGCTAAGGGTCTGTCTGGCTGTCTTCTCTCTGGCATCTGCTGGGGCTGGTTGTTCTCCTTGTTCCTGGCTTTGGTGCTGATGGTGTCCATTTTCTCCTTAAAAATTATTCTTCAGAAGTCGATTTGAAGAAAGGTTGGGGGTGGATTCAAGATGGCGGGCTAGAGGAAGGCTGCATTCCTACCTGTCCCGTGATGGAAGGTTGGGGGGCTGTTTGCCTACCCGCAATTCAAACACGCGATTTGTCTAACAAATGGGAGGCTCATTCTTCTATCCTTCCTCTTCTGATCTCAAACTTCATTCTCTCTTTGGACGCATTGAATGCAACTAATGACCCGCTTTTCCTGTGTCGATGAATGATCAAATCATGCCTCTGCTCCTTGGGCACTAGTAAACCCCTTCCTGGTCATAATCCCCTCCAAGGATATGCCCTCCGGCATGGGAATCGGGCCTGGGATGAACGTATTTACCCACGGATTAGGAATATCCCCTGATCTGTCGTGTGCGAGTCAGCTTTCCGTTACTAGAACAAAGAGCTTGAGATAATCAACTTAAAAAGAGGAAAGGTTTTGTTTAATGATTTTGGAAATTTTAGTTCATGGTCAGTTGACCCCATTGCTTTTGGGATTGTGTGAGATGGAGGAAGCTGGTCACCTTCTGGTGGCTGAAAAGCAGAGAGAGAGAAAGGAGGAAACTTTTTCAGGCCACACCCCTAATGGCTTCACTTCCTCCCACTAAGCTCCGCCTCCTAAAGGAGGCCCCGCCCCCACCCATAGCATCAAGCTGGGAACCTGGTCTTCCACACATGGCCTTTGGGGGACGTTCCAGATCTAAACCGTAGCACATCATAACTTTTCATTGGCTCAGAAGCTGCCCGTGGAGACAGCGTGCATGCTTTTTCTGATTCTCACCTGGTTGGTCGAGTGGAAGCTCAGTGTCACAGTGTGGGCTGGCCTCGAACACTGCTCGTCACAAGGGTCCCTGTGCAACTCTACCTGTCAGGATGTGTGAGTTTGTCCCTTTAGCACGTTCCGCCCCCGTGTGCTGATGCTGAGGCTCAGGGAACCCTCTCTGTGGTTGGTAGCGGGTGACGTGGCGGCGTAGGTGTGGAGTGGGCAGATCTGCCTGGCTGCCCGGGCACAGGTACGGGTGAGGTCGGGGTGAGCGTATTTCTTCCTCTGAGCATCTGCAAGAGGTGGAGGCTGGTAACCGGCCTCAAAGAACTGGGGAGGCATGGAGAGGAAGGGATGGCACCGTGCCCTCCTGTGTTCCCCTCCTAAACACCATCGGGATCCCGGTCGCTCATTAGCCCCAGGGCCCATGTCCTGTGAGGGTGGCCAGCCACTCTGCTATGGAGGATCCTGAGCTGTACAAAACCTCATTTCATAAAGGAAGAGGAGTGTTTCTCAGCGGATCCTCATCTTGTTATGAGAAATAACGCTCTTGTCCTGGGAACTCACACAGGCAGGCACTTTATGTCCTCGCTGGTTCTGAGAAGATTTAACTCTCTGGAGTTTAGTGATTCTAAATGCAAGCGCTGTTAGAGGGCGGATGCTAAGTGACTCTGAAATAGACTGTTGACTCTTGTGCTCTCCTGCAGGATAGGGGGGAAGGGGCATATGTGGGAACAAGGGCACAAAGCAGAACCTTGTATGTAAACATCTTTAAAAAAAATGCCAACCAATTAGAGGAAAAAGTGTATATAAATCAAAAACATCTAGTGCCCATCACCGAGCCCACCACACCAACCCACAGCCTCTGGGAAAAATGTGTGTCAAGGTCCATCCATCCACCCACCCATCCATCCACCCATCTACCCACCCATCCACCCACGCGCCCACCCATCCACCCATTCATCCACCCACCCATCCATCCATCCATCCATCCATCCACCCATCCATCCATCCATCCACCCATCTACCCACCCACCCACCCATCCACCCATCCTCCATCCATCCATCCACCCACCCACTCACCCATCCACCCACCCATCCACCCACCCACCCATCCACCCACCCATCCACCCATCCACCTACCCACCCATCCATCCATCCACCCATCCACCCATCCACCCATCCATCCATCCATCCAT
>CM053417.1:120219920-120235628 GCA_028644305.1 Xerus rutilus | reverse complement strand
AAGGGCTGAGGATGTGGCTCAGTGGTTAAATCCTCAGTACTAAAAGGAAAGAAAGAGAGAGAGAAGGAGGGATGGAGGGAGGAAGCTTCACTAATGAACACACAATATGCAAGTATCTTTTGGACACCCTGCTTTCAAATCTTTGGGGTGCAAACCCTGCGGTGGCATTACTGGGTCATACTGTGATTCAATGCTAAGTTGTTGAGGGACCGCCATATTGTTTTGCCAGGGGCCACCTGGAGCCGCAGGAGCTGCAGAGACAGGAGGAGCCTCTCTGGAGCCTGCAGAGGAGCTCAGCCCTGGGACCCTGGTCCAGCCTTCTGCTGTCCAGGGCTGGGGTGGGGTGGGTGTTGACTTAAGTCTCTGTTTTTGTTCATTTATGACTGTGGCCCCAGGAAATTAACACCCTCGCACACTCACCACCCTCTCAAGTGGTTTAGGAGTGCCAAGACCCTGTTTTTATGGGTGGAAAACACTGTTTTTTGGTGCTGAGTTCTGCAACACTGAGAAATTTCATTTGCACAGGCAGATTTTAAATGAATTATTCCACTAAACACACACACACACACACACCCCACCACCTACCCACAGTGCACCTCAGTGTGTCGTTCCCGTAGCAACCGACATCCCCGATGCCCAGGTCATCGGCCAAGATCAGTAGGATATTTGGCTTGGAGGCATTCGGTGCTTTGGATTCACAAGTCGTCAGAAGCCAACACACACACAGGAGCAGCAGCGTGGAGTCTCTGCAGAGGGAAACAGGAAGCAGAAAATAAATGGCTAGGATGTGACATGCCCATTACACTTTGCAGAGCACCCCCTAAAGCAAGGTGCAAACACCATGCACATGTCAGAGGAGGAGGAGGTCGGGGCGAGGCCTCCATCCTGGCATCCAGCGGGGGGAAGGCAGGCAGGCTGCTCAACTCCTACGATGCCTACTGAGCCCCGGGAGAATTGCCCGGCCTGTGGGAAGCCCCTGGTTTTGCAGGGGATTCTCGACCCAGCTCCAACACCCCAAAGCCAAGCAGAACTCAGTCACGCCTGCCAACTGCCAAAGCATGAAGGCAAACTGAGAGAGGTCCGTTCCTCCTCCTGCCTCCACACTGCAGAGTCCCAGCAACCGCTCAGAGCCTGAGCCAACAAGATAATCATGTTCCCTCCAGTTTAACCCCCTAAGCACAGCCCAGGAGTCCCCTCATTTGTTTTTTTTATTTTGGTACCAGGAATTGAACTCAGGGGCCCTCGACCACTGAGCCACATCCCCAGCCCTATTTTGTGTTTTATGCAGATACAGAGTCTCACTGAGTTGCTGAGCGCCTCGCCATTGCTGAGGCTGGCTTTGAACTCGCGATCCTCCTGCCTCAGCCTCCCAAAGTCCTGGGATTACAGGCGTGCGCCACCGCGCCTCTAGATCCTCCTGGTACCCGCTGCAGAACTCCGAGAGGATGCCTGTAACTTCAGAGAGTACCTAACCCTAGGTAGACTACACTTTAACAATTTGTATACATATGCATGCCTGTGATCGCGTACGATTTATAAACTAGGCACAGTAACAGATTCACAGAAGCAAATCATAAAAAAAAAAAAATAAAACAATGATAACAATACGCCGTAACAAACGCCCGGCGATTTCCATTTACTTCTGGACTCGGGGGAACTGACGCCTGGGGGATTCCTCAGCACTAAATCAAGGTGTGATCACTGAGGGCGTCTAGGTGGACTTTCTGTCGCTACTGCGGACATCGCAAAACACACTCTAGCGGGCTGGTCCCCATGTGTTAATGCCCTTTGAGCTCCAGTCCCAGGAAAGGCCAGGCGAACGTGGCCAGAGCTGGGGTTCGGGGCCTGGTGCCTGACTTCTCCGGTGCCCCGCGGGCCAGGAGGTGGCCTAGGGCTGACCAGCGCCTTTGCTCAAAGTGCGTGCAGCTCCAAGGCTCCGCCACGCGGCCGGCGGGGCCCTGGGAGGATCGGGACCCGCAGGGACACCTGGGTTTAAAAACCCCACATTCGGGATTCAAAGCAACCCGGAGACCCAGCGTTGCCAGCAGACCAGAAAGTCCACGCGAGCGTTTGAAAAGGCGGCCAAGCGCACCCCCGCCCCGGGCGCCCCAGCGGCGACGCGTAAAAGGGACTCTGGAGCGTCGGGAGCGGGTCCTGGGCTCCACCCGCCGCAGGACCCGGAGGGACTCGGCAGCCGAGGACGCGCTGGGGGTGGGGCAGGCGGGGAGGGAGGGCGGCCAGTCCCAAACCTCGGTGTGGCTGGGGGAGGGGACAGAGCCCTGCGGGGAAGGGGGACGTGCCTTAGTGTGTGCGGGGGAGGGGATGAGGCGGCGCGGTGGGGGTGGGGACAACAGGCCGCGGCCCCTGCTGGCGGAGGTGGATGCCCGGGGCGCTGTGGGGGGAGCCGGCGGGGCGTGTCCTAGCTGAGGGGACCCGTCCGTGCTGGGGGCGGGAACAGGGGGAAGTGCAGGGTCTGCGCCCGTGTTTTTTAGTGGCAGGTCACAGCTGCGCTAGGGCTTGGTGAGGGACTTGGGGCCCAGGAGCAGGACGGGACGTGGCTTCCAGTGGAGGGAGGCGTGCCGGGGGTGGGACAGGGGCGTGCCCGAGTGTCGCCGGGCTCTGCTGAGCTGGGCTGGGAGGGGACGCGCGGAGCAGCCGAGCCGGGGCTGCTGGGGGGACCCGGCCGTGCGGAGCGGGCGCGAGGGGCGGGTCCTGGGGCGGGGTGGGCTGGGGTGGGCGGGGCGAGCCCTAGCGGAGGCGGCACGGGGTGCACGAGGCGCGGGGCGCGGGCAGGGCGGGGCTTAGCGGGAGGGGGCGGGTCCGGGGTCCGGGGCTGGCCCTGGCGTCGGGGGCGTGTCCGTGCGGGGGGAGGGGCGACAGGGACTCCGGAGCCGGATGCGGGTGCTTGGGTTGTTCCTGGGGCGTCGCCAGCGGCCTCGGGGAGGGGGTCAGGGGGGCTCACGTCGCGTCCTGCGTCCCGCCCGGGTGGCTTTTAGGGAGCGAGGGGGCGACACGGCCATGGGGGTAGGGGACGAGACACGAATGTCACCGCCGTGTTGGGGGAGGATGTCTTAATGAGTAGCAGCCGTGGCTGGAGGAGGGACTCGAGGCCAGGGTGGGGACATGGACCCGGCGGGACGCGGAGTGCCTGGATTTTATAGGCAGGACGGGACGTCGCGCAGCGCGTCTTAAAGTGTGTGTGGGGTCCGCGCCGCGTTCGGGTGGCCAGGGGGCCTGCCTCGCAGGCTGAGGGCCTCGCGCTGCTGGGCTGGGGCGAGGGGCGTGTGTGGGCGCAGGGGTCCCGGCTGAGCGCGGGCGGGGGCACGGGCCGCGGGGGCGCGCGGACAGGGTCTTGCAGGGAGGGGTTCGAGGCCCGAGTGGGGGAGGCGAGTCCCCGAGGCCGCGGGCTGGGGCGCGTCGCCAGCTCGACCCGAGGTGCCGGGCCGGGTCCCCTCCCTCCCTCCTCCGCCAGCCCTGCTTTCCCGCCGCGCACGGGGCGCCCCGGGCTGGGTTCCGGTGACTGGCCTTCCGGGGCCCCGCCGCTTCCTCCCCCGGGGCCCGCGCTCGTCCCCTCCCCGGGCCAGAGTGGGGGCCGCGTCCCCGGGTCCCGCGCACCTGGCGGTGGGCGAGGCGCGTCCCGCAGGCCTGCGCGCGCCCCTCGGCGCCGGGGATGGCATGGCTCCGCGCTGGCACCGGAGGACCCTGGCTCCAGGCCGGTGCGCGCGACTCCGCCCACCGAGCCGCAGGGCCGGGACCCGCCTGCTTAATCCCATCGACCTCCGGACCCGGGGCCTCTCGGGGTGGCGCCTGTAAACTGGTTCTCCGGGTCCCCGCCGCCCAGGGAGTCTGGGGTTTCCGCAGCCGCTGTTTAATCCGGGTGAGGTCTGAGCACCCGGAGCCCCGCGCAGCCAGGGGAACAGGGGGTCCCGTGTCTCCATCCCACCGAGGGTGCTGGGACCGTCCCATGATGGTGCGCAGGGCCTGGGCTGTGCGTGCCCAGCTAAGTGGACCCTGGGCCAGGCGCGTGATGGTGGTCTTGGACGGACCCTGGTTCCAAATCAGTTCTATATTTTTACCCAACGACACCAGAGCTTCCCAAGATCTGGGCTGCCCTAAAGACCTGGGGGTGGGGTGTTTGCCCAAAATACAGGCCGGAGGCTCAGGCCCCTCAATTCAGAGTTGGAATCCCCAGAAGTGGTGCTGGGGGTGGACAAAAGGGCTTTGCTTTTAATTTGCAAATTTAAATTATTTGCATTTCCACACGCGCCAGGACTTACAGATGGGGTTACATCAGAAACGCCCAATACAGGAAGTTGGGCGCGCAGCTGCCAAATCTCCCCTGCGGAATGTGGGACACAGCAGATTAGTGGCCCAGTAAGTTGTATGGATTGTTTCCCCTTAATCCTTTTTTGGGGGGGTTACTGGAGATTGAACCTAGGACGCTAACCATTGAGCAACATCCCCATGAATGCGAGGCAGGCGCTGTACCAACTAAGCTATATCCCCAGCACCCAGCTGTATTTTTATATCTATTTTTTTTTGTACTGGGGATTGAACTCAGGGGCCCTGGACCACTGAGCCACATCCCCAGCCCTATTTTGTGTTTTATGTAGAGACAGGGTCTCCCTGAGTTGCTTAGGGCCTCGCCATTGCTGAGGCTGGCTTTGAACTCGTGATCCTCCTGTCTCAGCCTCCCAAAGTGCTGGGGTGACAGGTGTGCTCGACTGCGCCCGGCTCCTTTTTTTATATCTTATGTAGAGACAGGTTTTACTGATTTGCTCAGGGCCTCACTAAGTGGCTGAGGCTGGCCTCCAGATTGCAATCCTCCTGCCTCAGCTTCCCAAGCTGCTGGGATGACAGGTGTGCACCACCGCAAGCAGCACGACTACCTCCTTTGAGGAGACCTTGGTTCGCTGAGAGCGGAGATCTCTGACAACTGCAAAAACCAAGAGCGTTGGTGCAGTTAGGCAGCATGGTCCAGGGTCAGTGGGAGCTGGTGCCCTGAGAAGCGGTATTTGAGGCACGTTGCGTGGGTAAGGGAAGGTGGGCGGGTCCTGATTCTGCGGAGTCTCAGGGTGCCAAGTGGGGAACACCCACAGGGAGTGAAGTACAGTGTGGAGCACAGAATACCACTAGATAACGAGAGCTGGATCACCATGCAGCAGTGGACAAGCTCTAGGTGATGATTTCCAACCGAGTTTGCTGCAGCCACGTCGGTAATTGTGTTCAAGCCACGCGCTGCGATCTCCGCGACTCCTGAGGCTGAGGCAGGAGGATTGCCAGTTGGAAGCCAGCCTCAGTAATGTAGCAAGGCCTTGAGCAAGTTAGATGCTGACTCGAAATATTTTTAAAAAGGGCTGGGGATGTGGCTCAGAGGTTAAGTGCTGCTTGTACCAAAGGATGATCCTAATAATAATAACGAAAATAATAATTTGGCTGATACGTGTGCAGAATTGGAAGCTGGAGATGTGATGGGTCAGGGACATAGAGGGTCTGTGGGGACTGTGGCTACAAATTCCATGGAGTCAAGGGTGACAAGGGGTCTGGAGGAGGTGACCCAAGCCCAGAAGATGCTGAAGCTAGCTGCCCGATGTGCTGGCTGTTCCACGAAGCCTGGAGATGCTGCTCCTTATCCCCAGAGCTAAAGGGCTGGACATGGATTTGGCCTTTCCGGCAAAGGTGCAGTTGGCTTCGGGTGGTGTGTGTAACTGGCCTGAGGTCATTAATGAGCAGGGTCTGGGGTCTCCAAGCCCCCCGGGGCTCGGGTGTTTGTTACAAATACAGTGACGCACCAGCCCTCTGACCAGTGCAGTGACCTGAGTGTGTGTGTCCCCAAGTTCCCAGGCTGAACCCTCACCCAGGTGCTGGTGCTGCAGGTGGGGCTCTGGGAGGGGCTGAGGTCCTGGGGTGCAGCCCAGGAGGGGATGAGGGTCCTGATCAGAGAGACCCAGAGAGCCCCCTGCCCTTCCACCCTGAGGACCAGGAGCAGGCGCCACCTGGGAGCCAGGAAGCAGCCCCAGCAGCCCCGCGTCTGCCCCGCCTGGGCCTGGGCTGCCTGCAGAGCTGGGGGCATCAGGGTCTGGGGTCTCTAAGCCCCCTGGGCTGGGGTGTCTGTCACAGCAGCCCAGGAAGACGGATACAGGGACGCTCCAATCCTCTGACCAGGGCAGTGACCTGAGTGTGTGTGTCCCCGAGTCGATGGTGTTAGGAAGTAAGGGCCTTGAGGAGAGGATGGGGTCCGAGGGTGGAGGCTCCCTGGATCTGAGCACCACAGGCAGACGCTTATCCGAGTCAGGTTTTCCCTGTGGGGCCCCCTCCTCTGCTCCTGCACGATTTGGAAACAGCTTCCATTTGCGGTCAGGCTGCAGAGTGGCCTCCTGAAAGCTGGACCGGAGTCCTCTGTGCCAGCCTCTAATTGTAGGAGGTCCTGGACTCCTTGCTGGGTGCCCAGAGGGGCCAACGGAGGCGCGTTTCATTCCGCGTTGCTGGTACGTTGTGACTTTATCTGTGGATGTGGGGACGCATGGAGGTCTCGGGAACTGACGCCTGCAGGCACCGCCAGGAGCTGCCTGGACGGCGCGGTCTCCCGGGCACCGGTCACTGCGGGGCATCTTCCCTGTCGCACCAGCAGAGCGGGAAGGGGCCGCAGCAGGGCTGGAGCCACGGCCGCCACAGGTTGCGCAGCGTGCCCAGCTCCTGGAAGACGTGGCGCAGCGTCCGCTGGTGCTCCTGCACCGCCTGCCGGACTCTGCCCACCACCTCGTGGAACCGGGGCTCCGTGTCGGGCGTGAGGACGCGGGTCTCCGAGGGGTCTCTCGAGAGGTCAAACAGCAGAGGCGGCTCATGCTGCACGACCTGCTCCCCGATGCACGGGCAGACCCGGCTC
Source organism: Xerus rutilus (assembly GCA_028644305.1). Classification (NCBI taxonomy): domain Eukaryota; kingdom Metazoa; phylum Chordata; class Mammalia; order Rodentia; family Sciuridae; genus Xerus; species Xerus rutilus. The sequence goes on along the minus strand of CM053417.1, from coordinate 120,228,742 downwards.
CCGTAGCAGGCGCCGGCGCCCTCGGGCTGGAAGATCGGGGTCACGAAGTGCACTTTCCACACGGTTGCTCCTGGCGGAGGGACACAAAGCACAGAGAGGTGACGTCAGGGGACAGAATGTCCTGCTGGGGAACAGCGCGATTCAAGAGGCGAATAGCGTCAGGCTTGGGAGGCTGAGGCAGGAAGATCACAAATTCAAAGCCAGCCTCAGCAACGGCGAGGCACTAAGCAACTCAGTGAGACCCTGTCTCTACATGAAACACAAAACAGGGCTGGGGAGGTGGCTCAGTGGTCGAGGGCCCCTGAGTTCAATCCTGAATACCCTGTACCCCACCTCTCAAAAAGACTGTGGAATATTACACAGCCCTGAAAAGGAAAGAAACTCTGACCCTGGCTATACCATGTTTGAACCTTAAAAATGTGATGCTCAGGGAAACGAGGTGTATGCAAGGCCTCTGCAGGACTGTTTGTATGAAACGTCCACAAGAAGCAAATCCTTGACAATGAAGAATGGATGGGTGAGTGCCAGGCCCTGGGGAGTAAGGAGGCGGGTGACTGCATCATGGATAGGAGGTTTCTCTTTGGGGTGAGGAAAATGTTCTGCCACTAGGGGGAGGTGGCGTTGTAGGACACTGAATATATCAACTGCCACTCAATTGCACATTTGAAAAAATCCAGATTTATGGTATGTTTTGTCTCAATATTTTTTTTTTTTTTAATAAAGTGAACTGCTTGTTAAAAAGACGTGATTGCATCGCGGGCGGGGCAAAATGAGCCTGCAGGTAGATGCTCGGGAACACTCTCACAGGAGGCTTGTTAGTGGTGTTAATGGGGGTTGTCATAATTCAGCAAACATGCTGAGAATCTAGACAAAGTCATCGTGATTGGGTGGTGATGGCCCAGGCAGCAGTAAGGACATAGGGAAATAAGAAAATCACACAGCCAGCCAAGGGCCTGGAAGAAGATACAGTGGGTCCAGGTGTTGGAAAGTTAAACAGAGGATTCTGTGGCTGGAGGTGGGAGATAGAGGCTGAATCTGAGAGGCCACTAGGTTAGGATGTGGGTATCAACAGCGTACGAGCCATCTGGACAGATGGTCCTTTGTTTTTTCTTCTGGTACTGGGGGTTGAATTCAGGGGACTCGACCACTGAGCCACATCCCCAGCCCTATTTTGTGTTTTATGTAGAGACAGGGTCTCACTGAGTTGCTTAGCGCCTTGCTGTTGCTGAGGCTGATCCTCCTGTCTCAGCCTCCCAAAGTGCTGGGGTTACAGGCTTGTGCCACTGTGCCTGGCTGCAACTGTTATTAAATTGAAGAATTACCTTATTATGAAATTATTAGAGGTGGATTGTTTATATAATAATTCTTATTATTTATTGTTTAATAAATATAATAATTTATTAGTAAATACTAATATCACTCCAGGCGATTGAATCCAGGGGTGCCTTATCACTAAGCCACATCCCTAGCCCTTGCATTTTTTTTCTTTCATTTTCAATTTTGAGACACAGTCTAAGTGGCTGAGGCTGGCCTCCACCTTGCGATCCTCCTGCCTCAGCCTCCCCAGTGGCTGGGATTACAGGTGAGGGCCACCGTGTTGAGTCAAGCACTGGATTGTTTTAAAAAAGAGAATCAATCCTGCTGCGGGGCAGCTGCCCTGAGGCAGAGACAACAGGGCGGTGCAACTGTGGCCAAGTGTCCCTTAATGCCAGCTGACCTCATGAGGGACCTTGCACCGTCCAGAGCCACCAAAGGGCTCTGGTCACAGGGTGTGTGCGTCTGTAGAGCCCGCTCTGTACTCACTGTCCCGTTGGTGCCACCGGGCTGCATGCAGGAACCTCTGGCAGTAATGCATCAGGAATTCATGGTCCGAGTGCCGGGCAGTGCCCAGGAGCAGGGGCAGCATGTCCCGGCCGTCAATCACTCTGCAGGAAGCACAGGACATTCAGCCTCAGCTTTGCGGGTAGAGGACCGGAAGCTGAGTCTGCTGACTGCATATGGGCTGGGAGGACGCCAGTCTCCAAGCCTCTGCAGAGGTCGCCCTTGGATACAATGTAACCAGCCTCCAAGCCTCTGCGGAGGTCGCCCTTGGATACAATGTAACCAGCTTGCTGGGTTGGATGCCGCCACCGCCCACTCTGCCTTGAATGGAAGAAAACACCAGAGGGTCCAGGAAAGGCTTCCTGTTCTGCAGCCTCTGACCAAGACCCAGCAACTGGCCTCTTGGGGTGGGTCATTCCGACCGGCATTTCCTGATCTGTGGCCCCTTCTCCTCTCTCTGCAAACTCGGCTCCCTGGACCACCCGGCCCTGCGCTGCGTGGGTGGGAGTCTGCTTTGGGTTCCAAGGTCATTTTCTGCAGGATCCTTAGAGCAAAGGCTGGATGGACCTCTTTTGATTGGCGGACACAGCTTTGCACGGTGTACCTGCCAATCAGGGTCGTCCCCTGGTGTCCAGGGGGGGACTGAGCCCAGGACCCTCCTGGCCCAGAGTCCTGCCATCTGAGGACACCTGAGACCCTCGTTTAAATGGTGTAGTGTTCGCTAGGAAACCGTGCCCACCCTCCTGTGTACTGTAAACCAAACACAGACGGCTTCTCATGCTTCATCCGATGCCAACGCTCTCTAAAGAGTCATTTGGGACAGATGTAATTTTATTTATTTTTCATCTTCAAAAAAAAAAATTTGGGGGGGCTGGGGTTGTGGCTCAGTGGTGGAGCGCTCGCCTTGCATGTGTGAAGCACTGGGTTCGATCCTCAGCACCACATATAAATAAATAAATAAAAATATTGTTTCCATCTGCAACTAAAAAAAATATTTAAAAAAATTTGGGGTGAAGGATAGAACCCAGGAGTGCTTAACCCCTGAGCCTCATCCTCAGGCCTTTTTATTCTATTATTTTGAGACAAGGTCTTGCTAAGTTGCTTAGGGTCTCGCTAAGATGCTAGCTAAGAGGCTGGCCTCTGATTTGTGATCCTCCTGCCTCAGCCTCCTGAGCCACGGGGATTATAAGCATGTGCCACTGTTCCTGGCACGATGGTATTTTTTTTTAAAAAATAAGGCTAATGGAGTAATTAAAAGAAAACATCATGAAGCCTTTAACGTTGTCGTCTGTGTACAGTTTTCTAATAAATATTAGGAGCACATTTTAGAATATCTGAACGGGTCGTCGGATTGGATGGCCTGTGTTCATAGATCTCACGATTGGGTCTGAAATTTGAGCTCTATGAACACACAGGCTGGAGATCTCTAGTGTATCCACTAGACTCTACTGCAGTGTTTAATGACACGGGGACATAGGGTTCAATTGCAGGCACGTGTGCATAGATTCACGCATATATTCACACGGCTCATGCAACTGGATGTGTAAGTGCAGAGATGCAAACATGCACGCACGTTATGTATTTGAGTATATAAATCAGGCTCCGTGCGGCCCTGCACGTCACAGACAGGCGACTGAGTTGCACGAGATAGGCACGTGCGTTCCCATGCGGCTGGGCATCTATGTCCACGTCTCCAGCCGCGCACGTGCACGTGTCGCGCAATTTGAGACCCGCAGATACGTCTCCGTGCGCATCTATTTCCCGTACCACGGTGGCACTGCTTCCTTTGGTCCCTTCAGTACCTGTCCTGGGGCACCTGGCCGCCCCCCAGCTGCGCCACGGTGGGGAACACGTCCATGAGGCTCGTGGGCTCCTGGATCACGCGGCCGGCCGGCAGCACCCCGGGCCACCGGAAGATGCCCGGCACGCGGATGCCGCCTTCCCAGCCGCCCATGCCTTTGCCGCCTGCAAAAGGAAGAGGAAACCAGCGACGTTTACCCAGGGGACTCCGAGTGGTCGCAGGAGGGAGCCTCCTCCGTCTGCCCTGGTGGGTTCCAATTTGCAGCCTGGGGAGGGCGGGAAGATAGAGGGAAAGGTCCGGAAAGGGCCACGTCACTGGACCTCCGTAGGACGGAGAAGGAACATCTGCAGAGATGGACACGGACTCTGAGCACAGGCCCTGCAGGGGGAGAAGATGCAGGAGGGCCGCAGGCTGCGTGTCCTGCCCCCACGGCCTCCCGGGTACGCTTTTGACAGATCCACAAAACACTCGTCTAAACTACTCTTTTTCTTAAATAATATCTTGAGGCTCCTAAGAGAAAAATAAATGCTCAATAACGGAGATAACGGCCACGACCTGTGCAGCTTTAGCTAGAACCCAACGGGGCTGCCAGGTGCCCACCACCTTGAATGCATCCCTCGACCCTAACATCTGAAGTCTGCACCCTGGGTGGACGAATGGGTGGACAGAGGGTGGACCATCCACACGAGGGCAGATGCTTTCTATAAAAAGGAACCAAGCCCTGGCATGTCCTGCAAGGCATCAACTTTGGAAACATTGTTCTTCGTCAGGCAAGCCCACCACCCAGGGCCACACCGAGTGTCAGCGGCTATTGGTGGAAGAGATGGAGGGAGAGGACATGAGCCGGTGGTTGGCGGAGGTGGGGCACCCGAGGATCAAGGAGGGACCACCAAGAACACAGGGCTTTTTCTAGAATAATGAAGGTATTTTTCAATTCAACAGTGACGGTGGCCACAGAGCTCTGTCCGTATCCTAAACTCCACTTCTGCAAAAGGTTAAAAAACTGAAAAAAAATCAGAGGGCGGCCAATCGTACTGGGCTGGAAAATAATAAAAGGGCCTGAGCAGCGGGATTTGCAAATTTTGGGGGGCTTAGGTGGGGCCATTCCAGGGCCAGCGTGAGGAAGGGCTGGGGAGAGATCACTGGCGGGAGGAGAAGGAGACTGTTTCTGAGCCGTACCCTTATAGTCCCCATTCCAGCCGCCATATTGGTTGCTTCCCAGTCGGGACTCCAAGGATCCCCCGTTGTCGGACGTGAAATAGACGAGGGTCCGGTCGGCCAGAGCTTCCTGGTCCAAACGGTCAAGGATCTGTCCTGCAGAGAGCAGACCCGAAACCAAGCTGCTCAGCAGGCACGTCCCCATTTTTTGGAAGAATGCACCAGGAAGGGTCTGTGGTGTGCGCGTCCAAGGGTACGACGTGAGTCCGGCAGCCCCAGCATTCCTGGTCGGACACGACCCATCTCTGGGGCATCATCCTGTGTCCCACATGGGACCAGGACATGGGCATCTCTCCCCAGGTCTTCTCCCGGGAAAAGACACTCACCCACCATCCAGTCCATCTCCTCCACGTTGTCTCCATATAACCCGTGACGACTCCGCCCAAGGAAGGCTTTGGTGGTGACCAGAGGCACATGGACGTGTAAAAACGAGACCAAGAGGAGGAAAGGCCCGTGTTTATTCCTAAAAAGGAAAGCAAGGCGAGGAGCGTTTTAGTCAAGCATCTTTGCTCTTGTCCCCACCAAGAGCAAACACCCACAGCCGCGATTGTGTTTAAGGATCTTTAAGGCTCAGGTGCGGTGGCGCACGCCTGTCATCCCAGATGCTTGGGAGGCTGAGGCAGGAGGATGGCATGTTGGAGGCCAGCCTCAGCAACTTAGTGAGACCTTGAGCAACTGAGCGAGACCCTGTCTCAAAATAAAAAAATAAAAAGGGCTGGGGATGTAGCTCCTTGGTTGAGCACCTTTGGGTTGCTCTGAACTAAAATAATAAAATAATAATAATTTAACTAAATTATTATTAATAATAATATTTAACTAAATTATCATTAATTATAATAAATTATTATAATAGTCTAATAATTAATTATAATTATAATTAATAATCATCATAATAATTATGATTATATTAATTATAATGCTCAACTAAATTATTAATAATAATAAATAATAATTCAACTAAATTTTAATAATAAATTATTAATTATAATATTTTAATAATTATAATTAATAATTATAATGTATAATTATACTAATATATTATTAATTATAATATTTAACTAAATTAATAATAATAATAATTTAACTAAATTATTATTAGCCCCTGAACTAAAATAATAATAATAATAATAATACTTTAAACCTTTATGTAGTGATGATTTTTCCTTCTAAAATACACGTAAGAATCCACATCACGCTTTTCCGTCCGAATGCTGTGACTTCCAAACTCTATGTACTTCACAGCCCAGGAGTAAACTGTCATCTGTCTGCACACGCATTTGGTTAAGTTATTCAGAATTTGCGTCACTTGTAACCTTGGGTTATTGAATAAGGGATATTCCACATGAAATTTCCTTTATAAATGCCATCAGATAGTGAGCTCTTTATCTTTTGTGTGGTTGCATTAAAATTATACAAAATAGTGAGTTTGTTGTTAACATCTTTGTACATGCACAGAAGCTAACAGTATAATTTGGTCAACATCAAATCAACCATATAATGCATTTTTAGGATATAAAATCATCATGAAAAAACACACTTTAAAAATGAGGCATGACCCATTCATGATTATAGAACCCAATTCACAAAAGCCAAACTATTGAATCAGCTGAAGTGCCCATCCATGGATGAATGGATAGAGAAAATGTGGTGTATATACGCAGTGGAGTATTACATAGTCATGAAGAAGAATGAGTTTATGGCATTTGCTGGTAAACGGATGGAACTGGAGAACATCCTGCTAAGTGAAATAAGCCAGACTCAGAAAGTCAAGGATCCAATGTTTTCTCTGGTCTGCAGAAGCTAGATTAAAAATAAAGGAGAAGAAAAAGGAAAGGGGATGGAATTTGATCAAATTAGAAGAGAGATCAGTGGAGCCAAGGAAGGGGACTGAGGGGGAGGGAAGAGGCTGGGGTTAGGACAGTCAGTGGGATGAATCCGACCTCACTTTCCGGTGTACGTCTATGAACATAGCACCGTGGGTCTCACCATCGTGTACATCCACAAGATGCTAATTTAAAAAAAAAAATCACGAGAGGTAAATAGGAGAAAATGCAGGGAACCGGAGAAGGACCTGGAACTGAACTGCCACACGTCAGAGCGCATGCTTTTTAAAATGATGTCAGAATGCGTCCTAATGTCATGTGTAACTAAAAACAACTAATAACGTGAGAAGGAGGCCCGCTGGGTTATGAGTTCTGATTGGATTTTGCTCTCCTGGGTCACGCCACCTTCCCTATCGCCCCTGGAAGGCTCTCGTGGTCTCTGGTGCGTGGTTTCAGTCAACAAGCAAAGGAAACGTCTTACCCACAAGGGAGAGCGTCATTGTCACTGTTTGCACGTTAACTACAAGCACAGGCGATGCCACCAAGGGCTCTCAGCCCTGAGTCAGCAAATCCCAACTGGATGGCCGCCATGTTTTCATGGACTCAGTGGGAGCTGGGCAGCTCAGCTGCCCATGGCCCGTGTGCCTTCTTGAGTCTGGGTGAGCTCGGGATCCAGGCACAGATGACATAAAATGAAGATGGACATTGGAGGGTCCCGGTCAGGCCAGGAGCTGGTAGGAAGCTGGCCCCCCCTGAGCTCACCTGTGGAGAAAGGAGGAGACCTCCTGGAGAAAGAGGGGCGTGGCCCTCTCCAAGTCCATGGGCTGCTGGGTGACCGTGTGGTTCCTCATCAGGAAGCAGTCGGCGTGCACAATCAGGTGGCCCAGGAAGTGTGAGGTTGTGAGGACCGCGGCAGCAGCCAGGGCGGACCCCACGACCGGCGCCCAGGAGCTGGTCAGCTGGGTGAGCCTGGCCACCGTGAGCGTGAGCGTGGCCACAGCCAGGACCTGGAACCAGAGGTCGAGGGTGCGCTCCAGGCCCTCGCGCTTCTCCGAGAGCTCCGAGTGGGCACAGTCGGCCATCATGCTCAAGGGCATCCCGAGGAAGCTGTCGAACCCGTGGGTGTGCGGGTGGTGGCAGTGATCGCTGGAAGAGTCACAGTTGAGTCCCAGGTGCCACTTCCCTGGGGGGGGGGGGAGGCAAACGGTGGTTATGGCGTATATTACGGTTTGGGTCTGCGATGTCCCCCGCGAGGTTCCTGCGTGGAAGCCGTCGTCCCCAGGGCGGTAAGGTCCAGAGGTGACATTTGGGGAAGCGATTGGGTCAGGACAGCTGTGACCTCATGAATGGATCCATCCGCTCATGGGCTAATAACTGAATAGACCAGGGGGGTGGGGACACTCTAGGACATGGGCCCGATTGGAGGAAGTTGGCCACAGGACATGACCTGGCCCTGTCCAGTCTTTCCCTGCTGCACTCCAGGCTCTCCTGGGAGCCAGGGTGGCGTCGGGGTGCAGAGCGCTGTGATGCCATTTACCGCACGACGTGACCCTCCCCTCGAGCGGGACGAGGGCCCCAGGCGGAGGCATCTCCCGCTATATCAATGCCTCACGAGCGGCGTAACCAATGGCCATAAATCTTGCTTAAAACAACCAGGAGATGGTCCCCGCTCAGCGCTGGAGACCGGCACTTTATAGGTCAGGCGCCACCCGGGTGGCCATCGCTCTGAAGGCCCCGGGGTCAGCTCCCCTCGGCTCGTGCCGCGTCTGGGACTCTGCGTCTGCTCGACCAGGCTGCCTTCTCGGTGCTTCTGTCTCCATCTCTCTGCTCAGCGGGACCCTTGCCCTGGCGCACGGGGCCGACCCGGACAGGGCACGTGGAGACCCTTCCTGCATCAGCACAGACTCCGTTTCCACGGAGGGTCCCCCAGGCAGCCCTGTCAATCAATGTTCCTGCTGTCAATCAATCACGGATGGAAAATCTTAGGGGGAAACCGCATCTTTCCTGAACGCTTGCAAATAGCTTTTCTTGTTACTCGAGGAATGATAGAGCGTAGCCAGTGTTGGAGCAGCGGGGACAATGATTTGGGTGTTACACGTCGTACGGAGGGGATTTAAAGTCTGCAGAGGGCTGCGTCCAGGTTGTCTGCGAATGCCACA
>CM053417.1:120200462-120219420 GCA_028644305.1 Xerus rutilus | reverse complement strand
CTCCCCCTCCTCCCTCCTCTGGCTCCCGGGGAGCTCCAGCCCCTCCCGGGAAGCTCCTGCCGGCTGTCCCCGCGTCCCCGCCCGTTCTCCAGCACCCTGGGAACCCCCCAGGGCTACCGAGAGCGGGTTACCCAGCTCAGCAATCTCCAAAGGCTGGTTCCTCAAGTGGCTGCTTCAGCCCCGAGGGTATTAAGATAAAAGCGGAAACCGCCAATCAGGCCCAGGGTCGGGTGTGTTCCTATGGAAACGAGCCTCCCAGTAGGCGGCCGGGTGGAGAAAATGACCTCCCGGGAGCCCACGGTTGTCTCTTCTCAGCAGGGCCCGGGCAGGTCTCTGCAAAACCCTGCCGAGCTGCTCCATCCGGTCCTGAGCAGACCCGGTGGGATCTCAGTTGCTCTGAGCAAATCCCAGCGTGTCCAGCTTCAGCCCCCCGGGAATTTCTTGCCCTGCAGTGAGTGTCAGGGACGTGAAGTGCAGAACGGAAACTCCATGAAGCCAGTGCAAAGGAGGCCAGCCTCATCGCACACCACCGAACCAGAGGTCAAATGCTGCAGGGCCAGGCAGCAGGGGGGTCCAGGAAGTGCAGGCCAGGAAAAGGAAAGGGCCGGTTTGCCTTCTGTGAGTGTGTGTGTGTGTGTGTGTGTGTGTCTGCTTTCCTCCTTCCTCCCAGTCTTCTCATCAAAATGGGAAACAGGATCCAGGTGTGGTGGCACACGCCTGTCATCCCAGGAACTGGGGAGGCTGAGGCAGGAGGATGGCAAATTGGAGGCCAGCCTCGGCAACTTAGCAAGATCCTAAGCAACCTAGCAAGACTGTGTCTCTAAAATAAAAAATAAAAAGGGCTGAGGACGTGGGTCAGTGGTTAAGCACCCCTGGGTTCAATCCCTGGCACCTAATAATAATAATAATAATAATAATAAGCAATTTTTCAGGAAACCAGGAAGTTGGCCTCTGCAGAGCGCAAACTCTGTGAGCATAAGGGGCTTTCCTTGCAGGCTGTTCTGGGACCCAGGCCAGAAGGGCAATGCAGGGCCCCTGGAGGGAAGGCTACACAGCCTCATCTGATGGACAAGCACCTGATGCCCAGACCGTAAAGAGATGGACAGGAATAGTCAGAGGGGGGTGCGTGGATCCGAGGGGCATGGGGTCGAAGCCACAGCAGGGACGTGAGGTCCTAAACCTCCAGCTCTGAGCGGCGCACCGGGCTCTCTGGGAGGGGATCCAAGCAGCTCCTGAGCCATGAGTCCAGTCAGGAGGAGGACCTGGGCGGGGCTCCCCAGGAACGTCCTGAGACCCCGATAAAACTCAGGGGGGCAAGGGTCAGTCCTCCAGCCATAAAATCTGCAAGAACAGGTTCGAGTTAGAACCAGGCAGCGTGGGCCAAGGTGACCCAGAGTGGCCACGGCAGTGGGGACTGGAGAGTCTGATGTCGCCCTGCTGTCCGTCAAAAGTCAACAGGTGGACCAGGGCAGGACTTTCTGGAAACTTCTCTGGGACCCCAATAAAACTGGAGGGCAGGAGGGGCAGGCTGTCCCTCTCCTCTCTCTTGAGATGACCTCCTCTGTCCCTTGAGAGTGGCCTCTTCCCTTTTCCATCCCTTCAATCAACGCCTGCCTGTCACTCTGATTGACACGTCTGAACTCTCACTAACTTGACCGCAAGAATCCATCTGTTCTGCGGCGTCTCCGGGAAGGGCCCAGCGCAGTCACAGGCGTCCAAGTGGCTTGGGAGGATGGTGTCTTTCTGACTCAGCCAGGAGCTTATCTCTGCATCTTAACCCAGTTCCATCGGCTCCCTGGTGACTGGCAAGTCGGGGTTCCTGCACCCCAGCTGCCTGTCCATCAAGATGCGCAGGGTCAGCTGGGAGGATCCGTCTCTGTTTCTTGCAGCTGGAGCCCAGCGGGTCCGCCAGCGTCGGCTCTTCCTGCAGAGCGGGGTTCCCAGGGCACGTGTGTCCAGACATGCACCCCGTGCACGGATGCACGATCAGGCCAGCGTGTGCAAGCACACACACACCCCAGGTGGGGCCACGCTGGCCCGAGCGTGCACACTCCATCGCCACACACCTGCACGGACACGTGCCCCCGACACCCAGAACGCAGACATGCATGTGCCCACCTGTGCCCAGCTGGACGCCACGGATTCACCAGCTCCGTGGTTCCCTGGGATTTTCTCCTTCCACCCACAGGCGGACTTGGGACCTTGTACGTCCCAGCCCAGTGGCAAGGTGTACCTTAGCGCCTGGTTGGATGATGTCACCCAGCTCTGCTGGCCCAGGTGCGACAGCTCCTGCGCCCTAAGGGACCTCAGAAGGACAGCTCCTGCTTTCCCTGGCCGGGCTGGCAACTGGATTTCTTCTTCTCCTATTATTGACTGATAAGGGTTCTTTATATATTCAGCAGAGCAGATATAAGCAAGTCACACAGATACATTTGACCGTTTCTTATTTTTCTATGATTGAGTGATAAGAATTCAGGAGACTACGTATAAGTCAGTTACACATGGGATTGATAACCATTTCTTATTCTCTTATTATTGAGTGATAAGAGCTCTTTATATATGCAGGAGACCAGATATGTGGAAATCATGCATAACCATTTCTTTTTCTCCTATTGTTGAATGATTAGAGCTTTTTTTTATATTCAGGACACCAGATGTATGCCAGTTGTGCATAGGTATTGCCAGCCATCTCTTGTTCTCCTATTATTAAGTGATAAAAGCTCTTTACATATTCAGGAGACCACATATATGCAAGTTGCACAAAGGTATTGACAACCATTCCTTCACTCTCTCTGTTTTCATTTTCTTACCCGCAGAATTTTTTAATCCTTGATGAAGTCCAACATGTCCCTTTGTTTGTGATTCTGGTGTCCTTTTAACATAAGCAACATGCCTTCCCTGCCTCCCAATCTCAAAGTCCTATTTTTTTTTTAATTGTGCCAATTTATTTTGTGTTTGGAAGTTAACATCATGTGAGGAAGAACGTGGAGAAACAGGGAAACTAACACAGTGTCGGTGGGAATATAAACAACCACGGACCCTCGTTTGTCAAAAAAACTAGAAATGGAACTATGATGTCATCCATCGTTACCACTCCTGAGTACCTACCTGAAAGAATCGGTCAGCGTACAAAAGAAAGACACGTGTGCCCATGTCCACTGTGACGCTGCTCACAAGAGCCGAGCTACGGAACCAGCCGAGGTTTCTGTCAACAGATGAATGGGTCAAGGAAACGTGGTGTATATATATTTATACACAGAGGAATATTACTCAGCCATGAAGAAGAACGAAATCACGCCATTTGCACGAAAATGGATGGCACTGGAGATCACGATGTTAAGCAAAATAAGCCAGACAGAAAAATGTTGTATATTTTTCCTCAAACTTGGAGGTTAAGTGTTTTTTATTTTTCTTTCTCAAATCCGTTAATATTTATAGTGAAAACCTAAAGTGGGGGAGGGGAGCTGAACATTGATGGAGAATTTTCTAAACAGTCGATTAAGCAGAGGGGAGAGGGGAAGGGGGAGATGTTGTTGGACGAGTGCAGGATTTCTGTTGGACACGTGAAAAAAAAATTTGGATACAAATCCTTGGAGGTTGTGCGACGTGGGCGACTGTACGGGAAGTCCATTGGATTGCACAAAGATAATTGACAGACTACTGGCTTGCCATGCACCGTGCACCACCATAAAGAAAAAGTTTAGACAGTCAAGAAGAGATGGAAGGATGCCAAGGTGTCACGAAATAAATGTCACGTGGGGTCTCTGCGTAGACCCTGGACCTGTGTGCACTGCAGGGTGGAAATGCCCCGTGTCCTGGTTTTAGCCTCTCTTCCTCAGGCTGCCTTCCTTCCTTTCACCCTATTTTGTGTTTTATGTAGAGACAGGGTCTCACTGAGTTGCTTAGCGCCTGGCCGTTGCTGAGGCTGGCCTTGAACTCGCGATCCTCCTGCCTCAGCCTTCCCAGCATCTGGGAAGAGAGACGTGTACCACCGCACCTGGCTGCAACCAGCTCCTAAACTCAACGAGAACCCTCACGTCTGCACATTTCTGCACCGGAATTCATTACTGTAAGAAAAAAGAAAACTAGCTGAATTCCTCTAAGCTCCCCAGCGTGGGTTAAAATTTCTTCAGAGTCCCCGGGATCCCAGTGAGTCAGGAGGCTGAGGCAGGAGGATGGCAAGTTGGAGGCCAGCCTCAGCAACTTAGCAAGACCCTGTGCCTAAATAAAAATAAATAAATAGTTATTTATTTATGCGGCTCGGTGGTTCAGCGCCACTGGTTTCAATCCCTGGAACCAAAATTTTAAAAAAAGAGTCGTTTTTATTTTAATCTTGGAGACACTCGATTCCATGCTCCTGATAATTGGAAGTCTGGTTGAAAGGTGGACGGGAAGGAGTCCCTTCCTAAATGACAGGTGTCGTCGGAGGCTATGTTCAAACATGAAATTATGATTGATGGACGCGGGCAGGGCCCAGCCTGGGAACCTAGTAAATATTTAATTACAGTAATGAGTCCAGCAACCCAGCCCTGTGGTCGGAGCTCGGCCCTCGGAGGCCAGTGTCCACCAATGTGGGAGCCGGGGAGGCCGCTCGCGGAAGGTAAGTGTGAAAGCGCATCTTCCTGCCGTCGGAGCTGGAGGTGGACAGCAGACAGGGTTGTGTTGCTCCTTGAGCATCTTCTAGAATTTTCCACGCCCGGATCCTTGCAGTGGAGGCTCCTGTGGGATGATTTCCCTGCTGAGATCCACGGACGTGGTTGGCCGTGTCCATAAGCCGTGCCTGGGGTGGCTGGACCCATGGCATCCTGGCTGTAGGACACTTGCTTTTCCAATTCCCCTGTCGCTGGGCACCTTGGGGGAGGCGGGTTCTGAGCAGCTTATTGCTGTGCAACGGACGCCACCTTGCAGGATGTCTCTGGTCTGCAGAAATGGATTCTGCACACGGTTTTATTTTATAGTTAAGACGGGGACCCTCTTTATCCACGGGAGGTATTTGGCAAGACCCCCCAAAGGATGCCTGAGGCAAGGCGGGGTACCCAAGCCTAAATATGCCACCTTTTTCCACGGGCAAGTTTATCAATTTGACACCGTAAGTCGATCACCAGAGAAAGAATTCGCTAACATGCTGTGACCTAAGTTGTGTAGATATGTGGCACTGATCTCTGCAGAGTCCGGGCATAGGAATATTGGCGGTTGGCAGGCAGCTCGGACTTGGCAAAGGAAATATTGGAAAAACAGAGGAAAGGCAACTGTAATATTTTCAGATATTGGGATAGTTGGCTGCTAAAGTTCTCCCACACTGGGATTATTATTATTATTATTATTATTATATTGTTTATTTTTTTTTAATTTGTGGAATAATTCGTTCTCACTTAAAAAAATATGAGGCATGAGTGAGGACGGTCTTATATAACCACTGCAAAAGCTGATGGTGAGAAAACGACTTTTCTCTTTTCAATAAGACATTTATTAAACATGAAGACGCAGAGGTGTTTTCTATTGCACAGTAATAACATTCTGATAATTTTTACGGGGCGCCGTGAAGTTTGGGAAATGGCGTGAATCTCTTTGGAAAGCTTTGGAAATCTCTGACTTGCTTGGGCAGCAGAGGAAGGAGATGAGGAGGCACAATCCTAAGTTTCTTTCCGTAGTGAGTTGGTAAAATTTTTTTAAAAAATGCGAACTTTGAATTATTAAAACACATTTTTTTTTTTTGTACTGGGGATTGAACCCTGGGGGGCTTAACCACTGAGCCACATCCCCAGCCCTTTTTAATTTTTTTGAGACAGAGTCTCGTTAAGTTGCTTAGGGCTTTGCTAAGTTGTTGAGGCTGGCCTCCGACTTGCGATCCTCCTGCCTCAGCCTCCTGAGATGTTATTAGGATCACAGGCACGCACCAGTGCATCCAGCTTGAAACACTTGAATGTTTTAAAAAGCTGAAGTCCCCCTTCATCTATAGTTGCACTTTCTGTGGTTTAAATGGTGCCTTTACACATGAAGAATGGGAGTATTATTACACAATAAGAGATTTTGAGAGAAAGAAAGATGGCGAGGTGGAGGAGCCAGGGACAGGATATAGTCCCAGGACATTCATATGAGTTTCATTTCAGTCTGTTGTATCTGCCCTGTGTTTACTATTAGTTTTATTTTTAACCTCTGGCTGTGTCTACTTTATCAATTAAACCTTATCAGAGCTTTGTGCGTAGACACAGCATCGTGTATGTGGGGTTTGGAACAATGGATGGTTTCGGGCATCCACCGGGCGTCGGGTGAAGGGGGCGGTCACTGCGCCATCACGGAATTTATATAGGAAATGCACAGCAGAGAGTCAGGCTGTGGAATCGTTAGTGAGGTACAGCGTCCGGCGTCACCCAAGACGGGAATCTACCTTCCTTCGCTGTTAATCGATTTCAGAGGATTCTCAACGTAGAGAGCAGGTGGACCTGACCCCAGGGGGACGTTTGGCTATGACGGGGGACTTATGAGAATCGGGAGGGCAGAGCCCAGAGAGGCTGCTCCACACCCTGCAGTGCACAGCACAGCCCAGCACAGAGAACCCCCAGCCCAGAGGCCCCGTGCCCGCAGAGGCTGGCGTGCTGCCCGGGCTCGGGCTGGCCTGGTGCCTGAGGTGCTGCCGAGCCCCTCTTCCCACCCACACCGGGAGCCTTCTCTCCCTCTCTACTGCTCCTGAGGGAATCCCTGCTTCGCCGAGTCCACAGACGCCTCTCCCGGGGGCCTGTCTGTTCCCCCCCCTGGATGCTCAGAGCAATAACCAGAGGAGACTGGAACGGACACTGTGATCCGCAGTTTCCCCCTTTTTAGGTAAAAGCTGCAGAATCCTGCGGAACCCGGCCTGGGCTGTCATCGTTATGTCCTGGACTTGGTCATCGAAAAGTGACTCTCTGGACAAACTACTTCTGGTGGCCAGGGGCTTGCTGGGACTCCCCTGTGTTATGAATACTTATTTTTTGGAAGACGATGGCACCTTTCTGCTCAGGTTCCCTGTGAGGAGCCCAGGTCTCCACAGGGGCGGCTTCGTGGCGAGAGCATCAGCTAATGAGCAGGTGCCCCATTCGAGCTCACGCGGCGTGGCCTCTGAGTTTAGGAGGTGGCCTCAGGCACCGCGGGGCGTCCAAAGCCCCTGTGCCAAAGTCTGGGGCCGGGAAGCGATCGCTGGCCCTCCTCGCGGGACGCAGCCGACCATATGCAGGTCATATCCCGGGGGCGTTGCTTTTCTCAAGATGAAAGACCTCGTAAAATTAATTGTCATTTAGGACGACCTGGCATTGGGGACAGTGCCTTAGACCATGACAGGAAGCTGCCTGGCAGATGGAGATGTGCGTCTCACCCATTTCTCAGGAGACAGGTTAAAGTGCAATCCCTGTCTTTGGGAAGGAGGTGGCACTTTTTCCAAAACAGACTTGCAAACCCCCGGCACTGAATTAATATGCAATGGGCTCCTTCCTTCTGAAGTGAAGTTATATGTATATTATTGGTGCTGAGGGTGAAGGCTCCCCCTCTGAGCTGCACTTTGACTCCTTAAGTGACATTTTAAAGGACTGTAGGTAAACGGGGATCTCCCCCACCCCCCCAACCTCCGTTTGCACCATGCAAATTTTGTCCTTTCCTTGCAAATTTTGCAGCCTGGTTTTGCAAACGTTCATACAATAAATCAGCCTGCATGCATTGATAGGAGCCCTCGCTTTAAAATTTTAAAGTTCATGGATGGAACTTGGAAGGGTCTCCCTCTTGGAATGTAGGGAGCACCTGCCTGCTGGGAACCCCAAGGGAGGAATCAGCTACATCGTCTTCAGAGAGCAGATGTTGGAATCGGCTCTGTTTCAAAACAGCCCCACCTGGGACCTCTCCTCTCTCACCACCTGCTTTCTTTCCCGCAGAACCAAGAGTGACCGTCACTTGTGCATAGTGGCCGCTTCTCCAACTTACCTGCACGCACACTTGGAGCAGAGTGTGGAAGTTGAAATGTGTGCGCGGTTGCTCTTTGGATGGGAATGCACGCTCTCCTATCGTCCTGAAATTTCCTTCTGAGTGCTGGCTGAGCTTCTGCCTGTTTGGGGTACTTATGGGTCATTGGTATCTTTGGGGTCTCCTTTCTAATTTATGCAGAGAAAACGGTGCATTAGTTTTTATCTTTATTTTTTTTTTCCGACCACGTGACATTGGCTGATGGTCACTTTTAGCATAGAAAAGGGTTTCCGATTGCTGATATTCATCTCCTACAAGCGCTGCAATAAATTACCCTAAATGGCATCTGGAAGCAAGAGATGTTTATTCCTTCCTGATCCTGGAGGCTGGAGGTCCGAGGAGGCCCAGGCGTGGGCAGGGCGGGCTCCTCCCGAGGCCTCTCCAGAGTTGACGGCAGGCTGGTGAATGTGGGTTCCTCTGGGTCTTCCTTCTTTTGGAGGTCACAGCTGTGCCTTGGTGTCCATGGCTGGCTTTGTTCCTCTTCGGAACTGATTATCTGCACCGTTCATTCTAAGTCCCAGGTGCCCTGCTCACCGAGGTCCGCCATTTTGGAATGGAACCCTGGCTTTGGTCCCATGGAGCTCCACCTTTTTCTCTCTTCCCTATTACACTGGGCGCTTGTGGTTTTGGTTGACTTAATGGTCTCTTCTAAACGCCCCTGTTTTATGGATCTTCTCCCCAGTTACAGTCCCATGTGGTCCTTCCAGGACGGAGAGTGTCCATTCTCCTCTGCTTTACTGAGCCGTCCACCAATGGCAACTTTACCCATTTCCACACCATTGAGTGAAAATTCGAGTACGAAAGTGTCGAAATCGGGAATGGACAGGGACGGTACTTAGAGGCAATTGGGGCACCCTTATCTATCTTTTGCTCCCCACTTCCTGTTATTCGGCACCCACATATCTCAGAGAGCATTCGGCCTTTGGTTTTTTTGGAATTAGCTTATTTCACTTAGCATGGTAGTCTCCAGTGCCATCCCTTTACCTGCAAGTTTCCTAACTTCACTCTTCTTCATGGCTCAGTAATATTCCACTGTGTATATATACCACAGTTTCTTTATCCATTCATCTGTTGAAGGACACCTAGGTTGGTTCCATAGCTTGGCTATTATTATAAATTGAGCTGCTATAAACATTGACGTGGCTGTGTCAAAAGGCGTTCTGTTGTTATGTCTAAGTACAAAGAACAAACAAAAATAAAATCAAAAAGCAAAATAGCTTCGGTTCCTTGCCAGTCACGACGAGCTTTGTACTGGTGGCTAGGAGCATCCCCAGTGGTCCTTACTGATCGTGTGTTGAGAAATACGTGAACGTATTTCAGTATTTTATTTTTAATATTTTTTTAGTTGTTGATGGATTTTTATTTTGTTCATTTATGATTTACATGTGGTGCTGAGGATCGAACCCAGTGCCTCACGCATGCGAGGCAAGTGCTCTACCGCTGAGCTACAGCCCCAGCCCCATGTTTCAGTATTTTAAAAAGTGAAATCTTCTTTTCTGATTCCTGGCATTTTAGATAAAGGATGCTCATGTTGCGTTAGGAAATATAAAAAGAGCGTCCTGTGTGTTCAGGAGTGTTTCTGTGTCTGTGCCCTAAATTCCGGGGAAACTCTAGGTTTACCTGCAGTGGACTTACTGGGATGCTCTCTAATATATTGCTCAGTGAAACAGAGGGATGGGAAAATAAGTTTTTTGTTTTGTTTTTATGTATTTTTTTAACAGAGATTGAACCCAGGGGCACTTAACCCCTGAGCCACAATCCCAGCCCTTTCTATGTTTTTATTTAGAGACAGGGTTTTGTTAAGTTGTTTAGGTCCTTGCTAAGTTGCTGAGGCTGGCCTCCAACTTGTGATCCTCCTTCCTCAGCCTCCCCCATATTACTGGGATCCCAGGCGTGTGCCCCGGCGCCGAGCCAGACAATGAGTTTTCGTTTTTCTTTTAAAGTGGTCACCGTGTGGTCAAGGCTAACAAAGAAATGTGGATCCGAAGTGCATGACCGAGGGAATAAACCACCACTCAAAAGGAACATGGTGGACTTCACCAAATGCCCCAGAATATCCAGCTGGTAGGATTGAAGCTGGAGGGCTGGACAGGGTCTCCCTCCTCAAGACGAGGTCCTCGCTTTGAAGCTGACCTGTACAATGGCAGCCTTATTCATGAGACTGTCACGTCTTAAATCTCCAGCATTCCCAACTTGATTGCTTCGGAAAATTGGGAATCGATTCTTTGCCTTTGGAAGGAAACCGAGTGAGAGGACGGACGTGCCTGCCGTGGGGGTCATCTCGATGTCGGGAGACCCTGAGCGCAATGTCACTTGGTTTTCTCTGGGCTGATGTCACGTGTTGGCAATTAGGGATGAGGGATGGAGTGCCGTCACCCACCACCCTGCGACGGGCACGATGGACCGTGGGCTCCCGGGCATGAGGAAGGAGTCGCTTTTTGGACCCTATCAATGTCGTCTTCTCTTCCTTAGGTCACAGAATCGGGAGCCATGGGACGGGCGTTCTGCGGCTGGTGAGTTGGCCACCTCAGGCTTGTGTCCTTTGCTGGGCGTGCAGGGAGGCTCCCTCCTCCAGGACTCCTCCATCCCGCTCTTGGTCCGAGAGCTGTGTGCTCAGAGTCCCCTGGGACCAGGGCTTGGGCTGTCCCTCGAGCTGGGCTTCCCAGAACGTGCCCGGCACGGAGAGTCACGCAGGCTCGTGGCTGACGTGTCCGTGTGGACTGCTGTGCTCTTTCCTGCTCTGTGTATGGTCAGGCTGTCTGTCATTGTCATCTATCATGGATCTAGGTACCTGCTGCGGTCATCTCTCTCTCCTCCATTGTCTAGCAACCAATCTGCGCCTGTCACCTAGGTATCTGTCCACGCATCTGTGTCCATCTCTATTGCTATCACCCACCTATCTACCTATGTCATCTATCTATGCATCTGTTGATGCCTCTATCATCCACCTGTGTGTCTATGTATCGGTCTCTATCATCCATCCATCCATCCATCCATCCATCCAACCATCCATCCGTCCATCCATCATTCTATCCATCCATCCAACCATCCATCTGTCCATCCATCATTCTATCTATCCATCCAACCATCCATCCGTCCATCCATCATTCTATCCATCCATCCAACCATCCATCCGTCCATCATTCCATCCAACCATCCATCTATCATTCCACCCATCCATCCATCCATCCATCCATCATTCTATCCATCCATCCATCATTCTATCCATCCATCCATCATTCTATCTATCCATCCATCCATCCATCCATCCATCCATCCATCCATCCATTCAACCAACCATCCATCCATCCATCCATCCAACCATCCATCCATACATCCATCCATCATTCTATCTATCTATCCATCATCTATCATGAATCGATCGCCTCTCCACTCCCCTATCACCTCTGTGCATCTCTGTGCCTACCTGTGTTTAGCAGGCAGCTCTCTCCTGTCTATATTTGCCCCACCCACCTATTACCTTTCCACCTGCCCCCTCTCTTGTCTACATATCCATCCATCCACCCATCCATGCATTTGGCCTGTCTATCCATCGCGTGTCCGTCCATCCACCTTTCTTAGGTCTGTCCATCCACCTCTCATCAGTACCTCCTCTCAGTCATCTGTATGTATCCATCACCCATCCATCCGTCCGCCATGCACCTGTCTGTCCATCCCGTCTCCACTACTCATGGACGTATTGACTGTTCCCATTTTCCTTTCCTGTGAGCTCATCCTCTGCATGTGTAATGTTTTGTGAGATTTCATTTTGGGGTGTCCTGCCAAACACCTCCTGGCCTCACGCTCCTCTGTGGGACATTCAGGATTTGACCTGGAGTTGCATTTTTAATGACAATTATTGCATCCAAGATCAGAAAACAAAAACAAGAACCCCAGGAGATGAACAGATCATGGGATTCTTTGCATATGTGGTTTTAAGAATTAGCAAAGCTAATTTCCCTTCCCTCCCTCTCCCTCTTCCTCTTCCTCTCTCTCTCTCTCTCTCTCTCTCTCTCTTTCATTCTTTCTTTTGCTAATTCCACCTGCTTGAGATTCCTGCCCCTTTGCAATGCTCCACACTTGGACCAAGCACTTGGACAACGCAGACTTTGCTTCTGCTGGCTTGACGACTGTCTTTCTCTACCATGGTTTTGGGCAGATACCCAGCTCTGTGCATGGGCTCTGGGGCAGGGTCACTGCCTTTCCCAGCCTTCGCGATTGGCTGGCCAGCCACTTGTACCTTTGGGCTCCCAGAAGGGGTCTTGGTCCCAGCTTTCTGAGGTGCAGAAGCTGCACGAATCTCATGTCGGTGTCTCCAGGAGAAGATGATGTGATCATAGCACCACAGCTGTGGTTGCTGTCTCGAGCGTATCGCTGAAGCTCGATGCTGAGGGTCAGCCTGGACGTGAGGACGTTTGCGGTTGTGTGTCACACAGCTGGGAAGCCAGGGGCAGGGCTGGATATGAGATGATGATAAATCCGGGGGCATTAGTCAGATCTTCCAGAGAAGCCGCTACGATAGATGCAGAGGGAGAGAAAAGCAGCATAAAGATCTGATTTTAATTGCTAAAATGTGATGCGATATTGACACAGAACACAGCCACTTAAAGAAATGCTGACTTTACAGTGAGTAACCGGGTTCATCCTGTACCGAGAATGGATAAATCATCCAAAACGCAGGCATTAATTTTTTTTCCCTTTTTTTCTCCAAAACAAAAAAATGTTTTCAGGAAGCGCTGGCTGTGGATGCCCCTCTGCTGTCTGCTTGGGGGCCTGGAAGGGACATTTGTGACGCGGAACTCCAGGCCCAACATCGTCCTGATGATGGCCGACGACCTCGGGTTGGGGGACCTGGGCTGCTACGGGAACAACACTGTGAGGTACAGACGCGTTGTGGGACATCCGCCTGCTGGGCCGGATCCCATGATGCACTCGAGGTCTCTGCCTTCACGGGGAAGCCGGAGTCCAAAGTCCACATGTGATAAGAATAGCAGAGGTAGCCCAGGGCGCTTGCAGAGCATGCAGGGGCCACTGGAAGCTGGTCTCCCGACTCTAGGGCTTGGATTCGTGTTTTCAGGATGACAGGCAAACGCACAGACCATTCGTGTCCCTGTTCAGCCTGTTCATCTGTAGGATCCTGTGGCCGTCGACACATTCACCATGTTGGGGAACCATCCTTTCTGTCTGGTTGGAGATATTTTCACTATCCCCTCCAAAGGGACCCTGTACCCATTCAATAGTCCCTCTCCTGTTCCTCCACCTGGCCCTGGTGACCACTGGTGGACTTTCAGTTCCTAGAACTTATCCTAGCCTTAAAATTTCATCTGCAAAGAATTTTATGATGGATTAATTTCCTGAGGGTGAGAGAAGAAAGTTCTATGGTCCAAGTGGACCAAAGAGCAGATGGTCATTGACTCCCTGTCCTGCAGCCTGGAGGTCCAGATCCAGGCGTGGGCAGGTCTGGCTCCTCCCGAGGCTGCTCTCCTGGGCTTGCAGATGCTGTTTTCTCCCTGGGTCCTCACAGGGTGGTCTCTCTGTGTCTGTCTGTGTCCTCATCTCCTCTTCTTACAGGGACCCCAGTCCTGTGGGGTCAAGGCCACCCTGGGGACCTTACTGCACCTCCATTACCTCTGTAAAGACCTGTCTCCATACACAAGCATGTCCCAAGGTCCTGGGGCCAGGGCTGAATAATGGGAATTCATGTGGCATGCAGAGGAGCCTACAATATGCACCATGTGTCCTTTTGCATCTGGCTTGTTTAACGGAAATGCCTGGAAGGACCTCAGTTCTGTCTGGGGTATCGTGAAACAAACATGCTGAAGTTCACGGGCGATCACGGCTAGATAGGCTTCTAGCTCACACTGGAATGAAGCAGCTTTTTATAACTTTAAAAAAAATTTTTTGGCCTGTAATCTCACAGATTTACACAAAATTTTGTATTGATTTTGGCGACCTTAAAAGTTAAACAGAATGGGAAATAAATTCCAAAATGTCACCATTTGATTATTAAAGAGACTGAATTTCCTACAAGGAACCCATTAAAATTTTGCTTCATCTAAGTTACACATTAATTTTAAGATAGTGATAACAACAAACGGACTTGCTTTTTCATTGAAATGTACATAAAGTCAGACTCATAATACTTTATCCTCAGGGACCTGTATTATTAGTCAGCAATAGTTTTGCCCAAAGAGTTAGTAGCTTATTAACTACTTAATAGTTAATTATTTTCAAGGATATATTCCAAGACTCCCAGTGAATCTCTCAAACTTTGGGTAGTACTAAACCCTAGATATACTATTTTTTCTATAATACCAAGAGGGTAGCATATACAGAGTGGATACTCTGAACAAAGAGATGACTCATGTCCCTGGCAGGATGGTTCAAGAATACATAATGCTCTCCAGAACAGTGTGCAATTTAAAAGTAACACACTGTTTATTTCTAGAATTGTCTAACCTAATATTTTTGGACCATGGTTGACCATGGGTAAGAGAAACCTCATAAACTAAAATTGTAGGTAAGGGGTAAGTTGCACTTTGTGGTCTGTCTGCTTGTAAACACCAAAGCATCTAACTAAGAAGATAGACCGAGGTCTTAGGTAGATAGAAGGATGTCTTCTAAGTTTACCAGAAACAGAGTCATGTCAACCCAAGAGAGAACAAATTTCAATCTCAATTATTTGTTGGGAGGGATTGGAAACCCACCTTCTGAATTCTCCTTTGTCCTGCAGCACCCCTAACATTGACCGTCTGGCAGATGAAGGTGTGAGGCTCACCCAACACTTGGCCGCAGCCTCCGTATGTACCCCAAGTCGGGCAGCCTTTCTCACTGGCCGGTACCCCATCAGATCAGGTAGGAGAGGGAAAACGCACAAGAAATTTTGACTTATGAAAATTTCTTTTCTTTCTTCTTTCCTCCCTCTCTCCTTTTCCTCCTTTCTTTTTCTCCTTATTATTATTATGATTATTTTTTAAATTTTACTTTGCAGTGTTGGGGATTATACCCAGAACCTCATGCATGCTAGGCAAGCACTCGAACACTGAGCCACATCCCCAGCCCTTTTTGTTTTTTTATTTAGACACAGGGTCTCACTAAGTTGGTTTGGGCCATGGTAAATTGCTGAGGCTGGCCTCCCACTTGCAATCCTCCTGCCTCAGCCTCCAGAGTTGCTGGGATTACAGGTGTGTGCCACCATGCCTGGATAATAGCTAATAATAGTTAATAATCTATCTGTAAGTACCTCTCTAGAGAGGCTCCCCCAGAATTTTGCCTGAAGTGTCTCTATATGCTCTTTCCCTTCCTCTTCATTCCTTGCAGCAAAGTAGACACAAAATCAGATTTGAGCCTTGAGGGATGGGAATATGATGGTTTCTAAAGAGGAATTAATAAGAATCTAAGGAAGTTTCAGTGGAATACGGACATAAAAAAGAAGGGTCCCTCCTAAGATTACTGAATGTTTCAGTCAAGGTTTTCATCACTGTGACCAAAGGATATGGGAAGAAAAATTACAAGAGGAAAAGTTGACTTGGGGCTCCTGGTTCCAGAAGTCCAGTCCATGGCTGGCCGACGCCATGGCTCTGGCCCAAGGTGAGGCAGAACAAAATGGCGGAAGGGCCTGGAGGAGGAGAGCAGCTCAGGACGTGGCACCAGGAAGCAGAGAGAGCTCTGCTCACCAGGGACAGGATAGAGTCCCCAAAGGCACAGCTCGGTGACCCCCTCCTCCAGCCACACCCCACCTGCCTGCAGTCACCACCCAGTTAGGCCATTCAAGTGGATTAATCCACAGAGTAGCTTCAGCTCTCATAATCTCATGATCTCGCCTCTGAACTTTCTAGCGTGGTCTCCTACATGAGCATTTGGGGGACACCTCACATCCAAACCATAACACAGAGCCTGGTGAGAGGGAGACCATATGCCACAGTCTGGCATTGTCTGGTAGAAGCCGTGTCCCAGGATTGTGGCTTCGGAGACCAGAGTGAGAACCGTTCATGCAGGTAGAGTTCTGAGCGTCTGGTGCTGGACTGTGCTGTGCTTGGTTGAGATGAGTTGAAGGAGTTTGACGCTGGGACGTGTGTCCCACATGCTGAAATTATTGAGGTCCCCAGGTCCGTCGCTATGTCGTTCTGAAGTTGAAGACATGGCTTTGCTTCAAGAGAAGGGATGTAGAGGAGAAGGTTTCATTGTCTAGCCAACCTGAGGCTCAGAAATGCAGTTCAAGGTCACCCTCTGGACGGACATGTCCAGTTGCACTTGAATTCACATCACCAATAAATAACGTCTTTAGTACCAAGTAAGTCTGGAGCAACATTGGGTATATATCGATGCTGAAGATAGTTACGCATTATCAATGTGGGATTCAGACGTAATCGGATGTGCTCTATTGATGTAATCTGGAAACCGAGGTTTTAAAGGAATTTCGATGAAGTGGGAGGAGGAACCCCAAGGATTCATGAGCTCTACATGTTCTGAATCTAGAGAATCCATCAACCATGCATGGGATTTTTAAAAAATGTATATGTACTGGACATTTATGGACTTTTTTCTTGTTACTCTTGATAAAATACCGCATAACAACTATTTGCACAGCATTTGCATTAGGTATTATAAGTAATTCAACATGCATCTAGAGTATATGTTAGGATGTGCATTGATCGCGTTCTTTCTCTTACAAGCGGCACCAGCGTTGACGGATTTTGGCATCCGTGGAGGTTCCGGGACCCAGTCACACAGAGACACATAGGGTTGCTTTTCCAGCTATAAAAGGAGGAGGAAAACACGGGACCAAATGGCATCGTGGGGGTGTAGGATGGGAGAATTGCGAAGGTGCTGGGGTGAACCCTGGTATTTAGCAAGGGCGATACCAGGAAAGGTAGATCACGATGCTCACCTGCCAACTTTTGCAAACACAGGAATGGTGTCATCCAATAGTATGAACCGTGGCCTCACCTGGCTCGGTGGGTCAGCCGGGCTGCCCACCAACGAGACGACGTTGGCCAGGTTACTGCAGCATCGGGGATATCGCACGGGACTCATAGGTACGTCCGTCCCCGGGAGCTTTGCACACGGAAATCTGAGGATGCACCTCCCTGCTCGTTGGGACTGTTTTCCAGGGACGTTGGTTGGGTACATGGCAGTTGACATGTCTGTGGAACAAGACACACGGAGGAGGGACTTACCACAGAATGATTGACGGCCTGGGCAGGAAGGGCGTGGTGTGGCAGAAACCAAGGCAATGCAAAGCGAAGAAGCTAACGGGTCCTTTGCCACCAAAATGGCATATCTTGTAGGGGGCATGTGGCTTTGATGACATTTGTAACAGTCATATTAAAACAGACTTCGGCAATAGAGAACTTAGCATATTATTCACGGCGAAGTAGAGGCGATTTGTAGTTGATAATTTAACTCACATGATGGTCCATATATTTGGGGAAAAGGTGTCAAAATATAAGACAACGTATCACCAAACAGGTTTGTGCCATAGCATTCTGGTCCAGTGTGACTTTCCTCCAAGATGAGACCTTCCTCTCACAACGTCTTGCTAATTCATTGCTATTTCTTTCTCTTTTTGCCAATTCTCAGCGTGAATTGTAGGAGACAATTATGACCTGCACTCAGCTAAAAAAAATAATAATAATAATAAATCACTGTTTGGACAGTAGGGAGTATATTCTTAGGTGATTCCCAGTGGCATGGGAATGACCAGCTCTAATGGATTTTCTCACACCTTTAGCTCACAAGCAAAGGTGAGCGCGCAATCGGCTCAGGCTTTGTTAATTCCCACGACCCTGAAGCTTGTGGATAAATCTTGATAGTGCATTTTC
The DNA here is from genome assembly GCA_028644305.1 of Xerus rutilus. Lineage (NCBI taxonomy): Eukaryota > Metazoa > Chordata > Mammalia > Rodentia > Sciuridae > Xerus > Xerus rutilus. Next base: position 120,201,610 of record CM053417.1, on the reverse strand, counting down.
TCTTTGGATCGAAGGACCTGGGAAGGGTTCAATATCATAAGTGAATAAAAAAAAAAGTTAGAGCCTGATGGGACCCACAAAGTAGTGCTTAATGAAACTGTTCAAGGATTATATCACGAGAACCCTGTGCTCATGATGGATTCCCCTGACTGGCGGCTCGTGGAGGGAAATTCCACTTGTAGAATTTTGGCCACTTTCCCATCAGATAGAGTATGAGGTGCTGGCAGCCCTGGAAGGTCCCCAGGGAGACTGAAAGGAATCCACCATGATAAGAGCAGGAAAGCGATAATTAGCATCAACCAAGGGAGACCCACCTGCAAAAGCTGGAGGTGGTGATGCTTGGAATTTTCTTTTCCTCCCAGGAAAATGGCATCAGGGTTTGAGCTGTGCCTCTCGGAATGACCACTGCTACCACCCCCTCAACCACGGGTTCGACTACTTCTACGGGATGCCCTTTGGGCTCCTGAGCGACTGCCAGGCATCCCAGACCCCAGAGCTGCACCGCCGGCTGCGCGTCAAGCTGTGGATCTGCACGGTGGTCCTCAGCCTGGTGCCCGTCCTGCTCCTCATCCCCAACCTGGCTCGCTGGTTCTCTGTGTCCTGGAGCATCATCCTCATCTCCGCCCTCCTCGCCCTCCTCTTTTTTATTTCCTGGTACTCCAGTTACGGGTTCGTCCGGCGTTGGAATTGCATCTTGATGCGAAACCATGAAATCCTCCAGCAGCCCATGAAGGAGGAGCAGGTTTCTGGCCTCCTGCTGAAGGAAGCCCTCACCTTTATTGAAAGGTCCGTAGCCATTTCTTGACCGGGTGCCCGAAGAGGGACTCTGTCTGTATTTCATGTGCGTTTGCGTGCGTCTCGATTATAGGGACCATGAGTAAACATTTTAGGGCAGTATCTTAGATATTCTAGAATCTCTCCATGGATAGAATAAAACAGAGTTATGTTTCCTGCCATTTTTGAAGGCTCAGAAGACCAAGAACCCCTTCTTGTCTCTAAAACTGCAATCAGAATATTTTAATTCAGATTGCTTCAGTGTGGATCAGTATGCAGATGGATGCCAAGTTAGCAGGTGGGTCTTGAGTTTGCTTTTCATTAGAAACAGATGGAGGAGGACATCTCTGTCCACCAGCTACTGGGGAGTGACC
>CM053417.1:120180445-120199962 GCA_028644305.1 Xerus rutilus | reverse complement strand
CCCACCCATTCTTATCTGCAAGCGGTTTCTCCACCTGAGGCTGAAATCCCTGAAGATTCGTGGCATCTTAGACTCACAAAGGATGAGCCCCAGGCTCCTGGGATCCAGCACAATCCAAGCTTGGTGTGTGTGTTCTTCCCTCTCCACCCTAAGCAGTTTCCCAACTCTAGGATCAAACTCAATGCACAGAATATTCCACAGTTAGCAAAGAGCCCCGGGGCCCCCTGGGCAGACTGACAACCAGGCCATTGTCCCCGTGTCTTGAAATCCAGTTGCGTTTCCTGCAATGAATGGGAGCTTGGTTTTCTCACTTCTGAGGATTTACTTGCTTGGACTCCAAGCTGTCCCTGCAGGGCACAGCCCAGCTGCAGGACTCCCTCTGCAAACCCGGACTCTTGCCATTTCCAATCACTCCAGAAAGATGTGACACCTGTCACTCAGAGTGACAGGCAGGAGCTGATTGAAGGGATGGAAAGGGAAGGGGCCACTCTCAAGGGACAGAGGGGTCCTCTCAGAGAGGAGGGACAGCCTGCCCCTCCTGCCCTCCAGTTTTATTAGGGTCCCAGGGACATTTCCAGAGAGTCTCGCCCAGATCCACCTCTTGGCTTTTGATGGACAGCAAGGTCCCCACTGCCATGGCCCCTCTGGGTCACCTTGGCCCGTGCTGCCTGGTTCTCATTGGAACCTGTTCGTGCAGATTTCATGGCTGGAGGAATGATCCTCGTCTCCCTGAGTCCTGGGACCTGGTCTGTGTTGGGGTCACAGAAGTGTCCCCTGCAGGGTGACTTGGTTCCTCTTAGGGACATTATTTCAGCCTGCATTTCTCCTGCAGGGAGCAGGGGGTTTGCTGAGGACGGTGATGTAGCCTGTCCAGGGAGGCCAGGCAGGACTGCAGGGCCATGGCTTCTTGGCAAAGCCAGCCTGTGGGGTCAGCACCGGGGGCCATTTATAGAACCGTCCCCTGGACCCCGGGTTCCCACCACCCACGTCTGTCTGTCCCCTCTCATTATTTAGGCTCCTCATTTATTTGCTTAGTTATTGAACCCAGGGGCACGTTACCTGAGCCCCACCCCCAGCCCTTTTTACTCCATTCTTAATTTGGAGACAGGGTCTTGCTAAGTTTCTGAGGCTGGCCTTGACCTTCCAGTCCTCCTGCCTCAGCCTCCAGAGTGGCTGGGATTGCAGGTGTGCACCCCGTGCCCGGCCCAAGCTGCTCTTCTATTTACAGCCCAGGGAGGACATTTACTCTTTGGCCACAAACAACAGTAGCAGAGCCCTTTAGGGACTCTGGTTGGATCCGCAGGTGGAAGTACAGGATGCCTCCGCAGCTAAGTACAACCCACACGTTGTATGGGACATATTTATGCTTAGAAAAATTACTGTTTACCCCAGATCCAGATTCAGCTGGGCTCCCTGTATTTCATCCGTCAACCCTATTTTTAATGAGCTGAAACTATGGTGGTTCTATGTTCTGGAAAGGAGCAGAGTGTACCGTAGTCATACGGTCCTGGGAAAATCACCACTGGCCTCCACGGGACAATTTGGGAAGTCAGACATTATGTCTAATCAGGGCTTCAGAGTGTGGTCGCACAGTGATTTCTCTTCTTTTCTTTTCTTTCTTTTTTATTGGCCCACTGTTTGCTAGGAAAACACTCTACCTCCAAGCGACATCCCCAGCCCACTGTATTTTTGAAGACAAGGTCTTCTCAAGTTGCCCAGGTTGGGCTCCAACTTACAATCCTCCTACCTCAGCCTCCCAAATAGCTGGGATTCTCAGGGTGCACCACCACACCCAGCTCAGAGGTGCTAGGGTACCGTATTGCCATGTTAAATGTCCACAACAATCATGGATCAATACATATATAATATTCTTTTTTGGAATATGACCTTCAGCTATTTGAATTCCCTGAAAATAAAAACACACATTTTCTAAGATTTTTTTAAGCTTTTTTTTTTTTTTTTTTTTGAGAGGTGATGGGTACTGGGGATTGAACTCAGGGGCCCTCCACCACTGAGCCACCTCCCAGCCCTATTTTGTGTTTTAGGTAGAGACAGGGTCTCACTGAGCTGCTTAGAGACTTGATGTTGCTGAGGCTGGCCTCCAACTCATGATCCTCCTGCCTCAGCCTCCCAAGCTGCTGGAATGACAGGGGTGCCCTGTCACACCCAGCTAAGGCTTTTATAAAACCTCATATACATTTTATATTTAAATTTTATATAAATTTTATATTTTATCAATATAAAATAACGATACCAGCCTGTGTTTTCTCTTCATGTATTTTGCGTAAATACAAGATACATAGATAGTACTGGAGACTGAGGCCCAGGGGCACTTTACCCAAGCACTGTTCATCTGGTTATTTTAGTACACAGTCTCCCTAAATTGCTGAGGTGGGCCTCCAACTTGCAATCCTCCTGCTGCAGCCTCCCGGGTGGCTGGAATGACCCATGTGCACCACTGTGCCCAACGAAGAGCACGTCTTTCAAACAAGAGTCTTGTGGGGTCAAAACAGATTTATACATAAGAGTTCCCTTCAGCTTGCAGGGTGTGTGACATGAAATAAAAGCCCTTCAGCTCAGCGCAAGTCGTAAACAGCATCGTATAACCTGAACTCCGTTCTGTGACGATGCCCGGAATCCTTGATGCATAATAAGCAGACCTCGCATCTGCTGGGCCCCATTTAAAGACAGAAATCCTGAAACCGTAGAATAATAAAGATTCAGCCTTTCCTGAGCCAAACTTGGAGTCTAAATCTGTTTTATTATCCTGCTGTTACAAATCTGGTGCTCTTGTTTGGATTGCGTAATTGTTTGGACGGAATTCTTCATATGATACTAATTTTAAAATTGCTTGTGTGTGTCTGTTCATTTTTTTTCTTTTTTCTTTTTTTTTCTTTTTTTTGGTACTGAGGATTGAACTCGGGGCCCTCGACCACTGAGCCAGGTCCCCAGCCCTATTTTGTGTTTTATGTAGAGACAGGGTCTCACTGAGGTGCTTAGGGCCTCGCCATTGCTGAGGCTGGCTTTGAACTCGCGATCCTCCTGCCTCAGCCTCCCTAAGTGCTGGGGTTACAGGCGTGCACCACCGCGCCCGGAGGAGACCCTGAATTCTTAAGCCACAGATATGGAAACTCTGATACGGAGCTGAGCACATGGGGTTTCTCCTTTGAAAAGAGAAGGCGTAGCGGTCTCAGGAACTCCAGCGTCCACCCTGATGCTCAGCAGGGCTGCAAAGGTCTTGTCCAGGCTCTGACTGCCTGGGCCCTGGCTGCCAAGTGACGGGGACATTCCAGGACCACGACGAAGCACAGTCCATCCAGCTGGCACCCAACATGGGTCGTAAAAGCATCAGCTCGGTGCGCAAGGTCACGGGCAAATCTGAACCCGCCGCTGAAAACCGAAACCCATGAATAACTGGACCAAGTTGTCGTCAGAGGACAGATTTAGCGTTGGGAACAGGGGCTGCCAACGGTCAGCGATCGCATCAGGAGCGAAGCTCAATGATCGTATTGCAAAATGTGCCAAGTCCCCACCAGGCCAGAAAGAGCTGCTGGGTCCCGGGAGGGGACATAGAGCAGATCGGCCTTCAGCTCGCGGACGCCGCGGAAGGAAATCACTGGGTTTCTTGTGCCCTTGAAGGTCCTGGGCCTTTCGTCCCTCGTGAAGTCACCAGCGGGGAGCCCCAGCGGACAAGCCCGGATGCCAGCAGCCGCCTCCTAACCTCCCCCCTCCCTTTCTCCTTTCCTTTCTAGAAAACAGCGCTTGTCCCGGTCAGCAAGACCCAAGATGGATCTCGCACCCCGCTTTGTGGACGTCTTCTCGCCGGAAAAATGCAGTTGATGGACAGGTGGGGAAACTGGGGGGAGCTCGCCCCTCCGCTCGCCAGGGAGGCTGGGTTCCAGCCCAAGTGCTGCCAAAAGGACAAGAGAAGAAACTATGTATCTATTTTTCCCTGAGATGATAGTGGGTTTTTTTTGGTACCGGGGATTGAACTCAGGGGCCCTTGACCACTGAGCCACCTCCCCAGCCCTATTTTGTGTTTTATGTAGAGACAGGGTCTCACTGAGTTGCTTAGGGCCTCGCCGTGGCTGAGGCTGGCTTTGAACTGGCGATCCTCCTGCCTCAGCCTCCCTAAGTGCTGGGGTGACAGGCATATGCCCCAGCGCCCATGTTGCCCTGTGCCTTTCTCACTGTGACCCCCAGTAAAGACCTGCATAAACAGCAGCTTGTGAGCCGCTCGTTCCCCTGGACAAGGCACACATGTGATTTTCCATGCAGACACAAAGAGACCCGGGCATTCCTTGGCTTTTATATATGACGGCTGCCTGCTTTCTTCCCTGTGCCTCAGGGACAGGTTAGCAATTTGTCACCAGGACCAGGAAACTAAGCCCAGCGTCCAATCATTGCAAGAACTCCGACTTCTGTGAACCTCTGGCCTCTGCCTGGAATGACATCACTTTCTTAAACTTAGCCTTTGGTGAATTTTCTCCTTTTTTCCCCCCTGTGGATTGGAAAGAGCCTCTGCACACGTCCGGCCTCTGCATGAGAGGCCGTCACGGGGCCAGCAGGTTTCCTAGACATCGGCGCCGGGGGGACTGTGAAAGCTAAATTGGCCGCAGGCTGGACGCCAGGTGTCCAGAGCCAGTCCCGGGCGCCTGAATGTCCTGAGAACTGCAAATACTCCCCATGCAGCGCAGCACCCAGCGGGCAGCACCCTGCATTCTGGGAGTCTGGGAGCCACATGGGGAAGCCGGGCGAGGGGGACCGTTCCGATCACGGAAGAAGCACGCGTTTTAGAAACCAGCCCCGCAGCACCGTGTTATGCACAAAGCGTAGACACTGGCTACGGGCTGACGTCTCCATTCCCAAGTTCAAAAATAAGGTTCAAGTGGCCTCCCCCATGACCCTGGGGAAGAGCCTGCACCTCATCTCTGGCATGCAAAGCGGTCGAAGGGCACATTTCCTAAGTACCAGGGACTGAACCCGAGGGTGCTTGACCACTACACCCCATCCCCAGACCTATCTTTTTAAAATTTTTTTTATTTAGACATAGGGTCTCCTGAAATTGCTTCCGGTCTCACTAAGTTGTAGAGGCTGGCCTCCAACTTGCAATCCTCCTGCCTCAGCCTCCTACGTCACTGAGGTTACAGGAGCACGGCACGGTGCCCAGCTCTCTGCTCCCTTTACCCAGAATGCAAAATGAGCTTGGCTTCTAGGAAACTGAGTGATGGCCAGGCACAGACCCATGCCCATTGACTTATAATTGGATTGCAATTTTCGTTTTTGGTGCTAATGTGGAAACTCGGGCCTCACAATCAAAAGCATTCACTGTATCCCTGAGCTACATCCCCAGTTTACTTTTTTTTATATACTGAGAATTGCATGCTGTATTACTGAGTCACACCCACACCCCTTTTTCTTTTTTTTTATTTAGGGACAGGGTCTTGCTATGTTCCTTAGGGCCTAAGTTGCTGAGGCTGGCCTCCAGGTTGTGATCCTCCTGCCTCAGCCTCCTGAGCCATTGGGATGACACACCTGAGCTGTGATATCAGGCTTTCTAATCTACAAAACCTGTCATTGACTTTACACCAACTACAGCTCTAGGAACATTATAAGTCACGGAACTGGAGAAGTTTTCTCTGCCTATATATATATATGACGATGACCTGTGTTTCTTTTTCCCGATTTCCAGTGACCACCCTATTGGAAGTTGTGCTTTTTGGACCCCCTGCCCCTCCTCGTCTGTCCTCCACTTTTTTTCCCCCTGAATAGCAAGCCGCCCATACGGTCTCTCATTTCAACCCTCGAGCTAAAGAGAAAGTGCCACCTGTTTTTGATCAGACCCATCTGGGTCAAGAGTTGCTGAGGCTCGTGAAAACCAGGGCGGAATGACTTCAGCTAATACGACCTGCTAAACAAAGAATACGACAAAAATAACCCCCGGATGGGGAGCCTCTCTACCCCCCACCCTCCACGGGGGGCCAACGGGAGTGTAATTTGGCGCCTCCGACACCCTGACAGCTTTGTGGACTGGAATATCGAAATAAAGACCCTGAGGCCTGCAGCTCCCAGGACAGATCCCTAGGAAAACGGCTGCACCGGGCAAATTGCTGCTGTGGCCTTCGCCACAGGCAGTGGGTCCACAGCTGTCCTTGCGAAACGCAGGGGCCGGGCTCAGGAGTTTGCAGCTGTTGGTGTGGTTTGCTCGGCCAAGGGCATCGCCGCGTGGCTATTATGAACAGTAGCCAAGGGCCAAGGCCGTTTGGAGACAGCGAACCCAGGATCCCACGCTTCTTTTCAAACGTTTCCCTCTTGGCTTTCTGATCTCATTTTATTTTTTTCTGCTTTGCTTTTCTTCCTGCGCTATTTAATATTTCGGTGACTTGCCGAACATCATCTGTTTACCCATCAGCCATGACACTGAAGCCTCCCAGAGTCTTCTGTTTGAGGAGGCTCCAGTCACACAGAAAGCTTGAAAGAATTTTCCACGGAGCAACATGAACAGACCCACATATCAGAGAGAACATCTGACCTTTTGTTTTGGGGGGATTGGCTGACTTCCCTTAGCGGGATAGTCTCCAGCTCCATCCATTTTACTTGCAAAGATCATCAGTTCATTCTTCTTCATGGCTGAGTAATATTCCATGGTGTATATGTACCATAGTGTCTTTATCCATTCATCCGTTGAAGGGCACCTGGGTTGGTTCCATAGCTTAGCTATTGTGAGTTGCTATAAACACTGAAGTGGCTGCGTTTACTTTCCATCACTACGACCAACACAGGAGATAGTTAACCTTATAAAGAGAAAAGGTTTATTTTGACTGTCAGTTGTAGAGCTTTGAACCCATGATAAGTGGACCCCATTGAGTTGGACTTGTGGTGGCATTTCATGGTGTTTGGTGGGGTAAAAACCACTCATCTAATGACTGGGAAGCGAAAGAGAGAAAGAAGAAGAGACTGGGGTCACAATATCCCTTTCCAGGCCACATCCCCCAATGACCTCACTTCCTCCCATACTAGGCTCCTCCTTTTAAAGGTCCTACCACCTTCCACTAGCCCCATGCTGGGAACTGGGCTGTTAACACCGTGGCCTTTGGGGGATGCTCTAGATGCACAGGAGAGCAGGGTGTCCCTTCTCAATGCCCTGAGCCCCCTTCTAACCTAAAGAGCACAACTCTGGGAACGTGGCATGAGCAATGGAGGGGATGGACGTAAGGAAATACCTGGGACATGTGTCCCCCACGGTAGTTACCTAGGACAGCGTTCCCCGTGCGAGGGAGGAGCAACAGAGGTATGGACTTCCCTGAGTTTCCTTTCCCATTTTCTGTCCTTTTAATGGCACAGATTTGATACAGGACGTGCTACGTTCTTTAGCTTGAGCACCGGAGATGGTACCATCCGTAAGCCGTTCCCGCAACCAGATGGGGAACCAAGCCACGGAACAGCACTCAGCCCAGGAAGAGCACACCCCATGTCTCCAGCCTCCAGCACACCCCGTGCCCAGCGTGCGGCCGGCGGCCTGCGCTCTCGGCTGTGCCTCCACGGGCTCGTAGACCCACAGAACTGGAAGGCCAGCCAGCGCCCGCCACCCGCCAACCAGCAACCCTCCTCCCAGGTCTGTGAGAAATGCTCACGAAGGCCAGCTCGGCTTGTCCTCAACCTACTGAATTGGATAGATCTGCGCGGCTTTGCGGAACAAGAGGACGAGAAGGGATCTCCACCCGCATCATGTTCCCCCCAAATTGTGCCCAGGAATGAATGCATGAGTCGTAAAATACAGTTGAGACTTCTTATTGTCCAGTCCACGGCTGGCCGACGCCATGGCTCTGGCCCAAGGTGAGGCAGAACAAGATGACGGAAGGGCCTGGAGGAGGAGAGCAGCTCAGGACGTGGCACCAGGAAGCAGAGAGAGCTCTGCTCACCAGGGACAGGATAGAGTCCCCAAAGGCACAGCCCAGTGACCACCTCCTCTACCCACACCCCACCTGCCTACCGTCACCACCCAGTTAGTCCATTCAAGTGGATTAATCCACTTCCTAGGTTACACCTCTCATAACCCCCACAAGGAGGACTTAGAGGAGGAAAAGTTTATTTGGGGCTCCTGGTTCCAGAGGTCCAGTCCACGGCTGGCCGACTCCATGGCTCTGGCCCAAGGTGAGGCAGAACAAGATGGCGGAAGGGCCTGGAGGAGGAGAGCAGCTCAGGATGTGGCACCAGGAGGCAGAGAGAGCTCTGCTCACCAGGGACAGGACAGAGTCCCCAGAGGCACAGCCCAGTGACCACCTCCTCCAGTCACACCTCACCTGCCTGCAGTCACCACCCAGTTACTCCATTCAAGTGGATTAATCCATATATTAGGTTACACCTCTCATAACCCCCACAAGGAGGACTTAGAGGAGGAAAAGTTCACTTGGGGCTCCTGGTTCCAGAGGTCCAGTCCACGGCTGGCCGACTCCATGGCTCTGGCCCAAGGTGAGGCAGAACAAAATGGCGGAAGGGCCTGGAGGAGGAGAGCAGCTCAGGACGTGGCACCAGGAAGCAGAGAGAGCTCTGCTCACCAGGGACAGGACAGAGTCCCCAAAGGCACAGCCCAGTGACCTCCTCCTGCAGCCTCACCCCACCTGCCTGCAGTCACCACCCAGTTAGTCCACTGAAACTAGAATGGCCTGGTCAGGTGAGAGTTCCATCCGTCCAGTCTTCTCACCTGCAAACATTCCTGCATTAACGCAGGAGCTTTGGCAGGGACACCTCATCGCCAAACCATAACAGCACCAGCTAAATGGTCTGTTCCTCTGAGCACCCACCCCAGGCCTCCTTCCTTTCTAACAAGCACGTGTCCATGCAATGGATTCCTCTGCTGCTGGTGTACAAATACCCTCTGTCTGATGCTGGGCATCAGAGGGGCGTCGCCCACACGGATTTCTTTCTACTCCTCGCCCACTGTGAGTGGCCGGCATCCTCCACAACTGGGTACTGCTTGGGAGCTCTGAGTTCAAACGCTCCTCCAATTAATTTGAGTGACATCCCAATCAAACCAATTACAAGGTGAGAATATCCCAGAGAGAAATGCAGAGTTGAGCATCGTGGCCTGGAGCAGCCGCCCTCAGTATGGTCAGACACCCACGTTTTCCTACTGTTGGGCAAAACTTTCTAACAGGAAGTCTATTTTATAATAAAATGTCCACTCTGACTAATTTATTGGATGCTACACTGGAAGCAAAAACAGGGTATAATTGTGCGGGTACCATTTTGCACCAGCATGAAATCCAAAATACCGTGAAGTACTCATCTCTGCCTCATCCCCAATACACCCTGAACTCCATGTGAACACAGTCATGGGGCAACCAGCAAAGTTGTTGAAAAAGCAGCTGAAGCCATTTATGACGTAACCCGTGTTGAAGAAGGGTCGGGCTGAGCACCCGGTGCCCAGATGGACAGGCAACGTTGATCTTCCATTTATAAAATTTGCTACCACTGCGGAAATTAATGTTCAGACATCTGAAGCTCGAGGGGGAGCCGGTTTGTAGCCAGCAATGTGGGTTCAGACATGCTGAGGGATGACCTCATTCGTGAGCCATACCCCAACCCTACAAACCCCGGAGTAACAGAGAGGAAATTCTGGGAAGAGCAGCTTCTAAATGGAGCCAGGGCAGGCTTCCCTCTTCCACACGGAGCCTCGTCTTTGACATCCTCTGGATAATCCACTTTTAAAAATGTACTAGGATATGAACAAAATGAAAGATCTTCCTTCCGGTTTCTCTCTCAAGAACCTGCTGGATTTTGTGTAAGGTTTATTCTTGGGATTTTCTCTCTTTTGTGGCATATTGAATATCGGGATTGAAAATTTACTGAAACGTATGTTTAAGTGTAGACTATCCTATATGGTCAACCTTTCCTATTTGAGGAGATTGGTTCCAAAACCACTGCGTCATAACAAAATCTGTGAAGACTGAAGTCCCTTTCTCAAAATAGTGCAGATTTTGCATATAATCTGTAAATGTTGAGATAGAAGGTGTCCCCCGAAAGCTCATATATGATACAATGCAAGAATGTGAAATGATTAGATTATGAGAGGTGTAATCACATTGATGGATTAATCCACTTGGGTAGTAAGTGTAGACAGGTAGGGTGTGGCTGGAGGAGGTGGTCACTGGGCTGTGCCTTTGGGGACTCTATCCTGTCCCTGGTGAGCAGAGCTCTCTCTGCTTCCTGGTGCCACGTCCTCAGCTGCTCTCCTCCTCCAGGGCCTTCCGCCATTTTGTTCTGCCTCACCTTGGGCCAGAGCCATGGCGTCGGCCAGCCATGGACTGAACCTCTGAAACCAGGAGCCCCCAAATCAACTTTTCCTCCTCAATGTTGTTCTTGTCAGGTCTTTTGGTCTCAGTGATGAAAATGTTAATTAAAACATAACCGATGCCCGTTCTCCTGTATTCTTCAAATCTCCTCGAGATGATTTGTAATATCCAGAGCAGTGCAAATGCCGTGTTCAGAGTTTTGATGTGACATTGTCAGGGCAAACATGATAGGAATAAATTGATGTTTATATACAGCATAGATACAATTGTTTTTCAGGTATTTTTGACCTGTGGCTGGTTTTATCCAAAGACAAACAACTTCCAGATATGGTGTCCTGACGGCACAGTGGGTTCCATAACAAAAGTAAATTAATTGTGCGGGTGGTGTTCCAGTTGCTAATCAACTGACTTTAAGGAGATTTTCTTGGATTCTCCTTATGGGCGCACAAGATTCTGTAAAAGCGTAAGAGGGAGGCAGAAAAGGAAATCACAATGATTGCACATGGAAAGGACTCAGCCCAGCACGGCTGGCTTTGAGGGTGCAGGAGAAGTCATGAGCCACAGAACCCAGGGAGCTTCTAGAATAAGGAAAAGGGAAAAGAATGGATTCCCTCCTGGAATGTCCATGAAGGAACCAACCTTGCCAAAAATCTTGATTTTCACTCAGTGAGAGAGGGCTGGATATTTGATATCCAGAATTATAGGAGAACAAATGTTAAGACATAAATCTCGTGGTGATTTGGTACATCTTCCTTAAGAAACTCGACAGCCTTGTGTATCTTGGGGGTAATTTATTTAAGTTTGCGGAGCTCCTTCTTTCTGAGCCTGACTTTTTTCACTTAACGTTGTGTGCTTTGGGTCCCACCATTATAAAAAGACTTTATGTTCTTATATATCATTAAATGAGATTGTACTATTAGGTAGTTGTTACACAGCACAATATACTGACTTGTACATGGAACTATTTTGTAGTTGTTATGGATCTGGAATTCTCAAAGGCTCCCATGTTGAAGGCTTGGTCTCCAGCACAGCTATGTCTACAGGTGGGACTTTTACAAAAAGATTGGAACCCGAGGACTCTACACTCATCAAAGGATTAATCCACTGATGGATTCATAGCTGAATGAACTACTGACAATTTATGGGAACTGTAGAAGAGGGACCCAGTTGGAGGTAGTAGGTCCTTAGGGACACATCCTTCAGGACTCTATCTTGTCCCTGGCCTCTTCTCTCTCTGTTCCCTGGCTTGCATGAGATCATCAGCCTTGTCCACCATGCTCTTGCGCCATGATGCTCTACCTCACCTCAGATCCAAGCCAGAGGAGCCCACCAACCATGGACCACACCTCTTTAACTGTGAGCCAAATAAATATTTCTTCTTTGAAATCGAGCATCCTTGGATTTCAGTGTTCAAGGCAAGTCTTTCACCCAATCTGCCATGAACACCAGGGGATGATCATATGTATAAATGCATGTAAAAGAATACCTGTGCACATACTTGCATATACATGCATATACACACATCTATGCCTGTTGTAAACATGCAGAGTACATAGAACCACAGTTGTGCAGTCAAGCAACCCATGAAACAAAAACAACAGAATAAAAATTTTAAGGTCTGCATTTTCCTAAGGGGATCAGCGTGGGCTGCTATAAAAAATACCTGAGAATGGATTTCTTAAACCACTAACATTTATTTTCTCACCATACTGGAGGCTGGAACTCCAAGATCAAGGTGAGGCAGATTTGCTTTCTTCACGGGCTTCTTCCCCACTCAAAGATGATGGCTTTGTGCTACTATAATGGTCCCATGGCTTCTTATTTGCACATGGAGGGAGAGAGGAAAAGAGGAGAAAGTGAGGGAAAGAAAGAACTTTCTGGCAACTCTTCCTATAAAAACACTCTAATGGTTAGCATTATGTGTCAACCTGGCTGGATGATGAGATGCCCATTATTTATGGGTATATCTATGGCAGCCATTGTACTGGCACCAGTTGGGAAGTTCTTCTGAAAGTCTTCTCTTGAGTTATTGATGCAGCTGCTATCATCTAGATGCTACATGAGACTAGAGGGTCTAATGTAGATTTATGGACATGTCTTCTTCAGTCAGCTCAGAGTTCTGGGATCACCATGTTCCAAAGCCAAGGTAGCTTCCTTGACATGTACAGCCATGAAGGAGAAACCCAGCTGCCAATCATCCCTGATGGGCAGGCATGTGGGTGGTGAGCCCAGTTTAGACCCTTCCTCCTCATCCAGGCTATCATGGCATTTGGCACCATAGGAGAAACAGAAGAACCACCTAGCTGAGCCCAGCCTGAATGGCTGATCCCCACAATCATGAACACCCAGAGGAGCACTTGTGTCCTTACAAAGGGAAACTTCCTTTTTAGGACCTCAGAGAATGAAACCCCCAAATTACAGCATTTGAGGATCATGCTGAGCAAGCTAGTTTTTTTGTCTTGTGGATGTTAATTAAAATAATGTAACATAGACAGATTAATTGCATGAAAGACATACAGATTTATCACATGCACAGGGGTCATTGTATAACACAATGACTCATCATCACACGGGGATTCATTAGGTCACTGACTGCTTTCCTGTAGGTGAGGGGGAGAGTAGCAAATGTGGGCATTTTTGAGCGGCCATACATGATCATCAGGGGAACCAATTTCTGGAGACAGAAATGGTTCTCTATGGAATTCAAATAATCCCAAGGGATAGACACTCTTTTGTAAAGACTTCCATGCACGGTGGTCAGATTCCTCCTTATCCTTTTCTGACACAGACGATGAGATTTCAGGGTTGAGATGGAGGGTGACTGAGTTTCCTTTTATGCTCTAGTGTTAATGCCTTTGGAGAAATTCCAGAGCTCCTCCGTGCTTCAGGGAACAGAAACAAGCAAGGCAAAATTAGAAGAAATTTGATTTTGAGTCTGCTTTTCAGACCTTGTGATTTCCTTTAGATCAGATTGTTGGGCATCACAAATAAAACCATACTGGGGGAGTTTTGTTTCCTGAGCTCCATCGCTTGTTCAAAACTCTTACATTTGGGGGATGTTTGTTACACAGCTGTAGATAATGGATAATGGCCCTTCACTAACAGATTATTTCCATGAAAATCTGAAAACTCTCAGACCTATTTTTACAATCAGTCCCAACGTCAAAGAGAAGCAAACCATCCATTCTGCAGTGCCGAAAGTGACGTGAGAGTAATGTCAAGTCCAAAGGTGTGCGGCTCCTAGTTTTAGCAGATATTCCTCCCTTCCAATGGTGCCTTGTGGACCTGGGAAGAGGTCATCTTGAGCGGATGTTGGGAATTCCCATAGAAAAGGGGAGATTATGCATCATGTAAGGAATTTATTGGATGAGGCAGGATTTCCTCTTTTGATTCCTTGACTTTTGATGCAGTAAATTGTTTTTATTTCACTTGTTCATGGTGGTTTCTCCACTGTCTCTGTCTCCCTCACTGGATTCCCAAAGCAAGCACCAAAAATCAAAATAGTCAACATTGGCTCCTGTGCAAAAAAAAAAAAAAAAATAGAAGTAATCGCACTGTTTATCTGAATACCATGTTTTGACTTTTGTTAGGAAGAGCAAATCTCGACGCTGAGGTTTTCTAAATGTTTCCCTCTGCTTGATGGATATTTTTTCCATTGATCTTTAAGCTTTTATCCCTTGTATTCCTAGAACTGAGAAGCTTATATAAGCTCAGAGAGATTCAGTCTGTTTCTGATTTATTTTCTATTAACTCACTCAATATTTTTTATATGTACAAGAACTCTTCTGAGACCATTTAATATACTATTTTGATCTTTCCTCCCCAAAAGCATAAAGACGTATTTTTTTCCCCAGTGATAGAAATCTGGAAGAGATTTAAATTATGATCAAAACAGCAAACTCATGAATTTTGAATGGTTTCTAAACTTAGAAAAAAACAAATCGTTGAACCTTCTTTCATTTAAGAGAAAGTCAGATTTGGATTTCCCAGCATTGCACAAATGTCCTTTTTCTTGTTTGTTTTTTCTTTTTCATTCTTTTTCAAGTCACAAGATTCAATATTATGTGATGCATGATTTCTTTTACCAATTGTATTTAATCTTTTTCAAACTTTTCAAAAATAGGCACATTATGAAATGATCATTTGAGCCCCACTTCCTGTGGCAGCCAGAGATGCTTAAAAGACATAAGGTTTATTTCTGTGGACAATATTTTCAGGAAATCTGAGGTCACTACTCATCAGAAGGCAGAATTCAGCCCTTTAATAGGAACATCGGCAGAGAGATAGAAAGTCACTTTATTTTTATTTTTTCTACATAGCCAACGGGGAAAGAGGTCGGATCAGACACACACGTTGCCCCAGCCACCCCAAAATTTTTTTTCCTGGTCCTGGGAATGGAACCCAGGGGTGCTCAACCACTGAGCCACCTCCCCAGCCGTTTTTATTTTTTTTTATTTAGTAATGTTCCCCCAGAGCTCCGCACTCCCATGTAAACAGATGTACCCAAGGAACATCCCAATCAGACCCTTCACTTCCTTTTCCCTGAAACAGAACCAGATGCATTGCCGTGGCGGCTGATCAAAGCTGGCCCAGGGACTTTCGTGGGATTACCCACTATGCTAAGGCAATTTTAAGAATGAGCTGTTTTATACCATATTTTTTTTTCTAGCATTTTCTGGAGCTGGAATTCAAAACTCCGCTTCCCCAAGCCTGGTGGGATCTTTTGCCTTAGAAATCTCCACGTTGCAGGAGCCTCTCTTTCTTCAGTGCTTGCTGACAACACCGGGCAGCCGCTGAGGTGCTGAGATCCACATTTACTAAGTACTACCAGCTGCCGGTAGCAGGATCGCAAGCGGCTACTTGCCAAAGTGAGTTGCATTTACGTGTTTATAAACTAGCCTCTCCTCTCCTCTGAGCCTCTGCCTCTCTCTGCCTCTCAGAACTTGATGACCAGGAAGGAACATTTTCAAAAAGATTCCAGCGAGGCCTCGTCCTCGGAAAAAGAGAGGTTAAACAAAAAAAAAAAAAATCAGAGTAATTGCAACTGCGAGCATCTCCAGCCCGGGGAGCCGCGTGTCCCCTGCTCTGGGACAGGACCCAGGCCCAGGTGCAGCAGACGCTTTATGTAACAGCTGTTCCGTGAACACGGCCTTCGCTAGGGGGCGCTGTGCACCGCTCCACCCGGTTTCCTCTGCTTTAGAAAAGCGCGTCGCTTGCAGAGAAGACGCCTGTTGACTCCCGCACGGTTCCTTCCACTGACCACCATTTATTTTCTGACGTAAACACCATTCAGCTGTATCTTGGATGCATCGAGTCACTTTCAACAATTCTGAAAAGTCAGAATTTTTTTTTAAATGACCTCTTATGCTAAATTGCTTAATATGGGCTCACAGAAAATAAGCTAGTTATTATTTTTTTTTTTTAAAGAAAAGAAAATATCCTATGAGTGAGTATTCCTCAGAGGCTCTCCATGCACAGGGCTGATCTTTATTGTGGTTTTCACATCCAGCTTTGGATATTCTTGCAATTTATTTTATTTTTCCTGGTCCTGGGGATAGAACCCAGGGGTGCTCACCCACTGAGCCACCTCCACAGCCCTTTTTATTTTTTTATTTACATATTTTTTTTTATATATTTAGAGACAGGGTCTTGCTGAGTTGCTTAGGGCCTTGCTACATTGCTGAGGCTGGCCTCCAAGTCACCATCCTCCTGCCTCAGCCTCCCCAGTCGCTGGGACAACAGGCCTGCCTCACCATATGCAGCTTGCCGTTTCTTTATGTGCTGGTTTTCGGTGCCAACGAGCAACGGATGCATTTCCAGAGAAAACGGATGTTCTGGGTCAGTAGTGAAAATAATACCAGGGCAAAAGGAGACAGGGTTTATGCCTCGGATGCTCAGGCTTATCAATAATCAATACCAACAGCAAAACAAGATGAAATGCATTGGAGGAGTTTGTTCAGATGAAAAAGGGCCTCCGGGTTCTGGGTGCTCAGCCAAACTGGATCCATTTTCTGTTTCATTTATTAACCAGATCTGGCTCGGTGGCCCGTGTGTGGCACGGACGCCCCTCTGCCATTCTGTTGAAAAGATGCTGTTGCTTGGGGCTAGCTGCATTTGGTCTATCAAAACAGATGGTAGCCAGGCGCGGGGGTGCATGCCTGTCATCCCAGCACTTAGGGAAGCTGACACAGGAGGATCGCGAGTTCAAAGCCAGCCTCAACCAAAGTGAGGCCCTAAGCAACTCAGTGAGACCCTGTCTCTACATAAAACACAAAATAGGGCTGGGGATGTGGCTCAGTGGTCGAGTGCCTCTGAGTTCAATCCCTGGTGTGTGTGTGTGTATATATATATATATATATATATATTTTTTTTTTTTTTAAAGATATTCTGAACAGAATCTGCTCCTTGACAACTGATTTCCCATTTGCACTGGAATCCAAGTGTTGGATAAAATATATATAAAGCACTCAAGAGCAGGTTAACAGACATGGAACGGGCACAGTAAGAAGGGCTGCTGAGAATCCTCACATGGCAGACGTTGTGTCCCTCATTCCCATTTACTGGGACGTAGGCAGGATGGTTGGAGCTGCAGCATCCGTGTTGAGTTACGAGGGAGAATGGAAGTCACAGGTTGGGGCTTTAGTGCAGGAAGATTAAGAGTCTGGTTTCTGAGCCTTTTCAACCGACGTCTTTGAAATCTGCTTTTTTTCTAAGTGCTGTGCAGTTTTTTGGGAGCTTTTTGTTCTCCTTGGCTCTGTATGAACCTGACGCTCACCGGCTGTTCATTCTCTCAGAGAAAATCCACCTGGTGCTTTCCACAGAGACACGGCTGTCAAGAGAGATGCACAGTCATGTCCTACCCGGCGCCTCAGAGGTCTGTGCCCTGCAGACACCTGTGCCACCACAGCTGCACCCAACTGTGTCTTTGGTGGAGGGACAAAGAATTACCTGCAAAAAGCTCACAAGCCCTCGAGGAGACCCCTTAAGACCCTGCAAGGACCAGCCATGAAGTGCAGCTGTGATTTTCGGTAGGAACATTTTGCATTGCCAGAGACCACCATCTGCGTGTTCCCCGGTTGGCGAGGAACAAAAAGGAAAAGGTCCCCTCCTATTAAAAGGCCGGTAGTGGGCTCCCTGCATTTTTGCTCAAATCCATCAGTTTTGCTTTTTTTTTTTAATTCCTTTTTTTTTTTTAGAACTGGAGGTTGAATCCAGGTGCTCTATCACGGAGCCACACCCACAGCCCCCTTTTAATTTTTATTTTATTTTGTATTTAAGCGGCAGGATCTCCCTAAGTTGCTGAGGCTGGCCTCCAACTTGCGATCCTCCTGCCTCAGCCTCCTGAACTGCCGGGATTACAGGCATGTACCCCCCTGCCTGGCTCCACAGAGCTTTCTGACACGAACACACCCCTCGACGCCGTCCCTCTAGAGGTCCTGACTGCTACACCCCGGGGCACATAAACGACGTCTTCTGCTCTGATCTTCCCACGACAGCGATGCCGTCACAAAGTAGTGCAGAGGTTGAGCTCCACTGGCCCCCAGCACCAAGGGGCTCTGCCGTGGACCCGGACATTTCCAAATGCATCCACAGCGTCACGCAGAAGGCATTTGTAGAGAAGGAGGAGGAAGAGGCTGGACTCCTGCCGGGACTCCACGTGGGCTGCTAGGAGTCTGCCCGAGGCGAAGGCGCCCGCGCCAGGAAACACAGAGCCACGCCCTTGAGCCGAGCGCCCGCGGCTTTCCTCAGTGTAGCTGCTCGTCCACACCAGCGGGCAGCGGGGCGCGGCCCGGCTCGCACCCTGAATCTTGCAGAATCCCAAACCTGGGTGTGGACGCGGCCCTAAGCCCGTGCACCCAAACTCCCACAAATTCAACGCACCCAGGATCACGAGGGAGACTCGGAGGGAGAAAGTCGCCAAAATCGCATGCAAGCTGCCCGTCTCTGGTGTGTGGGTTTGGCGGCTCCGGAGAGCAGGGGGAAATCTACCTGCTTAGACAAATAATCCCCAGGGAGCTGTGCCAGCCACTCTGAGCCGGTTGCCTTTCCCCGGCAAGCCAGCGCCTAAGAAGAACGCCAGGCTGGCGTGCAGCTCCGCGCTGGCCTGCGGTGTATGGCACTGTGGTTTTGAGCCCCAGCACTGCCGAGAAGCCAAAAAAAAAAAAAAGAAATGCCGTTTTCCACTTGGACTTGCCCAACAAGGATGCAAATGACAAAATGCTACATTCTGCAAATCATCAGCCAAGCTACCGAGATCGTGTCCTTGTGCACCTTCATTAGCAAGTTGGGACAGGCGAACTGATGTCCCCGCCAATTTCTGCAGAAGCTGGGGCGGCGGAGCCTCGGCTGGTCTGCAGCTCATGCAGTCAGTCCTGTGAAAATCGCCCCGGCCTGCTCGTGGCCAGCTTGTGGCCAGCGTGTGAGAACAGGGTGGGAGGACATGGGGCAAGCACAGGGACTCTGGTTTCAGGGCCTCCGGAGGTTTCCATTCTGCATGCTCCCTGTTGGACACACGCCAGGACCAAATGGACGGGTCCTGGTGGAAATGGAAAGGCCAATGGGGAACTGAAATGCTCAGGTTTCCCATCGGGCAAGGCAGGAGGCCAGCAGGAAGGAGGCTCGCTGTCGCGATGAGCAGCACTCAGCTGTCGCCAGCGGCGGGTGGAGCGCGTAGGCAGGGAGCCTCCATGGTGGTCTGGGACGCTAGGTGCAGGTGTGCAGGAGAAGCCGAGGTGGCTGCAGGCGATGCTGGAGAGGAGGAGGCGTCCCCAGATAGAAACGGGACCTGACGGAGCAGCCAAGGCACCTGCGCTCAGCAGAGGGTGCAGATGGCGACGGCGATGGGGTAATGGCGATGTGCGTGGAGGGGACGATTATGAAGGTGACGGTGTTGGAGATGTCATGCTCATGGTGATGGTGGTGGTGGTGATGGTGGTGATGGTGGTGGTGGTGATGGTGATGGTGATGGTGATGATGGTGATGGTGGTGATGGTGGTGATGTTGGTGATGGTGGTGGTGATGGTGGTGGTGGTGATGGTGGTGATGGTGGTGATGGCAGTGGTGGTGGTGATGGTGATGGTGGTGATGGTGGTGGTGGTGGTGGTGATGGTGGTGGTGATGTTGGTGGTGATGGTGGTGGTGGTGGTGGTGGTGGTGATGGTGGGGATGGTGATGGTGGGGATGGTGGTGATGGTGGTGATGGCGGTGGTGGTGGTGATGGTG
>CM053417.1:120164260-120179945 GCA_028644305.1 Xerus rutilus | reverse complement strand
CTCTATTAACTCTCTTCGTAACTTAGAAAAAGCAACCGTCCACAGATGACCTTCACCATGGAGAGGAACAGAGGCCACCTCCAGGAACAGAGGTTCTCCATCTAAGAACCCATGAGAAACTCAATTCTGCCAATATACACATGAATGAGCTTGGAAATGGTCCTTCCCTGGGTCAGTCCTCACTGCAGACCCCATCTCTAAGTAATACCTCGATTACCAATGTATGACTAGCCAACTAAAGGATTCTGTTAATTTGTGTCCATATTGCTGATGCACAGAAATGCAGAGATAATAAACATGTATTTTATAGCTTCTGGGTTTGCAGTGGCCTTTGATTTTGTTACACAGCAGTAGCTGACCCATACACTCTATAACAAACATGACCCTAGATCCTGCCACCACCCTGATATTTAAATCCAGCTGTTTCTCAGTACATTTGCACCTTAGTGGAGGAGTTTGCAGTCTGAGGAGTTGAGGGACCTTAGCAAGTCCATTCGTTTCTCTGGAATTCCACATTCTCAACTCTCCCAGGAAGATGCCACAGGGTTTGCGGAGGTGACATCCAACAGTGGCATGGGAACAGACTGTGGAAAATATGACACTTCCCAGGAACCGAGATGTTTGTTAGGATTTTACGACCCTCGTGAAATAAACATCGGCATGAATGACTGTTGGGTGGATTCAAATTCTTTCGTGCATTTCTTGGAAATTGCACAATTTTATGCTTTTCGTTGGAAAGACTGAGTTGGAAGGGAAAAAATAGCTAAGGATGGGAAAAGCCGTATAAATACTTTCCTGTACAGTCCATTTTTCTTAAGTGCAATCAGGGCATCCAAGCCCTTGAACACAGTAGCACCATGGTATAGTATTTTGTTGGTTGCAGAACATAGTATTGTAGTTTCTTTGTTTTTCTTCGAATAGAGTATTTTTTCACTGTGCCTAATGAAGTCGTAACCAAAGGACCTAGATGTTAAGTTCCTGAATTGTACTAAGGAAGAATTTTTTGGGTAAAACACATGAACAGAAAAAAATATGGGAGAAGTTATAAGTGTGGGGAACCCAGATTACCAGGCATTTATTTGGTAATATCAGTTTCTCCTGTAACATTTGCATTTGGGAGACAGGTTTATTGTTTGATTTCTGAAGAATTTTGCATATGCATGCACAAGAGTCAATTTGCAAACACCAGCACGCTCCAGCGGTGTTGGGAAAACCAGCCTGGACGGGTGGAGTGTTGTTACTTATAAAGAGCGTGCGATGGACACAGATTCCCTGCTTCCAAACAGAGCCCAGTTCAGTCACTGTCTCTGTCTCTGTGTCTGAGTCACTTTTCCGCAATGTGTCTATCATCTCGTTGAAGACAGTAGACGATAAAGAAATCTCCTGGATAGATCCATTCGTGTGGTGTGCTCAGAACATGGTGGGTCCAAGCGTCTATACTGATGATAACACTGAAAAGATTATGGGACCTTAGCGTCACTCAAGCCACAAAATAATTCCATTTCTCTTCTTTAATAACTCTACAAAAATAAAAATGGCCGCCTTGAAATGGTATTTCAACCTCCTTCCTCTTTCGGTGGGACATCTTGTGGCTAGTTTTGCAGGTGAGGGTGGATTATAAACTCTAGATCCCGAGGAACGGAGGGGGTTCAATTCCCATCTCTGGTGCAGGAGCTAAATAAATAGCTGGAATGAAGGCTGGTCATTAATTCCCCTTTGAAAACAAAATGGCAGCCTCTTGATGGTGGAGATGCCATCTTCTTCCTCGACCTGGGCACGAGGGGCATGTATGTCATTAAGTCCCTGCACCTGCCAAGCTCCCTCCAGCGTTGATCACTAGTCTAGATGATTCTCCCGCCTGCCCGGGGCACCTGTGCTGGACACAGGCTGCACCCAATGTGGCCACTCCATTGGATGGACGTTGGTCATACTGGGTTGGGAGTCTGCTCTCGGGTCTATTCAATCGCATTGAAAATGGCCGTGTTTCCAGCGACGCCACATCCAGAGGTACAGGGGTGAAGAATTTGGCATGTGAACGTCGTGCAGGTCAAGATTCAGTCCCTACCACTGTGGTGCCCACGGGAAACTGTGCAGGCTATCGGCCTGTGCTGAGCTTACCTGGTTCAGGTACCGGACCAGGCTTCTTTCTCACTGTCCATGTGCGTGAGCATCGGCCCAGGAGGAGCCCGATGGCCCCAGTCCTGTGTTGTTAAATGCTCCGACCGAATATCTAGCAGGGCCGACTTTACTTAAGCTCCTTCCCGCCCCCGTGCAAAGCCGCTGAAGGAAAGCCAGTTCACTCCCTGCGAAAGAATGAGGCCTGTGAGTCTCATAAAAAGAGACGGGTTGCAGGCCCGAGTCACAGAAGAAGAATCTGAAGGCCAAGGGGGACCAGGTCCAGAGAAAGAAGAAGTCAAGGAGACAGGGTTGTGGGCTGGTGAAAGGCGGGGACACCTTGAGTTTGCTCGGGGCTCACAGACTTGTAACGAATCGAAGTTCGCGCACCAACCGATGCTCCGCTTTGTGCCTGGTGATCACAAAGACAAGGTCCCGGGGGATGGCACAGATCAGTCCGCGTCACCTGCGAACACAATACGGCAGATTGGCCCCCAGGGTGATGTATAATGACCGTGCACTAATAAAAATAAATTTAAAAAAAAAACCCCAGCAGTTCCAGAGCCGTTTAGGGGTGCCAGACGTGGGAAGAGGTAACCGGCCCCGCCAGCAGGCAAGACTGGACCCGGGCTGGCGGGGTTTTCCGACGGAAGCCTGACCCTGCTCTAAGTTCATCAGGAAAACAGCCCAGAAATCCAGGCAGCATCTCTGCTCCCAGGACTGGAACAAGTTGAAATAAAACATCAAAGTGTTCAAATGCCATAGATTAAAAAGAAAAAGAAAAGACAAAGAAAAAAGAAAATGCAGCCATCTCGGTTGCTTGAAAATCAAGACTTTTTTTTTTTTTAAAAAAGGGTCGTATCCCTGCCGTCGCAAAACAAAGATGATGTCTTGCAAAACAATCCTGCAATTGCCAAAAAGTAAGGATAGACTGGAATGTTCTTATTATAAAAGAAGGAAGAAGGACCGTTCGGATGGATGGCTCTTTTTATGTTTGGCTTTAAGAAAGGCCAGGAATTTTTTAAAAAATTTTTTTACATTGACAGCACCCCATTAACGGGGCCTTCACCCAACGTGCATTTCTCAGTGGACGGATGAAAGCCACATCCACTCGAACCACGCGGCCACGGTCCCTCGGCCCAGGACAGCGCCGACTGTTCTTGAAGCCGTGAAGACAAGCCCGTCCCGGACGGTGGATGCTTCACTGAGAAAAAGCACAAGAAATCCAGAAAGTCAGCCGGCCGCGATGGTGCATGCCTGTCATCCCAGCACTTTGGGAGGCTGAGGCAGGAGGATCGCGAGTTCAAAGCCAGCCTCAGCAACAGCGAGGCCCTAAGCAGCTCAGTGAGACCCTGTCTCTACATAAAACACAAAATAGGGCTGGGGAGGTGGCTCAGTGGTCGAGGGCCCCTGAGTTCAATCCTCAGTACCAAAAAGAAAAGAAAAGAAAACAACAGTGATTAACAAAAAAATTGCATACTTGGCCTTGAGACCGGGGCTGGGGAGGCGCTGGGGTCCCTGTGTCCCTCTTTCCTTACAGGTGGACACAGATCCCGAAGGCAAGTCCTGGTGTTCTCCTTCCTGCTCCCGAAATGGGAAAGGGAAATGGACACGGGAGGCGTTGGATCGACATGCGTCCATCTGGAAGGAACGTGGCACTTTCCCTATGGAAACCGCAGCCTCTGTGCGTCTGGCTGGGTTTCCCGAGACGGCACAGCCCGTGCTCGCGCCCAGAAGCCCAAGCTGCAGGGCTGCGGGTGCGATTTCTACGGAGAGGGCGTCCTGAGCTGCCTGCCCAGGGCGCCTGGTGCAGATCAGAGGGACAAGCCGCAGGTCACCAGAGCGTGGAATGCCCAGGATCCCCGGGTCCCCCGCATCGGGGGGCGAAGGATGGACACCGGGCGTGGTCTTCTGCAACCCACAAAAATGGGTGGAAAAATACATAAATTATTGGGAAGCTACTGCCTGGATCCGTAGGACGGGGAGCGGCCCAGGGGCCTGATGGGTTCCAGATGCGGCTCTTGCCCAAACAAGGCAGCTCAGTCTGCGCCCGATGACTCACCGCCTCCGGGTCTCCTTATTTCACCAGCCGCCTGTGTTGTTCCAAATGCAAACCTAACTCTGCAGAAGCCTTTTTTTTTTTTTTTTCTGCAGAAGTTGCACCCACTTTAAAAGTCACATAGCCACGCCGGGCCGGCGGTGCCGGGTCTCAGCGCATCTGGTTTTGATCAGGGGCGGGTGGAGGGCGCGGAGCTGGGTTTTTATGTCCAGCCTGCGGCGATGGCTTTGCAGAATGACTGGCAGGTGACACAAGGTCGAGCGGGTGATGCACCTTTTCCAGCCTCGAGGGAGCCTGGAGGTGACAGAGGGCAGGAGAGTTTCTACAGGGCGGCTTTTGGAATCGAAAATGCCCAGCTCTTACTTTGTTCAGATCCTTGCAAAAAAAAAAAAAAAACTTAATTAAACACACATGTGGTTAGAGTCGCAATATCTCACATGACGAACTTGGGGGGAAACACAGGCCACCCCCATGCCGTTCGGGTGGTGAGTCCTGAATATTTCCATCGAGCAGCAAAACGTGTTGAAATCACACAAGCTTCATTCGGTTCATAGCTCGTCTCAAATAATTAATGTCCACGATAACGAGAGCTCATTATCTTCCTCCTCTTAGCAAAGCATCAGGGTGTCTGCGTCCCTCTGGGCTGTTCTGGGGCCCCTCAAATGATTGACAGCTGCTGCCCCCAGCTCTGCAGGCAGCCCAGGCCCAGGCGGGGCAGACGCGGGGCTGCTGGGGCTGCTTCCTGGCTCCCAGGTGGCGCCTGCTCCTGGTCCTCAGGGTGGAAGGGCAGGGGGCTCTGGGTCTCTCTGATCAGGACCCTCGTCCCCTTCCTGGGCTGCAGCTCAGGACCCCAGCCCCTCCCAGAGCCCCAGCTGCAGCAGCAGCACCTGGGTGAGGACTTTAACATGGACACGTGGACGGTCGTGCAGATGCTGCTGGTATGGAGGGCCACCCAGGCAGCCTGGGGAGATGGAGGCAGGAAGCAGGTCCACCTGAGCTGAACTACAAAGGCCAGCAATTGGAGTGCCGCTCGGCTCTGGCGGGGAGGACGACACCCCCCAGCACCTGCCATCTGCAGGTGACGTTCTGGGTCTGACGACGTAGTTTTCCATTTCTCCCAAATGCAACTGTTGACTGAAAACCTCTTCAGCACTTTTATAATTGTGTTGAATATTTTTATCCCTTTGTACTAACCTCCTTTGTCCCTCTAGCTTTCCCTTTTTGTTTATTTGTGTGAGTTTGTTCTACTTACAGAAGTTTCCTCTTGGTATTTATCTGCCTGCTTAATTTTTTTCCCCATTTTCCCCCCAGTACCAGAGCTTGAACCCCCAGGGTGCTTAACCACTGAGCCACATCCCCAGCCCTTTTTTTTTTTTGTTCTTGATTTTGAGACAAGGTCTCATGAAGTTGCTTAGGGTCTTGCTAAGTTGCTGAGGCTGGCCTCCAACTTGTGATCCTCCTGCCTCAGCCTCCTGAGTCACTGGGATGACAGGAGAGCAGCACCACACAGGCCCCTGATCTTTACTCTTAGTCTTTCTTTGTAAATGTAAGAACCTGCTATAGGTAAGATCAAACCCCTTACATATCGCAAGGGCCTGAATTTTTTTAAAACCTGATCTGATAGTTCTTGTGTGCTCAGAGAGATTTTCAGTCTACTCAGATTTATGCTCCGCCCACTTTTTAGATTTTATTTCTGGTGTTTTCTTCTCATTTCTTTACTTGGCACAGTCTAATCACACACCATACAGGGACTCATTAAGCTTCACTCCTCTGTGCACATAACATGATCTGATAAGTCTCAACCCCGGTCTAGGCTATGTAGGGCCTTGCTAAATTGCTGAGGCTGGCCTCCAACCTGTGATCCTCCAGCCTCCACCTCCTTATCTGCTGGTTTAACAGGTTTCCACCACCATGCCTGGCTATTTTTCTTTCTTGATAGGAAATTGATATTTTTAAAAAATCTTTTTCTATATTCCTTTCCTGTTTTATGAGAAAGCTGTGCTCCCCCATTTTCAACAATGGTATTGTATTTAACATGCATAGTAACATCCACAGGAAAAAAAAACACAAAGAAGTCACGTTTTCCCAACTTTGCTTCCTGTCTAAGAAATTATGGCAACCGTAGCCCACCCGGGGGCGCACGCCTGTCATCCCAGCACTTAGGGAGGCTGAGACAGGAGGATCGCGAGTTCAAAGCCAGCCTCAGCAACGGCGAGGCCCTAAGCAACTCAGTGAGACCCTGTCTCTACATAAAACATAAAATAGGGCTGGGGATGTGGCTCAGTGGTCAGTGCCCTTGAGTTCAATCCCCGGTACCAAAAAAAAAAAAAAAAAAGGAATTTATGGTGACCCTTCCTTAGAGTTCCAACTTCCTTTTCTTCCCTGAAAATCTAACTGCGATCTTATCACTGGTGGTGGGCGACTGATGTAAATATAGCTCCAGAAACTTCCTGTTCCTTTTTATGTAAAAATAATCGTGCAGTGAGGGCGTTTCACGAGCCCAGCACGGATCTGGATCTACGCCCTGTTTCGCAGGATGGCTTTGAGGCCCGGTCTCCCTGCCTCCCTTCCTGAGTCGCATCCTCCTCAGCTCGCGCCCGAGGGACTCTAGCGGAAAGCGCCGGAAAGTCTCGGAGGACTTGCCCGCATTGTTCCCAGGACCCCTGACGCGCAGAGGAGGCCCCGAGGTCAGCGAGGAGGCTGGGGGCACCTGAGCGCTTCCCTGTGGCTATTTTGAAAGTCTTCCTGTTTCTGTTTCGGCCTCCACTGTTT
The DNA here is from genome assembly GCA_028644305.1 of Xerus rutilus. Classification (NCBI taxonomy): domain Eukaryota; kingdom Metazoa; phylum Chordata; class Mammalia; order Rodentia; family Sciuridae; genus Xerus; species Xerus rutilus. The sequence goes on along the minus strand of CM053417.1, from coordinate 120,172,999 downwards.
TCTTTGCAGAAGTCGAGCTGGCCGTCCACACGGGTGATGTTAGTTGTTCTTTGATTTTCCTATTTCTTGACACTTAAAAGAAAAAAGGGAAGCGTGTTTTTAAACTTCGGGATTTGAAATTGTCCAAAGTACTGCACAAAGTTTGGCAGAAAATAATTTTCTTTTTCTCTCTCTTTGTCTCAATATCCCCAGGGACTATATTCAAAGTGACTGAGAGAAATGAAAAAAGGAATTTCATAGTCAAAGCCAAGGAAAGACGTTTTCTTTTCTTTTTCCTTTCTCCCTTTCTCTCTCTCTCTCTCTCTCCCTTTCTCTCTCTCTTTCCTTGATACCAAGAATTGAACCAAGGTTGCTCAACCACTGAGCCACGTCCTCAGCTCTTTTTATTTATTTTAATTTTAATTTTTTGGGTTCTCCTTAGCTATAAACGACAGTAATTATTTTATATTTTGAGACAGAGTCTGGCTACATTGCTGAGGCTGGCCTCCGACTTGCCATCCTCCTGCCTCAGCCTCCCTAGCCACTGGGATGATAGGCGAGCAGCATCGCTCCCAGAAAATCGGAGCCTTCCGATAGGATGCTCACAGGTAGGACCCCGTCAGCCGTGGTGCCTTGCTCTGGTGGGATGCTCCGGTCTGTTTCCTGTTTAGCTCTGTGTTCATTTTGAATCTTTCATTCATTCTTTCCCCAAGTTATTAACCCACTCGATGCGATTAAGGCAGCTCTGGAGGCTCTCAGGTTCATGGGGCAGTGTCTCCGGAGTCCCATTTTTGGGTAAGTATTGGGATATGCGTGCTCGAGAGCTTTTGCCTGGAGCCTTCAGCGTTTCAAAGGGTCCTGGGGCCATCATGGAAATGCTGACCTCTCAGGCGGGAGACTCTTCTCCTCCCCTGTGTGACTCGGTGATCTTCCCAGGAAGTCTTTTCTGCAGCCAACCTGGCGATGCGCAGCTAGGTCAGGATCTGCGGCCTCCCCTTGGAAGCGCGGTATGGAGGAAAGTCTTCCGGGTAAAGGCCAACGCCCGCCCGACCTCCTGGACACACATACTCAATCCCTGGACCCCCACAGGTTTCTGGGTCAAACCAGTTTCCTCAGGGAGTACAATCAGCTGAAGCCACTGGGGAGTCCCTCGCTCCAGGGCTATCTCCGGGGCTTTGCTACCGTGGAGAAAGAGAGGGCGATGCCGCTGTTCATAGTGGACCCCACCTCGAGCCGTCTAGCAGGGTGGCCGCGCACTGCTAATCGGGATCAAAGTGCAGTTTGCTGATTTCGTAAGGATTTGGCGTCTTCCCCAGGGACACGCTGAGCCATCGGATCATCAGTGTCCACAGGACCTTGCCTGCTCTGCACAAGCTGCTTCTGAACTTAGGTGGGGACGTGTTGTGTGTTGTGTGGTCGTGGCCTGAGCAAACCGTGCCTGAAAACTTATTTTTCCACCCGTCTCCGTGCGGAGGACCCAAGCTTCTCCGTGGCCGCTGGGTCACCCGTCATCCATGTTCACAGAGATGCATGATGGATACCCCGAGAGCTGCTCTCGTGACCCATCCCAGCTTCCCCTGGAAACAAAATAAAAAACAAAATCAATCCCAGCACTTAGGGAGGCTGAGGCAGGAGGATCGCTAGTTCAAAGCCAGCCTCAGCCATGGGGAGGCTCTAAGCAACTCAGTGAGACCCTGTCTCTACATAAAACACAGAATAGGGCTGGGGAGGTGGCTCAGGGGTCGAGGGCCCATCAGCTGTCCCCAGGCAGCTCCAGACCTGCGCCTCCAACCTGAAGGACGTGCCAAATGTCGTATGTGGTGCAGAATTATTGCTCTGTATCCCACAAAGCTGTGCAATGATTATGTGTCAGTGTTTACAAATTGGAATATTAATAATCTGCATCTCCCTTCACCATTATTTTGGCATAAAAGGACTTTCTAATTAGCACTGCAAGACTTTTACATGTACACAGTGCAGATTTTAGCATTTCACGTGGACACAGGGCTTTCTTTTTCTTTTTTTCGTGCCAGGGATTGAACCCAGGGGTGCTCAACCACTGACCCACTTCCCCAGCCCTTTTTGTTTTTTAAAAAGCTGGTTGTTTGTTTGCAATGGCCAAGGGTGACATTAACCCCAATATCCATGCACAGACGAATATATAAAGAAAAAGATATATAGAGATGTACAAAATGGAGTACTATGCAGTCATGAAAAGGAAACACATTCTGGCAAACTGGCCCCAAGTGGGGTGGACCTGGAGGCCATCATGCTTAGAGTGACATGAGCCAGTCACAGAAGGACCAAGGGGCCCTGGAGATAGTCACTGTCATAGAACAGCAGCTAAGAAAGGAGTTGCTCGGAGTCATTGCTGGTTAGGAACAAAAAGCGAGATGTGTAAGAAGCATGTACTGTGCAGCGTTTTCCGTGCTGATGACCTCTCTGTGCCCTAGTCAGAATGGTGTGAGGAGCTCCCCTAGGTGTGGTAACCATGATCATCCTGACACAGTTTTAGGACAGATGGAGCCAGCGGTCACCCCGGATGGCGCCATCAGGCAACTCTGGGCAGCACAGCTGTCGCTGGGATCCTGGGTTGTGAGTTGACATCACGCCAGACCTTGGGAGGGACCGTCTGAAGCAGCTAAGCAGCTGCAAGCCAGGCTGGGGGCATGGGGGCGTTTTCGTCTTTAGAGAAAAGGGGCTCCTGTCCCTCCAGGTGGCTCTGAGCTCTCCATTCTGGGGTGGACCCTCGGTTTCCTGGAGGAGGTGGCCGTTCCCCTCCACGGGTCTCTGGAGCATCGGGGCAGGTGCCTGGGTCTGATGGGTGCTGCCTCGGCGCAGGTGGCGGATGAGGAAACGTGTCGCCTTGGTACTTTTTTTTTTTTTTTTTGGTACCGGGGATTGAACTCAGGGCCCTCGACCACTGAGCCACATCCCAGCCCTATTTTGTGTTTTATGTAGAGACAGGGTCTCACTGAGTTGCTTAGGGCCTCGCCGTTGCTGAGGCTGGCTTTGAACTCGCGATCCTCCTGCCTCAGCCTCCCAAAGTGCTGGGATGACAGGCATGAGCACCGCGCCCGGCTCGCTGGACTTGGTACCAAACAGAACCTTGGCCCTGGGAGCCCAGGGAGCGTCGGGGAGGAGACGCTGGCCTGGCTCCAACGGGTCTGCACGTCCCCACGGAAAGGCGCCCGCAGGGCCAGCTCCGCGCTCCGGACTTGGGGCATCACGAACCCGGACTGCAGACCAAGGCCGCCCTCCTGCGCTGTGGCGGGAAAAGCCTCCGACCACGCAGCTGGAACTCGGCGCGGTGTCTTCAGCTGTGCACGCGGGGCCGCTCGGCCAGGTCCACTCCACAGCTCCTCCCTTCTCCCGGGCCTCCGCCCTCCTCCTCAACCTCATTCCTCGGCTCCACGGATCTCGTTTTAATCCGTAGAGGTGCATCTTGATTTCTTTTTTAGCAGCAATACTCATCAATATTTCCCAAGGGAACAAGATCCCCCTAAAGGACTGGATTACCTGTTTTGACGGACACCGTCCATCAACGCTGATGCATGCATACCTGTGGCTGCTAGTGCGTGCGCGAGCCTGCTCCCCGCTAAGGACGTGAGCTCCTCAGACGTCCCTCGGGTTCAAACTCCGAGCTCCGCTGGGATACTCAGCATCTGGCATTCAAGGAATGGACCCTACGGTGTTCGCCAAGTTGTATTTTGAAGTTGGCTGCAGTCTTGACGGTCCTCTGGCCAATTTTAAATGCAAAATTCCATCACGGGAATTAATGGTCGGTTCCTTAATCGGAAAATAGAAATGAGTAGGTGGTGTTGGAACATCTCGCGGCTTGTCGGGGTGAGGTTTCATTGGGTCTAATTAAGTACTCGCTAGTGGGAAGCCTGCCTGCTTAGATTCCCCACACGAACAGGCACGTCCTGTTTACCTCGTGGCGTTTGGACTGATAAGATTCCCCAGGTGACCTCACGGGTAGTTCTGCTCTGGCTCAAAATACCGCACTGGGTATTTCTGGCTTCCCTTGAGCACACCCAGCCTGAAGGCACACCGTGGCACATCAGGGCATGTTTAGAGGCTGCTTCTCACGTCTTCGCAAGTTGCCTCACTTATGTGATCGTGATCACTGTGCATATCTGATCCTCTGCCAGCGCGGGTTTTGGGGTCGTTTCTAAGACTTCAGATGCCAGTGTGCACCACCAGCTGCTCAGACTGAAAAGGACTCTGGGGTGCAGGGTACTACGCGTGGGGTGCATTGGCACCAAGAGCAGCAGCCTCGTGATACCGAATGCAAAGATGTCCCCCTGGTTGGCATAGAACCACCGTGTGACCCAGCCGTACCACTCCGAGGTCTTCACCCTGAAGAATGAAAGCCATCTTGCTCCACTGGTACATCTACGCTCGGGTTCACAGCAGCACAATTCACAGTAGCCAAACTGTGCAGGCAGCCTGGGTGTCCATCAGAGGAATGCATAAAAAAAAATATATGGTGCATGTACACTATGGAATATTACTGAGTCATGAAGAAGAGTGAAATCGGGTCATTCGCGGCGAACAGAACTGGAGATCATTACATTAAGTGAGAAAGTCAAACTGAGATATTTTCTAATATGGCATCGTGGCTACCCATTCCATATTTCTGGCCCTATAGCTACATTCTCTGTTTCTCTAGCCCATTGTTTATTTTGTACTTAGAGAAAGAAAATCATGTCTCAGAAAAGTAGAATTTATTACATCATCTATTTGCAAAATATATTTGAATGTGTATTCTGGATCAACACCTTTGCTGAAGGCATTGTAAAAAAAATGGGTGATACTCCCAAGGTGGCCTTTGTAGATCAACCTGCCTGGCCGTGGAGTGTGTGACGACTAGAGAGAAAGGACGGCAAAGGGGATTTCACGGAAGTAAAGGGAGCCCAGCAGAGTCCAGGAAGGGGATCAGGGAGAGAGACCAGGAGAGGAAGAGGAGATGCTGGGGAATAGACCGATCTGTGCAAAGGATGTATCAATGAAGGTCTATCCATTGGGGCAGAATGAGGGAGATTGTGTGTGTGCAGGGCAAGGAGCCATGTAGAAATTTCTGCACTTTTCTCTCTCTCTCTCTCTTTTATTAGTTTACTATAGTCCTACATAATATGAGGGTTCATTTTGACATAATTGTACATGCAGGCAATATAACTCACTCCATTTCAGTCCCCAGGGCTTCCCCTCTCCCTCCCCTCAGCTTAATTCTGTTGCAAAATGAAACCTGTCCTTTAAAACAAAACAAAAGAAACTGTCTAGTTGCCAGGCTTGGTGGTGCATGCCTCTAATCCCAGTGGCTAGGGAGGCTGAGGCAGGCAAGCTGATGGCAAGTTGGAGGCCAGCCTCAGCAAAAGCAAGGTGCTAAGCAACTCAGTGAGACCCCATCTCTACATAAAATACAAAATAGGGCTGGGGAGGTGGTTCAGTGGTCAACTGCCTGTCAGTTCAATTTCTGGTATCCCTATAACCCCCCAAAAAGACCGTGAGCTCGACATGGTGGTGCATGCCTATAGTTCCAGTGGCTCAGGAGGCTGAGGCAGGAGGATTGCCAGTTGGAGGCCAGCCTCAGCAACTTAGCCAGGCCCTAACCAATGTAGCAAGACGGTGTCTCCAAATTGAAACAATAAAAGGAAAGGGCTGGGGAGGGGGCTCCGTGGCTAAGCATCTACTGATGGCTCCGTGCTCCGCCTGGCTGGGTGCAGCGTGGCTCAGGGGAGCTGTGGGGACGTCCAGGGCCTCTGGACAGGACAATTGCTTGGACGAAAAAAATATAAGAATGAAAAGAAACCGTCCTGGCAGCTGGACCTGCTGGGCTCGGGATTCTGAGGTGTTGAGATGCAGGTGAATGGCAGGCAGCCGCCCGTCAGGCCGCTGGGCGATGCAGTCCGGCCCAGCAGCAGTGGTCAGAGGGTGCCGGTGCCCCCAGGCTCCCCAGTGCAGGGACCAGGGTCCTCCCAAGTGCCCAGCAGAGCCGTTTGGGGACCTTGCATTATGCATGGGGACTGTCACCCGGTGAGAAGAGGCGGCTTGGTCCCTGGTGTGCGACGCTTGGAGATCCACCTCCCAGCAACACGAAAGCCCCCAAGCCCTGGGCTTCAGACCCTGCGAGCCACCTGACCCCAATCCGAGAGCTGACGTCACAGCCTGGAAGACTCTTCAGGAGGCTCCTTAATCCTGACCTCCCCGCGGGGAGACCACGGGTATTGGGCCTGTTGTGCAGGAAAGGCCACCAGGAGAGCCCGGCGCCTCCAGAGTGGACGTCGCCCACAGGCCGTGGATCCCAGGCGAGCTGAGCAGGTGCCCCGGGGCTCGCAGGGGCCAAAGGGGACGGCAAGGTTTCGTTGTTTCAAGGGCATCGTTTGCATAGACTGTGCTGAAACCGGGCCGTCCCGGGGTCGGGCCATCTGCTCTGGCCCGTGCTGACCTGCTGGGCGGCATCGACACAGACGCCGGGGCCCTGCCTGCCACAGCCCAGGGGCAGCGGTGACGGGCAGGCTGCTGCCCTGGGAGCCCGGGTGGCGCAGGCAAGGTAGAGAGGGAGACGGTGCAGAGTGCGGGTGCAGGAGGAGGAGACGGGCGGATGACCAGAGGCAGGCTGGTCAGGAGGACGGCTGCAGGCCAGCTCGGTAGGCGGACAGCTCACAGGTAGATGCACAGGTGGACAGGTAGGTGAAGAGTGGGTACAGAGACAGATGGGTACAGAGTTCTTGTGGGAACCTATGCCTGGGGTTTCGGGGTGGCTCATGGATCCATGGGCTTGCAGGGGAGTCCAGGCATCCACAGCATCAGGTGCACTCATGGATGTTACTGAAGAGGCTGGCGGCCTCCCCGCTTGGGTGTTGATGACCTCCTGTCGAAAAAACCTGGATCCTGTCTTTAAGTCACATTCTTTTCAATTTTTCCTGACTTTGCTTTGATTGACCTTCTTTTTCTTAAAATAAAAATGCAATATAGGCAGTGCCTATCATCCCAGCACTTAGGGAGGCCGAGGCAGGAGGATCACAAGTTCAAAGCCAGCCTCAGCAACGGCGAGGCCCTAAGCAACTCAGTGAGACCCTGTCTCTACATAAAACACAAAATAGGGCTGGGGAGGTGGCTCAGGGATCGAGTGCCCCTGAGTTCAATCCCTGGTACCAAAAAACAAAAAAAAGCAATAGATGGGTATTGAGAATAGGTTTTGGAAATCGTGCGGTAGGATCACCCACCACCACCGTCTACCCACGTGCCACAGGCGCTGCTCTCTCTTCTTGGAGGCTGGAGCACGGTCCTCGCTGATGGCGGGAAACGGGCTTTAATCTTGCTTCGACGGATGGAGTAGCCGAGGCAGAGCCGTGTGCATCTTGAATGGATCGCATCCTGAGTTTTTCTTTCTTTTACTTTGTCCCTGGTGGATTCCGGTTGAAGCCGTTCCCGTAGGTTCCGAACACGAAATGCAGTCAGAATTTCGGAATGTCCAGTGTGGCCCCCTCCGACCAGATGAAGATGGGGTTTTCTGTGAAACGCTGATTTACGCTGCCGTTGTTGGAAATGAACCCGCCCCGGGCAGAACCCGCTTACTCTGCGATTCCAGCTTTTCCATTTGTAATGACTTATCTTTTGGCACTTTTAAATTTTCCTGGAGAAGAGGTTCTCAATGAGCTCTGGACACTGCTAACCTCCTGGCGTCTGTCAAAACACAGATTGTGCAATAGCTGATTAATCGTTTCAAACTATGTTTTTTTTAACTGCACATGATGTTTCCAATTCAGGGAAGCATATGAGAAGAAATTGTGTCAAAAGACTTTCTACAAATGCAAAAACCATACTGTCAATGTATGAACAGATTCATGGCCAAAAATGTCCCTGGCGTGTTTTCCTTTATTAATGAAATTGGACAGGGAAAAAAAAATGGCCTCGGGAGATCTGTTGTGTAATGTGGTTACTGCAGTCGGTGTCTTCTTGAAATTGCTAATGGAACAGATTATTTGTCCCGACTGATGGTGGAGTAAAGCAATGTTATAGGAAAAACTAGATTCAGAGCCGAGCGCGGTGACGTACGCCTGTCATCCCAGCACTTAGGGAGGCTGAGGCAGGAGGATCGCGAGTTCAAAGCCAGCCTCAGCCAAAGGGAGGCCCTAAGCAACTCAGTGAGACCCTGTCTCTACATAAAACACAAAATAGGGCTGGGGATGTGGCTCAGTGGTCGAGGGCCCCTGAGTTCAATCTCCAGTACCAAAAAAAAAAAAAAAAAAAAAAAAAACGATGCAGGTAAACACATCTATGTGCCAGATTCTATAACGTAGAAAAGGAAAACATCTTGAACACTAAGTAGGTGTTTCACAACACAGGCCTGTACCAAAACTTCACGGGGTTATCATGACAATACACAATTTGTACAGATCACTTAGAAAATGTTGACTTATTAATTGTTTACAAAGTGCAATACACTTCTTTTAACAAAAAAAAAAAATAAAAGGTTCACAGAAACTTGTGCTATCAGATGAGGACGGCGGTGGCCACTGGGAGTCTGGTTTTCAGGCAGAGGCAGCCTTAGCTTCAAAGCCTGGAGAATCAGCCTCACAAAACCCCTAAATCATCCATGAGTCATGAAGTACACAGCAGGGTCTGGATGATGATTAGGAAATTACACTCTGGAGGAGTAAATATGGGACCAAATGATGGGTCCTTGCTCGCCAGAAGACCAGGGGCAGGGGGGGAGGGGGAGGAGGGGGAGGAGGAGGAGGGGGAGGAGGG